>VYXH01008088.1:111102-153760 GCA_013397275.1 Burhinus bistriatus
GGCCGGGCCGGGCCGAGCCGAGCTGAGGGCTCGCCTGGGCCCAGCGGCGGGAAAGGCCTGAGGCGGGCGAGCCCTGAGGGGGGCTGTCTCCCCGCAGCCGACGGTCCCCCGCGGGGGTGAGAAGCCACCCTGTCCCCGCCAGTCATCACCTACCTGGAGACCTGGCTTGTTGCCGACTAAAGAAAGAAAGAGGAGTTTAATTTCCCAAAATTTTATTAAAAAAGTGATTCCACCAAAAGAAACGTTATTGGAAAGATGAAATCTTGCTGCCGACAGTGCGGCTGGCTGTAATCTCAAGGTTGATGCCAATAAGAAAGCTTTTTTTGCTATATTAAAAGTGTAGAGCTTTTCTGCAACACGCTAAGAAAAACTTGACAAAATGCTGATTAACAACCTTTAGTTAAAATTATTCCTTAAAAGTAATTTAAGGAGACTGACTGTTGAAAATTTTTGCTGCATCATTTATGAGCATTGTAGCTTCGTAGTCATAAACTCATCCCTGCCTCTCTGTCTCTCATCAGAATTAATTCTTAAAAAAATCTTTACTCAAGCTTTTAAAGTTTAGTAGATACACTAGCAAAATTGTTTCCTTTAATATCTTTATTGCTTTTTCTTAATAATCCCTAACAGATTTCTACCAACAAATGCTTAGTAACTATGCGTAAAAAATTTAAAAAACACAGTTAATGGAATAGAAGATGTCAAACACCAGAATCACTACAGTTAGACGAGGAATTAAGAGATGTAACTGGAGGCACACTGGAAGCGGACGCCAACGGGGGCTGAAGGTGGAGGGGTTTTGGTGTGTGGGCTGCGTGTGCCCTGGGCTAGCGCCAGGCAGGTGTGCACCCAGCGGTACAGCAACGCCGCCGCTCCTCCGCGCACCCCTGGAACAAAAAAGAGAGGTAACTTCAAAAGCCAAGTCAAACCTGCGAGCGGTGCGGCCACGAGACCGAACAGAGAAGATCATCCCATCAGTGGAGCTCTCTCCCAGTCCAGTAATTCCACCCTGGAAAATGGCGGTGCTTTGGAAAGCAGACAGTGTTATTGTGACAGTGAACGGGGTCGAGCACAGGAGTGCTGCCTTTTTGTTACAATTTCTTTTGTGTTGTGGTAGGTCCCCTGTACAAAGTGCTCTGCTACGTTGTAATGCTAAACATACGATAATTAAACATGTAAAGAGAAAAGTGTTTTTTTCCCAAGCTCAGGTTTGATTCAAGACTAATTATCCTTCAGAGCTCTTTTACTAAATGCTATTAAAGGCCATCACAGAATCATATCATTAAAGGTTTCTCTGTTGATAGTGTAGGTTGTTTTGTGCTCTATCCTATATTACAGCATGGGACATACAGGCATTACTTGATGTTCATTTTCCAGAAATTCCTAAAATTGTGAGTTACACCTGTATTCACACCACTGATCTGACACTACTCTCTCAGAATAAGTTCCACCCTGGGAAACCAACCTTTTGTAGCGTGCCAGCAGTTTGCCAAAGCTATATTCTTTCTAGTTACATCTGCGTCCCTAACTGGAGGAAGACTGGATGCTCCAGGCCTGCTTTGTTCTTTCTAATGAACTAGTTTGATATACATGAGAACACATGAAAAGGAACTATGACTGCATGAAGTGTTCAGTCTTCATCAGTAGGCAGGATACTGTTGATAAATATCCCCAGCTAAATTAACAAGTCTTGTCCGCATTTGTTTTTTAACGGACTGGCATTAGATCATCACGGGAGAGATCTCAACAAGAACAAGCCATTTCTCTTGCAGAGATATTGCAAATAATAATAGCCTCTTGACTGCTCCGGCACCAAAAAAGCCCGCATTCATTAAAGGAGGGAAAGCAGACTGAAACCCAGCTCCTGTATATGGCCAGTGAGTATATTAAGTACCTGGCAGATGGTGTTTACAGAGAGGAGGGCTCACACTGTCCGCCCACAATTGTGTTGCTTTTTGGAGCTGGGTCAGTCCATCAGGCAGGGCAGGGTGGTCTGAGGAAGATTTACTTGCCAAAAGAACTATAATTCTTAATATATCTTTACATATTACTTGCCAAAAGAACCATCATTCTTAATAAGTTTATCTGAGGGTTTACAATGAGATCACTTGTTCTGGCAGGTTTCAAAGCTGATCTGCTCCCCTTTCCTTAAGGCAGTGAATTTTGATTCTAAATTTAACAGGTTGACTTTTATTGACCAAAAAAGACTGCAGATATTTAGGAACCCTTATCTGTTGTTTAATCTATTGTGAAATCAAAGTTAATTTCTGAAGTAAGGACCTTAAAAGCACTCAGCTGACACTGTTTCGTTGCTGAGCCGTGTCTGGTAATCTCACAATTAGTTTATATTTACCAGTGATGCAGTCCAGCAGGAGCTCTGCTTGAACTTGCACAGATGCAGCAATTGGATCAAAGCAATAAATCTCCTGAATCAAATTGTCATCAAGTTTCTGCAATGCAGAGAATGAAAAGAGTCAGGTGGTGGTGAAGAACTTGAGAGAGGGTTACAGAATTAAAGACGACTAAGTCAAGCATATAGGAAATCCGTAGGTAATGAATTATTTCACTGCCAATTCACCCTTGGCAAATTGCACCATATCTTCTTGGGGGAGGAAGAACAGAAAACAAAGTCTCAGTATTTTGAAGTCTCACCAGTTTACACTGACTCCACTTCTCAGTCTCCTCTGAGCCCTTCCAGTTTGGATGGAGAAGCAACAGCACAGCCTTAACTATGTTATGTACCAGAGCTGGCGGTTCTACATAGCTCTTTATTTCAGCAAAGCTCTCAGCATCAAGTTTCTGGACGCACTCGCGCAGGTCCTGCAGCATGAACCAGTGGAACAGAATTCCTGCATGCCTCAGATTTGCCACATGTTCTGCCTCTGGAATCAAAAGCAAACCTTTCAAGAAGTTTCTCAGAAACATCTGCTGCTCAAGACTTATGTTATCAACTAAAAGGCTCTGCCGTCTTTATGATAAACTCTTTGTGTCCTTGCCCGAGTGATTGGTTTGTATATAGCCCAAGTATCTTAGGAAAATTCTAAAAATGGGTATGTGCTTGAGAAGGAGACGGAGCTTGCCTCAGGGGCAAGAAGAGGTCCATGAAGGGTTCAGGCATGCAGGTAATTCTGAAACTGTGTCATTCAAATTCTTTTGATCTTAGTTGGGGCAGGTGAGGAGGACATGCTAGATCCCTGAAGGCAACAAAGCACCTTGCATCACACCTTTGATTTCAGTGGGACTTGGGCACAAGAAATCCTGTGAACTAGATCCAAAATCTAAACATTCTGTTTAACTTCGGTTTGCTCAGGAGTAGTTTACATGTACTAAAGTTTGTATTTGTCTTTCCATATTTGTAGGAATTATACTTTACGTGTGGTTTTACTGAGATTCCTAATTTCACCCCTAAAAAAATCTATTTTGGCTCAGTATGCACAATACCCAGTACACAGGTTGGTTCTGTTTCCTCTAAAGACATCTTCAATATCTCAGAGCAGGCAGCTTGGGCCATCTTTAGCATTTTCTGCAGGTCTTTGTGTTCATGAGGTGGTAGTTTCTGGTGGTGTCCAATGCTGATATCAAATATCCCAAGAGCTTGTCCTGATAGGTCACGGAGAGGTACTGCAATGTGGTATTCTCCACAGACAGAAGTGCGAATGACCTCTGAACTGTCTATGCACTTAAACAGGTAATCTCTGAAATGAGAGTAAAGAGAGGAAAATGTACTAGACTTTACCATTCCCGTTCCTTTTAGTAATTTATTTAGCATATTTTAGTAAGATGCCATTTGTCTCTTGTTGTTAAAACCTTACTAAATCATTGTTTATTTCCTTGAACTGAAATATGCACAGCTTTAAGTATCATTCAAGCCATATACAAAAAGGAGAAAATAGCATTGTGGAACACAATATTGCTTAGCCAAGGCAATTGCTGAAAATCATAAGAATTTAACAAATCTTGCTTTAAAGACATTTTCCTGTTTATAACCATGTTGACATTTGTTCTATAGAGTTTTATAAAAAGTAAAAACATCTGTTATAACAGCAAATGGCTGTTCAACCGACTTTGACAAGGATGATATGCTTAAAAGACAAGTCTGTGAGGATCTTGGCAATGGAAGGAAACAGATAGTTGAAGGAAATGAGACTAATATGGCCAGAAAAAAAAGACAGATTATTCTAAAGAGCAAAATGGTTCAGCATAGGCTCTAATCCTGCAAACCTTTCACAGCAGATGTAGACCTTGCTTGGCAGCTCAGCTGATAAGCATTAAGTTGGAAGTTAAGTTTTTGCAGGCCTAAACTCAAAGAGAAAATACTCTGCACCTCTTCATAATCCAGTATCACATGCAGACGCACCAGAAGCCTCGATAGCGAGAGAGCTACAGACAGACACTCTTGTGGTGTTGCATTACCATGGGCTTTATCTAACGTGGATTGTGCCTGATGCAGACTAGAGTCTAGGACCAGAGGTGACTAGTTCGATTGCAAGTGCTGGAGCCTACCTTAAGAGGTTTTCTTTTCTGAGGAGAAGAACAGGAGAGCTATGAATTTCTTTGTGTCCTGTGTTATCTGCAGTAATCATCTTGCGCAGAGCGTGGTCACATGTCTGCCAGAGAGAAAAGGGAGGTTTAGCTGCATCCAAGAAAGGAACAGCTACTTTGAACCTTGGAAATGGAGGCAATTGTTTATTTCTTAAAGGAAACTCCTGTGTACATTCAAGTGCAATGGAGTGGTTTAGAGACAATCTCCCAACAATGCTTGGTTTTATTCCCAGAGCGTGTTGCTCAAGATGCATGAAGAATGTGCCCTGGACCTCCCTCAGCCAGACTATTTAATCCACCCCCAGGCTCCACACTGAGGAATACCCACAGGCCAAGAAGAGGTTTCCCTTCTTTTTCCCATCCCCTTGCAGTCCTCTTTCTCATGTCATGTTTGTGTCAGTGTGCCTTGACACGTGAAAAGCACAGAGGGGGGCAAATGACCGGGCTATCAGGCAGCTAACAGGGGAACAGCACACAGCCTGCAATGACAACAGAAAGCTGCCAACATAAGCCTTGCTTATCAGAGGAAGCAGCTGAATTATAGCTACAGCAGATGTCATATAGGCTGTGTGATGACACAGGATCAGTCCTAAATATTGCATACACTTTTCATCTTGTACGTGAATTGACAAGCTTCCCAGGGCCCGAGTGCCTGCTGAACGACTGGAATATGACCTGCAGGGAGGGGGGCTGCCTTTACAAGCTAGCTAATTGGTAGCAGCCACTTCCTGAGTTGTATTTGTGTCTTGGCTGCTGACATTAGTTCAGAATAAAGAGCTAATACATTAGCTAGGACATTCTTTTTTCCTATGAAATAGCATAATTTTGACATGCACAGAATCTCCACAGAAGAGCAGCTCCCTTTGTGGAGGTCTCAAACAGCAAAGCTTCAGCAGGGACATGCAGTGTTGGCTAACCTACGGATGGATGGATGGATGGATGGATGGATGGATGGATGGATGGATGGATAGGTGTGGGGTTTTGCTCTACTGGTTGCTATGCAGCTGTGAGCATTGAAGTAGGAGAATATTCACTTTCCCCGTGGCAAAGGGGCTACACTAGCAGTGCTGTTGAATTGTTTTACATGGGAGGATGAAAAGAACGAAGAGTGGCTCCTTTACAGTGGGAACCTTCTCTCTCTACCTTTGTAGCCCTCTTGTTGCACAGGCAGGCTTCAGTCTTTATGATAAAACCACTGGGAAATCACAGGCAGCTAGAAATGGCAGGTTCTCACTGAAGTAGCCTTGTCAGTCCCTGACTATTACAGGCCTTTTCACTGCAGTAATCTTCGTACCTTGTCTTTGCCAGGCTCCACCAGGTACGTAATAACAGTGTGGATGCTGGGTGCCCTGGGATACAACCAGTCCAGAGCAGTAACAGCCATTTGTAGAACATTTTGCAGTGTGCAGATATGGTGGTAGGCTTTGCTGAATGCATGAGAAACTCCCTGTGAAAGCAGAATTCTCCAAATGAGCCAGACAGTTCCATATGATTTGGGGGAAAAGGCTGGCGAAACGTTCATGCAGCAAAACGAAGCAAAATGGTTATAACAAGTTACTTTACTCAGAACTCGTAAAGCTGAAAAGTGACTCTGAAATGTCCCTTATCAAATAATGCTCTAAAGCTCCAGGTCATAGCCAAGTCCTAAACTAGACAAAAGTTGTTGTTTAGTGGAGACAGCCAAATTGACTGGTAATGTTGGCTTACTGCGCTCCCTGCTGCCCAGACAATGCAGCCACAATGAGGCCGACTCTAAAGAGCATCCCAAAGAAATCCGAACTGCTGTTGCTTATAATCCGTCCACCGTGTAAAAAGTAAGGTTTCATGCCACTTTATGGAAACAAACACAAATATGAGTTTCAGAGCTTCAGGAAATAAAAGCTACTATCTTTGGGCTTTGCACAAAAGTGCAATTAATTTACTAGTCAGGAGAAGCTTAAATAAATTATTGATGAAGTGATACCTGATAATCAATGACAGATAAGATGTTAATCAGTATGATATTGATGAGGTGTTCTGCTCGCACTACTTTCAACACATACCGTAAAAAGGTATATGCTGAAAGTTCTTTCCGTAGTTGTGCATCTTAAGTTTACTCAGAACAAACATGTAAAATTCATGTGGTCCCTACAAGGCTTTTTGAAGAGCGGTCTAACAAACTGCTTTTTGATGGTGCCCACCTGATAGAAACTGATCTCATGGGTCAGAAAGATGGTTTTCTCACACTGGTCCTGAAGAGTGTCAAGTCCTAGAATGCCAAAGACTCTCCAGTGAGCATTGTGCAATGGCAGTACCAGGAGTGAACCTTTTCTCTCCTCTACTGGGCGGTCGTAGTTCCAGAAGTGGATATTTCCGTGGAGCTGAACTCTTGGAACATGGATTGGCTTTCCTTCTTCAACAGCTGCGAAGCTGAACAATAAACTTATGAGAAGGTTTGTTCAGAGTAGCAGAAAACCTTTAGCAAAGCAATAAATACTGCAGCTTTGATCTCTCCCAGCTTTTTGGCATCAGAGAAGGAGGTGTTAGCTCCTTGCTCTGACCACACCCAGAAATACCACATTTACCACTTGCATCCCAAAGACAGTGGTAATAAATAAGGCACTTTTCATCCTTAGGACATTTTAAAAATATCAACAAATGAATGTAATGAAAGGGAATACAGAAGCGAGAAGCAGTTACATTTAATAGGTTAGAAGAAGCAATATTTAAAGAAGGAGACAAATATGTCTAGCTTTTGGAAATGAGAAGTAAAGAGGCATGAATGCTGTTTATAGTGTAAATACTACGGAAGGAAAGGCATTGTTCTCAAAAAATAACCTGTGGATGTAAACTGGTGTAAGGGAATTAATTTTTAAAGAAGGAAATGTAGGCCCAATATAATAGATTTTTGCTAAAGGATGAGCTTTATTAGACTGTGAGCTAATCTCCCCAAGGAAAGGAGTGAAATCCCAAACAGCAGTTCTAAGTAGACCATGCAAAGTATAAGGGCATGTGTACGGTAATGAATCATTCCACAACAGTCCCTGAGGAGATTTCCTGTCTGGAGTACTCTATCAACCTCTGTTTCCGGTGCACCCCAAACACTGCCTGGTACCCCTACATTCCCAATATTTTTGAGAAAAATGAACAGTTATTTATATCTTTTCTTACCTTACTCCTTTCATGTCTCTGTAAAGTATCTGGTTTAGAACATACGGAGCATCATCTGCGGTACATGCCACATAGCGTAGGAGAATCTGTCTCCGCTCTGGTGAGAGCTGGTTCTCTTCCAAAAGGGCAATATATGCACTGATCTTCTTGTTATCCCCATGGGCTTCTGCATCCTAGCAACCAAATGTTTCCCATTACATTATGTACATTAGCCATTGGCCATTACACTTATTTCATGTACTTAGCACTTGTCTCATCTTTGCTGAGATGCTGTTCTGGGTCACTGATTCCGTATGTCATGCACGAACTGCATGACGTGTATGTGTCTATGCTGTGATTGTGTCCAACCGGTACGCTCTGTTGCAAGCAAAAACACTTGGTATTTTGATTGGCAAGGAAAATGGATTTCTTTTTTCCTGCTGCTAATGGTGAGCAGTTCCTATAAAAATGATCCCTAATTATAACCTGTGCCTAAGCAAAACTCCTTCTCCAATAGGAAATTCCTTTGGAACAATCAGACATACAAGTGCCAGAGTTGCTATTACAAATCTAGGTGATATTGTAAGAACACTTCAGCTATCATGAAAGAAATTTTACTTTGAGGGGGCTTTAATGGTGAGAACAAACATCTAAAAGTGCAGCTCCAAGTTAAAAGTGAAACTATCTCCACTACAAATTAATCATCTTTGTCCGAAACTGAATTTGGTGTGTTTCATTTCAGAAGCTCAGACTAGGACTATGGATTTCCAGATTTCATCTGAGTCAGCCCTTCAAAAAGTGAGACATAAGTATCCATGAGATGCATTCTGTATGGGCAGAGCATGGTCAAGAATTCTTGTATTGCAGATCTGACCTGTGACTCTTCCTGTGCATAACCATGGGGTCTCCCGAGCATCAGCTAAGTGCAGAAAAGCACAGGGAAACCAGCCTCACACCAGCTTCCAACGCTACCTGCGAGTTCCACTCAAATGCATCAGGGTTTGAAGTCAGTGTCACAATCCCAACACAAATGATTCTTGTGCTCCCTGAGATATACGTACCTGGGAGAGGGCCTTAAACACTGCTTTGTAAACTGGTTCCATGCTCACTCCACTGGTCTCAGCTGCTTGCTGGATATTGTGCAGCCATTTCCTCCTGGTTAAGCTTTGCAAGCACTCCGTGCGACTTCGTTCCACGCTTGCGGTCAGAAATTCCACCAAGTTATCAATATTTTCATCCTTATCGCCAGTGTACTCAGAAGCAACTAACTCGAGGAAAGTCTGGAATGCCTTTGGGGATAGCTTCCGCACTCTGCTGAGCTGAGGGTAACGGGAGCAAAGGTGTTTCTTTGCTGGTAGAAGAAACAGAAAATAAGACAGGGACAGTCCATTTGAATAAAATGTTCTACTTTTCTCGTGGAAAATATGATTCAAGCCCTAAACTGACGTTGGGTGGAGTGCTTCAGTCCCTCATGTTGGCTTTTTTCCAGCTGTCTTCTAAATGTTCAGTTGTCATCCTGACAGGTAATCTCCAGCTTCAAGACTGGATGCACCTTTTCCTCTAGATGCCTACTTTCTCACCTACTGAGAAAGAAACCTGCACGGCGTTGCTGCTGTGCCCCTTTCATACCTCTGCAACATACCTAAACAATAAAGGTCAATGGAAAATAGGAAAGCTGCTTGGAGTTATCAAAAATCAGAGGTATCTTCACATCAGAACCAAGTATTACGGACACTTGAGGGGCTGGTGGGACTGGGCTGTAGGTAGGCATCCTGCATACAGTAATAGTAGTTGAGACCTTACAGAAGAACTATTCATCAATCCCATTAAAAATGTGAAGGCCAGAGTCTACAGATGATTTCACAGATCATGCATATTCCTGGATTTTCCATTATATACCATACTTGCAGACATTATATTATTCTTTTGAGGCCTTCCAAAGTAACTGTCATTCTTAATTACCCTTCTTTAGGTACCTTTGATGAATTATTGAAATAACATTTCTCTGGAATCACCTGTACTGCACCAAGGGATGTAGATGTGGAGCAAAAGGAGCAAGAGAGCTTTTATAAGAAATACAGGGTTTAGAAGAATAAATTATTATGGGAAACATCTAAGACAATTAAGCGCTGCCTGTTAGCTCCCAGGCGATTGAAGGAATAAAGATCACTGCACGGAGGGTGCCCCTTCCCATCTTGCACAAGGCCGGGGAGCGGAGCCGTCCCCTTTTTCATGTCCCAGAGACTGCAGCTGGGCTGGCCCAAATACGGGCAAATAAGCTGCAATAGAAAGGTCTGGCAGAGTTTCCTTTTCCTTGGAGGATGGGAGAATGAGCAATGGCACAAGGGTCAAATTATGATTCCCAAGAATTGCTTTCCTGTATCCACTCATTCTAGTTCACAAACTTCAGATTTGCTCAGAGGTCCTGAAGACAAATGAGACTCATCTCAGATTTGTAATCCTAACAGACTGAGCATGAAAATGTGAATTTACCCCATCGGTTTCTCTGCAGATGTTACTTAAATCAGCAGCCAGTCTAACAGAGTGTTGAACCCCCTGTGCCCGTTCCTCAGCGCCGCGCTGGGCTCACGGGGGAGCTCTTGTACAGCCTTTCCAAGTCGCAGGCAGCTTCCCGGCGTTGGAAACCCGGGCTTCCCCGGGTGCTCTGCCCTACCTGTGCTTGCCTCGTCACGCTCCTGGCTGTGCCTCTCCTCAGCACTGCCATGACTAACATTTTCATCATTATTTTTTTTTGCATCCTGATTTCAAATCCTGTTGGACTCGAAGCAAAGAAAAAGAGAGCGAGCTATACGTCAAGCTGCTTCTGACCAGCAAACTAAGCAAGCAAAGATATATAGGTAGAAGTGTGACTTTGCTGTTAAGCAGGGAGTATTTTGTGATCAATACATACAGTGGTCTATAAGGAACAGTGTAATAGAAAATGCTTTGATTAATGATGCACAGGAGCAGGCAGGGATCTGCCCTGGCTGCCTCCCAGGGCACCCAAGACATGGATGTTTATGGGAGCTAAGAGCCTCCTCCTTCCCCCCCAGAAGTCAGGGGACATTTTATCACTGATTTTAGCTGTAGAAATAGCAAGTACTAACTGGCCCAAATCACGGTGGAGCTGATTGTTAATGCTGTCTTATCCCCCCCATCATCTAAAAAACATTCAGTATTTTTTAATTTAATTTCTGATTTTCTGACAGAACTAGGATGGAGAATTTTTTGATGGTATAAAAATGTTTGGCTTTTCGCCTCCACTTTCACCTCTCTTTGAAGAAAGAGCTGAAGAAAGACATACACATGAAGTTGAACATGGCATGATCACTGCCTTCATTACTCAGCCACAGCATAATTGTTTTCCCCATTAGATCTGTAACGTTACGCTTTTCACTTACAAGGAAAACCAAATAATGCTACCCACTTTTCACTCTGTGTTTTTCATCCAGGAGGAGTGCAATGTCTGTGAACCCTTCCCCCAAACCTGCAATGTCTTTGAGAGATTAGGTTGAAGGTGCTAGAAATAGTTTTATGTTGCTGTAGGTGGTATTGATTTTGCTATGCCATCTTTCTATTTATTTGTCCTTTCATTTATGAGGCCTTCATGGAAGGTACTATGTCCTTCCATATTTCTGTAGTATGTTCTGGCATGCTTTGAATACAAGAGAGCTGTGAACTGCCAGTTTCTTCTGTGGCTGCGCAGCCTGGAGACAATTAACTGTAGCATGCCGGTTCACTCCCCACCCCACCAGCTGCCTCAAGTGAGCTAAAGAATAAAGAGATTTTGGTTGTTGCCAAAATGAGCCATTCTCAGTAATAAGTGGCAGAACAAGCAACATGAAGGTATGCGTGGAGATGAATAAACCAGTCCTCTCTGCCCAAGCACACACGCAGACATGTTCTTAATTGCTAATACAATATTTCAAAGCACTTAATGCCCACGTTAACATGTATGAGGCTGCCAGACAGGTCCAGGTGAACCTGCAGCAGGTCTGTCTGACCCAAGTCTACTCTGTCAAGGACCAAATTTGCTAAGTTTATTTGGAGAAATGAGCCAACAGAGAAGTGAGAATCAAAGTTGCTATCTAATTCATGAGAGCTGTGCAACAGTGTGGATTACTAAAGGCTATTTGAGACCCATGAGGAAAGCTGGTGTTCTCTCCTATGAGATATGTTCCTGCAGATAGCACAGCTGGATAACACAGACAAGCTAGACTAAAAGTGCAAAACATTTCCTCGGACTTTATGTGTGTTTTTCACTGCCATATCACAACTATATATTGCATGTTACAGCTGAAATAACTTTTCAACACATCACAATGTCATGAAAGCATTGGGCTGCCTCTCTGACTGGGAATCTGTCGCAGAGGAGTCTCACGCAGGAGGAGAGGATGGAGCTATGCATTAACAAGTAGGTCTGGATAACTGTTCCTTTTCATTTTATACATCATACCTTGTATGCTTATGACTCCTTGCAAAAACAAAAAATTACTGGTGCTTGCCAGCAACTTCATTAGCACTGTCGTTGAATGGTTCAAGGCCTACTGTGTTGACATTGTTCTGTCAGAGCAGAGCTGTTTCCTTACCCTTCCTCAAGGCCTCTTTTTCCATCCCTTCCTTGAATGTGCTTAGAACAGCATCCACCTCTTCCAGGTCCAGAAACCCGGATGCATTGTTGTCCCACTTTTCGAAAAGTGCCTCCAGAAGCAGTTTCCGTTGGGCCAAGCGAGTAATGCGGTGAATCTACAACAGAGAAACAGACAGTCTTTGATAATTCCTGGACACTGATGCTCAGTGTCTACATAAATATAGAAAATACAGTATTTCCTATAGGTCAGGCCAAATCTGTAAATACACAGCTTAGACCTGGAGATAAATCATTAAACTTGGGAGATATTTGGAAACACTAAATAGAGCCAACAGTTCAGTTTTACGAGGCAGAGGGTTATTTCCCAGTGAACAAATAAAGACTGTGCTGGATCTAAGGTGAGATCAACTCAAGTAAGTGCAAGTTTCCCAGAATACAAATGTCTTCCCAGCAAGAACCAACCACAGCCTTGTTAGTAACACCCAAAGATGTGATAGTTTGTATTTCCGTACATTGTTATTTTGCTGGTGCTGCCCTGAAGTGTGTGGGCTCCAAGCAAATACATGTACAATTTGTCCTCTAAACCCACTCTTTGCACAGTATACAGTGATAAATGGCTGGAGTGGAATTCTCTCAAAGGCCAAAATACTGGCAGTGTGTGTTGTGTTCAGCATGAGGACAGTAGAGCCGTCAGATCCAATATCTCATCCAAATTAGGTCAGCAGCAAAGGGGGAAACTAGAAAGAGGGTTGAGGCAAATGCAGCTAGAGAGGCTGCTATGGATAGACCCACCACAAAATATATCTGTACTCTGAAGTGATATGGGGCACCCTGATGCTGTGCATGAGAATATTGCTGAAGTAGAATGTATTTTTTCAACACATGGCAAGAGCACCTGGTAACTTAAACACAAAGAAGCATGTGCACATTCACATAAAGCCATGTACATAGCAAAACAAAACACACTTGTTTTAAAATCCTCCCCAAAACATCCACAACTTCGTATGTATATGCCAGTGCAGTAGGTCAGAGATCAGGTTCTTGGCTATTATAAAGGTGAATAAGCAGAATGGAATGTTTTGAGCTCTCTCACAATGAACTATCAACCTGCTGTCTCACTGAGTCCAGCTCTAGAACAGACAGACAACCTCTTACAGGATGAGTCTGTCATCACTTCTAGAGCTAAGGGCTAGGGAGGGAGTGAAAACAAAGGGGTAAAAGGTCTCTTGAAGAAATACAGAATGCAAGGCTGCAAGTGAATAGCTCTGCCAGCATGAGATTAAAAGTTGACTTTGTCAGTGTCTGTAGGCATTTGCTTGTTTTTTGTTTGGACACGGGATTAGCAAAACTTATCAATATTTACTTTTTCTAGCTGTTCCATTTTTTCCTCTTCTGTCTGTTTGTATCCTTCTTTGATAAATGCAATAAGCCTCTTCACAGTAGGCAAAGAAATGTCTTCACCAACAAATATCTCCATGAGCTGTACAAACTGTGGCAGGTTGAGGCAGTGTTCATCAAAGGCACTTCGCATACGAGAAGCCCAGCGGTTCTGAATCTCTGCCATGATGGGACATAAGTCTGAAAGACAGAAAGCACAGTGTGTCACAGGAAGCCAAATGCTGCCGTAAAGCTGGCTGCGTGGCAGATATCAGCGCAGTCCTGGATCCTGCACTACCTATCCAGTGAAAAAATGGCTGAATACGGACTGACGCCATGCTGACTAAAGGCCTTAATCTGCTTATACTTTTCTAATAGTATCTCTTCAGATTTATGCTCCAGCCTAGGATGGATACTATCATACAACCAGGTCAAATCACTGAATACAGGTGAGCTGAAATTACTGTTACACAGCGGGTGGCCTTCTGAGACAAAGACTACACTGCTCTTATCTTCAAGTCAGCTTGGGGAATTAGTGTCTGTATTCTTGCCCAAACTTTCAGCTCACAGCAGTACTGGTGTGTCTGCAGACACTACCAGCCACTATGTGCCCAAGCGAGCACACAACTTTGTGACTAAAATACCTGGAAATCTAGTGTTCTCATACTTCCAGTCCTCTGGAATTCTCTCTCCGTAGCTGCTATACCTGCAACTTAGGTCAGAAGTCAGAAGGTCACCTGATGAAAGATAAAATAAACCTTGTAATGATACAAGCTTTTTAAAAAAAGACATAAGATACAGCTTTTCTAAAAGCCTTTAAATAAATATATCTGAGCTAGAGTTTCTAAAGCAGATGAAAATAGCTGACATGAGCGGTCACCTGACCATGGCACTTCAAACTCCTGGCTAGCTTCAGCTGGAGAATCCTGTCTGTCTGAGCGTGCTGGACCTGCAATTTTAAAAAGAAATCTTCCATGAACAAGATCTTACTAGTCTAAGCACCCTGCTGATTAGTGTGTAAAATCTACCTCTGTGTCTCTAGAGTTATCCTTGTTATCAGTAGCTGTTTATTTGTACTGTCTGGAAATACTGCTTCCTGAAATTCACCTGGTGAATGTTACATTTCTGAAGCCCAGCTAGAAATATCCGTTTTAGCAAGAGTAATAAGATAAATTCTTTTCGGAGATAGGTTCAAAATGATATTTTGACTTCTTGTTTCCATCCACCTTTCTCTCAAAGAGCATTGTGCCATCACACCACAATTTCTGCAAGAACAGGGTAGGAATCTACTCTGAAGATGGAATTACTGCATGCCCCAAACAATGCGGGATGTGCAGCCAGGCACTGGCTGAATGACAGGTGAGTGCTGTGTACTGGAAGTTAACCACAAAAAGCTGTAGGTACCAGTGGGCTGTACAGCCCTTTATGAAATATAAGTCTGTCACTAGACTGCTCTTGCAGTGTTTTAAGCTGTGAGACACAAGAGCGTATTCACAGAGCACTAGCAAGGAGATTGGTCCTTCAATACTTCTTAGGAAACACCGGGTTGCCTGACCACCGCCGTCCTTCCTAGAACAAGGGCCTTTGTACTCAATTAAGAAGTGTGGTAGTCCTTTGGAAACACAGTGAGAGATTAAAATAAAAGGTTCCTGCTATATGATCTCATAATATATCTCCCTATGGGCAATCACAATCTAAAAATTATTAAAAGTAATTTCTATATTTAAAGTGCTCAGTCTTCTGTCTTGATATCCTAATATTACAGAGTGAAACAGAAGATAAAGTTTCTCCTTATTATAAAAATGCCGCTGCTTCAGAAAGTCCCTACTTGAACTAAAGTGTCTGCTCAGTGCCTTGAATACAGATCGCCAGCAAAGTGACTCACCTGCCACACTGTGAGAGGAACACACTGTGAAACCTTGGCAGAAAACACCATGCTGAGAAGAGCAAAGCTTATGGTCCTGTGTATTCAGAAATCACTCACATGTTTTCAATAGTTTTGAAATGGATTAAAAACACTCCTATAGTTAAACCAGTCCAAATGTAGATGTTGAAAAAGATTAAGGCCTGCCAAAATAAAGGAGGATGCCTTACCTTTACCCTGGTCTTGCACAAGGTCCTCATCCTGCAGTCTTGTCTCTGAGCTTGTCTGCTGGTTAAACTGGCTGCCATGCTGCCTAGAAAAACTCTCTTTTCTTGCAGGAGCTTCTTTCACAACCTCTGCAACTGGAGCATCCTGTTTTGAAGCAATGATGTCTATGTCTGCCACATCTGTGTCTTCTGAGGCCATGGTTATACCTCCAGGTGCTAGTCCTGAAATTGTGTTGGTGGCCTCTGCAATCAAATTGTCCTCCTCCTGACTAACTTGCCCTTCCGATCCAGGTTCTCTGTCCAAGATACGATAATCTTCTTCCCTGTTTGTTTCTGTATCAGGCTGTCTACCCAGGCTAAATTCTTCTTCCTCCACCTGTTTTTCAGATCCAGGTCCTCCATCTCTACTGAGACTGTACCCAGTAGAGGCTGATCCTGGGAAATCTTCCTCCTGTCTGCCTGCACTTGCAGATTCAGTTTGCCTCTCAGTTTTGATGTCTTCCTGGAAACTGGATTTCTCACTACATATTGTATCTCCATCCAAATTGCTAGCTCCAAAATCAGTGCTTTTCACTGCTGACGCAGCGTCCTCACCTTCCTTTCTCAACTCGGCATCACTTGATTCTGCTGCTTGGTTTTCTTCCTTAGAAATTCCTCCAGTCTCAGCTTCACTCATGCTCATTTGTTCAAAAAGACCTTCTCTGACACTAGTTCTCATTCTACATGTGCTTTGTCTATTCTCACCTACAGGTTGATGTGCTAAAACCTCTCCCTCAGAAACTCCTGTTTGAGGCAAGACTAACTTTTCACTGAGTTCCTCACAAACTTCCTGGTCATCAAGGCCTCCCCATAAATCCGCAAGCTCAATCTCTTGCAGCTCAATTATTGGCCCTAAAATAGAAAAAATATTGATCAGTTGATAGTTTGCATTGGGTTTATGTTCTCTATTATTGCATAAGAAAATTTTTTAAAATAGAAAAAAGTTATCCACTAGCAAACACAAACTACCAGAAAGTACCTTCTGCAAACGTGCATCTCGGAAACACAGAGCTTCAGAATAATGTCTTTGCCTGCAGAGAACTGCACTTGTTATTGTGGATTACGCCATATTTCTTTTGAAATGAAGATCATGTTTCATAATTCTCCATTATAAGAAGGAAAGCTGTAATTTGCCTTGCATTGGATCTTAGCAATTAATTAATGTCCACTATCTTAAAAATATTTTACTTTCATGTAGATGATGATATGTGTTTTTTCTTTATCCTTCCATGTTCCTGGAGAAATTTTAGTGTAAACACAAAATTAACTTCTAATATTGCCCAGTAAGAAAGAACAACTGTTTCAGGAAAAGTAGTCTTTCTTTAATTCTACTTCCAAAAAGTACTTCAGAATTGTGTGGGAAGGAAAATTTTGGATGCTGAAGTATTTCTGAACATTGCATCACTGTTTGCAAAACATGTTTGCAAATGATGGTGTATAGGTCACAGCATTCGTTCATCCAACAGGCTCTGTTCACTTCTGGTAACACTTACAAAATATATATTAACTATACAACCTCATGTGACCTAATGTTTTAGCCACAATTGAAACATCCTCCCTACTTACACTGTCTTGGGTTACAGAATCCCCTCTTAGCAGTCACCGGGCTTCTGTCATAGAAGTCTACCAGTAGGGCAAGTATTTTTTGTCTGTCTAAGAGACCAACCTAGACAGAAAGATTACAATTATTGTTTTCTTCCTGTGGGTCTTGGGACTTACATCAACATTTGCAGGACTACAAAGGCACCATTAGCTAAGCATTACCTGTGACTGAAAATTATCCATTACCAGAACATCAGTACAAATTTCAAAGAAGTGAATTTATTTCATAGAGGCAAAAATTTCTTCTCTGGGCTTAGCTGGAACTCCTCATACATATTACTTTGCAGGCACATCCTCTTGCATATTCTTGAGAAATTACAGTTGGATGCTTGTAACCACTTCTGCCAAAGGAGTTCTTCATGTAAAGATCAAAGCTTCAACATTTCACACTTTCAAGACAGATATTGATTGCCTGACAGTACTATGGAAGAATTTTCACATATTATGGGCTGTGCTGGATTACATTAGCGACTGCATATCGTAGTTTGGTTTTGTGCCCCATCATTTCCTTTGAAGCATTATGTATTGGCAACTGCCTGGGAAAATAATTAGTCCAAAAATCTGAGCTATTATGACAACGTCCCTAATTTCCTTTAAAAATTCAAACACATTTGACCACAGAGGTGAGAGAGGTATCAGTAGTTCCAGTGCAGAGGAACATGCAGAGTTTATTAAGTCCTTGTTACTCAGGGTGAGTGTATGGGGACAATAAAACCAGGAAAAGACAATGAAATGGGTCATTTCCAATCAGGAAATTGTGAGTTTAAAAAGTAAGGCAAATCTAAACGATTTTAAGTTTTCCATTTTATGATGGATTCCTGTTGTCATTATTTCAGTCCTGCCACCTTTGTAATCTCCTTCTTATTAGTGAAATACAGTAGTTAAATAACGAACAGATTTACTTAAGTTCATTATTTGTAGCAAGTAGATTTCCTTTTCACATTTTGTTCTTAGATTAAAAACTGCAAAACATAAAATTCACCAAGCTTTTAATTCCTTGTGAACTTTTCCTCCCCTTAGGCTGAAGAGATAAAGGAAGAAGTTGGCTGCTCTTTTCTGGAAATGAGTTCAAGAGGACTGCGTTATTTACAATCTAAAACCAAAATTAATGGCATCAATGTGAGGAACAGAGGATTTGAAAACAACTGAGAGATACCCTTCTGGTGAAGTGCCTCCCAAGGAAGCTAATACCAAAAACTAAGTGAATACATCGCATTTTGTGTTACTGCAACCCCTTTCCTCTACAGGGAATTGAAAGCTTTTTGCAAATTCTGAGGAAGATCAGAACTGAAACGTAAGCAGCCGTCCAGTCCAGTTTTAGTGTTTCAGACTCCTGTAACTTAATTCCTGCTGGTAAAAAAATGCTGGAAATTACAGCTGAATTTCAGGCATGTGTGGGTTTGGAACAACAAATGTCAACACAAAATTCTGTCCCTAAACTTACAAGATGTAGGGCCTGATTCCCAGTGTCTTCATCTTCTTGACATTAATATACAAACACCTTGCACGCTCCTGTGCAAACATTTCTTTATGCTGTTTGTTTTTCAGTTGAATATATCAGATCAGCTTCTGCATCCATTTAGTAGATACACAAACACAGAACGTATTTCTGAAGATGTTCCCAGATCACTGCTTAATATTTGGATTCTCCATTCAGTATTTCCATTACACACACTTCAGTTTCCCTTTAAATTTCCTCAGCTGTTACTTGTCACAATCATCTGCTGGTTGCCTTGAGATTGGCAGCGCTAATGCAAAGCTTTATTTTATTAAAAAAGTAAATCAATGAATGAAGTATTATTAAAAAGAAAATAAAAATGTTAGTTTGGGATTGAGATACTTTTTTGTCATGTTATAATATACTTGGAGTATTTAGATAACTCATATTCTAGAACAGTTTTGTGATTTAGATTAAATATTTTTGTATTTGAAAACAGTAAATTCCTTATGAGAAATTATTCAATATGAATTAGGGGTATATTTTCCACCTTGTTTTAACATTTACAGTTTATACAGAATTGCCATTCTACCAGAGGTCCCTGTTATTTCAGGACAATTTTCCTTACAACTTACCTGTGGGAGGGACATGTCACAGTAAAGCTATCGATAGAAGAGAGGAGCATTACACCAGGAAAACCAGTTCCAAGTTCCTATAGCCAGTCACACTAGCTTTCGGAGTTCCTAAATTTACTAGAAAAGGTCATGTTTCTTTGTACTTCATATGTGTCTGGGGAGGCTGATGAAAGATTCCTGCCCATCCGTGCTTTGTACTGAGCCTTGTCGGCAGGACAGGTACAGCATCCGCTATAAATAACAGCAGGCCATCTGTGTTTGTACAACTGCCCAAAACTTGTCTCCACTTTTAACGAGTGCCAACTTCAGTGGTTGGAGAGTTGAAACATGTTGACCCAATTTTCTTGTCACCTAGATATTGGCAGGTGATGATTCTCAGTTGTTTTCAGCAATGCTCTGTGATCTATGAGTAATTCCTTCAGCAACACAGACTAAAGCAGACTTGCCATTTAATCAGTGATAGGTCAGTGTTTAACCTCTTGATTGTTTTTCTGGAAATGTGATGTGTGTATCTTGAACACCACAATATGCTTGTTAGCGAGCGAGATGGGAAGAACAGACACGCAGAAAAGGTCATGAGAAAGCAGACTCTGTTGTTGCTGTACTGCAAGAAAAGTAATATCAGAAGTGTCTCAAACTTCGTTAGTTTGAAAACTAATCTCTGACTAAATTCAGTTACATTTAAAGATCCCGGGTTTAAAACATCCCTGAAAATTAATGCAGATTCTGTTATAACGTACAAAATTTTGGTAATGTCTTGGAAAGTTTCTGCTTCACTGTATAGTCCAGGCTGTTCTTGCTGAGCTGCCATCCTTCTGGATGCATGCATTTGAAATCATAATAATGATCATGTGGATACCTTCTAATTTGACTGTAATTTAAACACTGCTTTCTCAGCTCCCTGGCCTTAATTGCAACTCACTGAGGCAGCCAGCCACACTCACCATGCAGACTGGAATAACTGCCTGCTACCAAACAAATGTAAATCAGGAACTGAAACAACTGCTTTGCTGTGCTTTGCAGAAGGGGTACTACAGGTAATGGATCACATTCAAGTTACAGAAGTCCTTGGGTTAGTTTGCATCTTTTATCTTCCCTGTGGCTACAGTATGGCAGGACTTATTAGAGCTATACAAAAGAAACCAGGTCAGGTTTAAAAGAACTGCATGGTCCACACTACAGTTTAGTGAACTCAGCTTGCAGAGCAAGGCTACCTCGGTGGCTAGAAACCATGTTTGTGCTCTGATAATTTTTTTCTGGGCAGCGATGGTGTCTGTGCTGATAGCTGCTCACTCTTGTTATGTTGTGCTAGCATTTTTGGCTCTTTGCCTCTGAGATTCCACTGGGATTAGTAGCATGGAGATGGTGATTACTGCTGCAGAAATAATAGGAAGAAAGTCACATTAAAACATGAAATGGAAAGAAGGGATCCTTTCAAAACGCATGGCAAAGATAGGACTCAGCTTTATATATTACTCTACCCAGGAGGATCCACCATAGCTCTTCTTGACGGAGCAATAGGAAAATGAAATGTCTTCTGAGAAGTACACGTTTCTTTCTTCATCCCTGAAACATCCCTGCTATTCTCTAAAACACACCATTGGTGTTGAAACGTGCTGTGTAATTCCATTCTTTTAAAGGTAATGACATTATTACCATGACATTGTAGAGCACAGTTCATTCTGGGTAGGCATGCTGTAAACACCACTAGAGGAGTGCTGGATGGAATATATAATTTAGGTAGGGGAGAAAACTCTAAGATTATGGCAACCATTTGCTGTGTAGTAGCCAGCAACTGGCTAACTTAGGCTGCTCATAACAAGTACCATACTTTTTGGATGAAGCCCAAGGTTTTAGCAATAGCTTATGCCATTGATTCTTCAGCTCCTACTATTTACTGTTTTTCTAATAAATCTAGCTTTTTTTTCTTTTTTTTTTNNNTTTTTTTTTTTTTTTTTTTTTTAATGGGGATGCAGGTGGATTCAGAGGATGATAGATAGAGCTTAGAGCTGCTGAAAACCAAATTATGGTTTTTGAGTTCCAGTTCCAGCTCTGTAACTGACTCATTGTATTTTAATTTCCTGCCCATAAACTGTGGCTGAAGTTCACAGTACTTTTCTCAGAGAGGCTGTAAAGATAGATTATTTTGCATTTTAAATTTAAACTATTATGAGATTTATTGATAGAAGCCCTAAAGGTGTATAAATTAATGCAACATAATTAACGCAATATATGTTACTATTATAGTAATGTGCACATTTGATAAGGTCAATCTGTATCGGGTTATCTTTTCTGAAGTACGGCTGAATAGACAAATTAGCACCCAAACATTCTGAACGTGCTGTGGGAGCAGGTAATGACCAGAAGTAGTAAAGTTCGTGGTTAATTTCTTCTCCAGAATCATCGAACTTCAGTCCCAAGTTATCACGTTAGGCCATTCAGTTTCTAATTAGCCATCAACTTACAGGCTGTTGGCTATTTCTGTGTCTAAGAACTATGAATATGAAGACAATGCAGTAGCTATTGTCCTCTAAAATAATGCTGAGTAAGCACAGAAAGAGTATCTGGAGTCATGAAGAGTAAAATGAAGGCAGTGACCCAGAGAAATACCAAACTGGTAGCATCACCATATCGAAATTAGTTTGAGAGCTGCTTTGCCTACCTTTCCATAATCACAATCTAGGAAGAGGTCAATAAACATTTTTCTCCACATATCATGTCCTATTGCTTCTTGGAAGTCATCAGCACACTGACAGAGATGCTTCAGGATTTCCTGGAACATGTCATTTGAAAAGTGTTCAGTGTAGAAATGGACATACTATTGAGAGAAAGCAGCAGCGTCAATGGTTAACTTTCTTCGAGTATTTTCAGCTTTATTTGAACTCTTAAATATCTATTACATGCAATGAAATACATAGGAATTTGTTGTTTAATCTGCTAACGCAATGCAGGCTTGGTGCATGGATGCTACACTGCCTACTTTGTTCTTTCTTTCAGAAGCAGCAATATTCTCCAAAAAAGCCTGCGACACTGCTGCGCTAGGCACTGCTCAAATGCGTATTGAACAGTTCCTCTCCTGGCCCGGAGGTCACTTATCATGTTCAGTGGTTCAGAGATGCTGGATCAGAATCCCTCCTGTGAAATGTCATTGCTTTAGCTAGGTTATCTCAGGGAGGATATAAGTTCTCCATGGTTTTCTGCAGCCTTTAGTATTCCTGACTTTACTCCCAAGGAGGCATTTTGAGCCATTAGTTTTTGCAGAACTGACAGTCACTCAGCTCTCTAATGCCACAAAATGACCATTGCCCACAATTTCAGTGTTTAGAGAACCAGGCTGAATACGATAAAAAAAGGGAAAGGAACTTCTGAAAATGAGCCTGCTGTCACCTAAGTCCTCTGACACTGGGAATACTACTGACTCAAGATTTATTTTAAGTTCTAGCCTTGGAGACACTTTAACACTTTGGATTTATAGCCATGTGGTTTTTATGAGCAAAAGCAATATGGTTCTAAAAATGTGGTGTGCATGACATAAATAATAATGGCCATCAGAACACGCCACAATCCCAAAGCCTGTGCTGAATTATTATAGCAGGTTTCTGGAGCCAGCCACAATAACAGGGAACCTATACAGTTAAAAAGAGGAATTTGCAAACACAGAATGTTTCCCATTATCCCATTTTAAGAGTATGGATACTTGACATAAATGCTAGAAAATCTTGGACTTGTTGAAATGCCGCACAGGCATTAATGAACTGAAATATTAATATATGTTGTTATTATTATTCATGTCTATATTGCATAATTTCCAAGTATACGGGACAAGTGGAGAAGAGCGGAAGAGCAGAAAAGCAGCAGCCAATGGCCTGAGGGATGGCTGGTGGGAAAGAACAACTCCTAACACAATGTATGTTTTTTCTGCATTTCAGCATAAAAAGAGAGGACGTAGGTGGGCTGGAGAGAAGGTGGCAGATCTGGGGCTACGTGTATCTACTAGCTTTGCAGAGCTATTACAACCTGGAGCCCTGCGACAGATGAACCTTAGAGATGACAGCAGTTGGGAGGAGGCAGGTTGGACAAGCAGCTTGTTATTTCGTATGTCATCTTGATGACACATCCAAAGGCTTGTGTATTAATACTGCTGTCTAACAGCTCCACAGAAAATTTTTTAGAAGCGTATGTTCAGCTATGTGGGCAGGAGGAACTATCATAGAGTCATAAGCTTTTCTTAGCTGATGTGTGTAAAGCGCTTTACTGTGTAAAATACTGTACACATAATAAGCATACATTTATTTATTATTAACCAAGAGATTTTGACAGCCATCAGAAGAAAGCTGGCACACCTCCTTCTTGCTATCCAGTCTGAGACCTTGCTGTAGTTTGTGAACACACTCCCATCAATAACAATGGACCTTTGCTTTTTGTTCCTGCTGATCTCAATAGAAATTGAGGAAGCCACATGCAATGATGAAAAATAATCTCACCTTCAAAGCCTGATTCTGACCCTACAAAGGCAATGTATTTCCCTTGGTGTCCATAGCTTTGTGTCAGACCACTGGGGGTTCTGCATGTTAGAATACAAAGCCTGTGAAATAAACTATTAAGGACTGGTCTCTGGGATTTAAATGCTTTTAATATAAATGACCCCACGAGCTTGTCACGAAGGATGTAAAAATACAACAGCCACTGTTTTGCATGTCCGAAAAAAAAACCCCAAACCCAACAACGACATGTGAGGTCTCTCTACTGAGTGTCTAACAGCCTTTAAGTAACCCAAAGCTGCACTGAATTCAAGGAAGAAAAAAAAAAGCACCGTTTAATTTTAAGGTCCATTAAAAAGCAATGCTTTCCACATGCGAAAGGGCCTAGACCAGTGTGGAGAAAGACCATCTCTCTCTCTGGTTTTGGTGGATGGTGCAAACTGATGAACAAAGGTAGATTGTGGCTGAGGATTAGAAGCAGCCCTGTCCGAGAGCGAGGCCTGTGATTATGGAACAGTTCCCAAGGGAAGTGATGAAAGCCTCATCATTTGATTCAATTAAAGCCGGACCGGAAAAAGCATCAGAGAATATATTCTGAGAATAACGTTGCACTGACTGGTAAATCAGAGAGCTTGACAGTCCATGTCTTTTGTACTTCTGATCTCTGTTGTCATATCTTTAATTGAGTTAAAATAAAGAGTACACAAAATATATTTTAAAACATTTTTCTAATGCTAATGGAGCATGAATTCATTCATTGCTTATACATTTACCATAGAGGTTATGGATTGATGCTTCATTTCACTGGCAAAAGCAATTCTCTGGGCTCCCATTATCCACAATAGTTTTCTTAATTAAATGCAGTTATTCCGAGGTTAAATTTAAAAATATCTCATTTCAAGCTTAAAAAAGCCTTCAACAAGTTATCATAAAAATGCATCTCTGTGCAAAATACCGAACATGAGAGTCTCCCGAGAGCAAAGAAGGCACAAAAATCACACATGGTTGCTTGAAATTAGTCTCTGCACAGCTGCTTTATACTCTGTTTTTAATTACTGTAACAGCACCCACTAGCACTGCTGCAATTGAGGGTCTGTCATTATTTCTATTCTAAACATCCCTTTTCACAGGTTTAATTACCCAGCCATAAAATTTAGCTCTGTCGTAGGTAGAAATGGCTGGAAAAGTCTTGGCCTGGAGAGTTTTTCAGTAAATGTAGTCTGAACTGATTTGGTTGTTTTCAAATTGGTGAAGAGCAGAGTAATGGGGTGAAACTTCCTACTACATTTCTTGATTTTGGTGAGTTAAAACCACACTTCTGATGTTTTTCAATGACAGCTTTTGATTTTAAAACTGCATATTTTTCAGCCTGGTTATGCTTCACATACATTTGTGTCATTTGTTGCAGTTTGGTTATGGTTCAGGCCAGTAATAGTTCAGGGCAAAAAATGGCAGAGCTTCTCATCCCGGTTAATTACTTGTTACATTTTTCTATGGTTAATAGAATTTCATCAGAAATAACAATACTTTGGGGACAGTATTAATTATCTCAGGCTAATAGTTATATTACCAAACCTTACTTGAATAGCCAATGCAAATTCTGAATTCACAAGTGGTTCCAGGTTTGTCTCCTTGCAATGTATCAGTGACAGAGGGCTTTGGCATTTTAGAAAGGGACTGAGAGGGATGTCCTAAAACCCACTGCTTTGAGAGTAACTTCTCAGAGAGCGGCACAGGCTGCACCTCTAAGGAAAGCAAAATACTTCCCCCTTGCTGGCCAGAATGGAGGCGTTGTGACAGCAGAGGATGGATACGGAGATGAAACATGAAATGTCCTGACATAACCAGTTACCTGGGATGCTGAAGAAGTGAAGCCCTTCACTTACTCAGCTGTCCACAAGGAAATGCCACTACTTTGTGGTAAATATCATATTCTGAATCAGAGGCTCTTATTTCATTTCTCACCTCTGTGAATTCATCTTTTTTTTCCAATGCGTCTACGATTTCCAGCTTCCTGTCATAGATTGCTAGTAAAAAATGAAGGGGTATTGGTTTAGAAAGCAAACAGTTGTGGTTTTGCATATTGTACACATTTTTTTGCATACTGTATGTTACATTAACTTTTTCCTCATGTTGGATTACATTTATTTGAGGCTATCCTACGTAGTAGCTGAAGCATCTGACTGTATGGAGGCTATGTAAATCTGATTCTTACATATTTCTCTTGCTGAGAATCTGCACTTCCCTATTCAGAACTGTATAGTCATATTTATTCTTGACATATGTTGGTGCAAATTACAATGATTTTAATGGCACTTACAACTAATTACATAAGGGAAGAAATTATTTTTGATTTTACAAACAGATAAAACTGCCTTCAAATTCTGGGGACACGGATTCTGCTTTGCAAGAGAGGAACCTGAAAATCCTAGTAATTTTCCCAAGAAGCTCAGTGGCAATTTTTTTACTGATGATGATACTCAAAACTATCTTTTGGTCAGCTTCTGGGCTGCTGTAATGGAACTGAGAAGGTATAAGTGTCTACATAGATTTCTGAATCAGATCTTTGAGCACAGGCACACTTTTTCTGTTAGGATTTTTTTTCTGTTCTTTCTTCTGCAGTATATCAGGAATGATGAGAAAATCCACCATACAATGCATTTATCTCTTCTTGGTTAAGACATTCCTAAACTGTACATTATCTTTATTAAACTATAAAACAAAGCTTAATGTTCTGTTAATGTATATTGGATGCTATTAAACGAAATACATTAAGAAATGGAGTCGCACTGTTAGTGAAATACGACATAAAGCACCTCCAGCATCTGTAGAGCAAGCACCTGGACAGAAATTTCCTTCTCAATCTCATGTCCCAGTATCTGTTCACACTGGAGAACCACAGCCACCAGGGCAGGACCACAAGGGCTGCGTTTAGCATTCACACCACGTACTACCAGCATAGGATGATTACTCAGAGGAACAATTCTGTAATATAGAAGGGGCTGAGCAAGGGCAAGCTCTAGACAGAGGTGACTCCAGCAGCAAGCAGAAGTGCACTCCGGAGGTTCCCTGCTTATCATCCCATCTTCCAGCAAAGGCAGATTTGTTATTATTGATGATCATTACAGGCTATCGATGTAAAGGGCTGGCAGCAGGCTGTATGTTGCCACTTCAATGTTCCTGGCTCTCCTGGCTCTATCTATTCAATTATCATTATTCGGGGAGGTCAAGTGTAAGCTATGTAAAGTGGACAGGAATTATGGAAATCTTTCTGTGCTGAGTGCTCTGATACAGAGGCCCTTGTGCTGTGTGTCACTGGCATGCCTGGGACTGGCAAAGGGAACAGCTAGACAAGATGTGAGATGTGGTGGAGCGTTAGGTAGGTTTCAGCATTTCCCTGAAACCATAAAAGGCAACAACACTGTCAGACTTTAATTTTTTTGACCCTACCTTTCCTCCATACCTCCCAGTATGCCAAGCTGTCCATGGGACTTCCAAGACCTCCCATAAGATGAACACCATGTGATAGGGCAGGTGAAGGAGGAGGTTGTTACAGTGATTCTTAAAAATAGTGATAAGAACATGGCAGTGTCTGCCTAATGTAGGATTTAAGTGGAAAGGGCCTGCATCTGATCTTTCTATCTCTCAGAAAGATTTTTTTAAACTTCTTTCTGTACTTTTCAAGATCATATTAATGAACCACATGGTGGTTCGGTCTCTTTCCAATCTGTCTGAAGATTTGTGGTTAATATCCTAGCTGGTGTAACTACCCTTACAGATTCTTTCTCTGTTATCAAATCTGTTTGCAGTTTGCTCACAGTTTGCATCAGAATTCAGACCACAGAAATAAAACTAAAGGAGACACACCAAAAACTTACCTTTTCTCTCATCTATGGGAGTAGAGGCAATGACATCAGGGAAAGACCTCAGCGCGCTCTGAACCTACAAATCAATGGCATAGTCAAAGGTCTGTTTCATGCAGACAACAGTAGGCAATTACTAAAATAAATTACCTGGAATAATTAGTTGCATGGGCCAGCCATGCTTCTTACCACACATAGGTGGGCCCTGTTAAATGTAGACCTTGTCTTTGTTGTGTTGTGTGTAACCATAGGACAATTTCCTAGGGGCCTTGTATGACTTGTAAGAAAGATGCTTATATCAAGAGATGTATTACAATTATAGCAAATCTCATCTTTTATGAGCTGCAGTATCAATTTGTATGACAGAAAGAAGATTTAATGGAGGACACAGGAGAGCACCTGGGCCCTCCCCTTGGGCCTTTTTAAGGGGATTCTGAGGGACAACCAGCTGCAGAGGACATCCAGTGATGAGGTATGTATCCAGCAACCTCAGGAGTGTCTGAGTACCTCACGGGGCATTTAGCTTCCCAGGATGTCTGTGGAGAATTCATTGCAATCCTTCCATGTGCTGATGAGGAATCAGGGCTTGGTGAAGCTAAGTGGTAGACAGTGACCTGCACCCTGAGCCTAAGGGATGTCAGAGCCATTACCCATCCCTGTGCTCCATGCTGCCGTGCCAGGGCAGACTGCGCTACAACAATCTTCCTTTTCCTTCTGTCAGGAACAATCATAGCAGTGTGTTAGCAAGGATCATCCCTAGTTACCAGTGCAACCGGTATTCTGCCACTGACATCCACTGTCCACTCTTTGAACTGAATTGCCAGCGCCTCCTTTCTCATCTCTTTCTCCTGAGACTTCATATTGTCCACCTGCTCCCTTTCCTTACGTTTGTTCTTTGCCTCAGACTTCATCCTGGCCAGCCTGTAGAACATGGGAATATGGTTTAGAAAGATACCATAATAAATATATCTAAGCTAGATTAAGCCTACCCTGAAGAACAATAGGAAAGGAAGTAACGTCTTACTGAAATTCTTGTCCTTTTAGCACAAGCAGATTTTTCTTCAAAGAAATACTTGATGTTTGGGGCACAAAATTACTAGTGTGACTATTGGACTAGATATTAGTAATCTGTGTTTTCAGAGGGCAGCTCCAAGGAGGTGAGAGTATTCATATTCTGACACGTATCATCTCCTGAAATCTAGTGTAACTATGAATCTGAAGAAATAACCTCCAAGGGTCAGATACATGCATGTAGAGAGAGCCTCTTGTAGAGTATATGGTCAATATTTAAGGGAAAATCATCTGTACAGCTCTCTTAGTTTGTGTAGTTTCAGCCGTGATAAATTTTACCTTCACATTTATAATGGCATTAATCATTTATTGTGGAGATGTCCTTCAATTTCCTTTCAATTTCAGCAGGAACAGAGGTGCCTAATTGTGCTACAGTTGATTTACCAACAAAATTGCATCAGTATGCATTTGTCTCAAAGCCTAAGTACCATTTCACATGAGCACTTCACTGGCAAAGAACAACGTTTGATGAAATTTCTTAAGCAGTCTCACACAATAAAGTTCTTACTGCCTTAAGACAGAGATAATACACCAACCTCTCCGTCATTTTGAACACATGGAGTTTGCAAGCTTGGACTAAAAGTACCTCCCTTTCCTCTTCCATTTTCTTTGCTTCTCTAATCAACCCAGCCATTTTTTTCCCAATCCTCCATTTCGCACAACAACAGAACTGAATAAAATTGATCCCGTAGAACTCATCCGCTTTAGTTTTTACTTTGTTCCTTTACGAAATGGAAAACAAGCCTTTAGGAAGTTCAAAATGCTTAAAGCCAAGGGGTCAGTTCATATGGGGAGAACAGCCCCTGCTCACGGAGGCTGCTGGACTCCCTGCATTGAGCCGGCTGCCCTGCGCACCGCTGCGGCTGTCCCTGACACCCTTACAGCCACTCAGAGCAAGGGACTTGCTCCTCTTCTGTACCTGAGAACACACTGGCCCAGAAACTGTATTTTAACTAACGATTTCTGCTCCCTTCCTCCCCCTGTGTTTCACAGGTTGGAAAGATGGGCTGATCCTGTCCCTGCTCCCTTCTCTTGCTATGGGGTCATTCTAGAAATTGTAAACCAATTATATTTTCATTAATGCAGAGAAAGGCCTGCTTAACATGGTACAGCAATACACTTTGACCACAGCCAGTTTTATCACTAGGTACTTGTTCTTCATGGCCACTTATCCCCAAGGTTTCTTAATGAATAACAGGGTTCCTTAACCAATCGTGGGCATTGCACAAGTGCTGCTGAGGCAGTTCAGCCCCCGGTGCTTTGATAGCAGGGGAAGGGTGAAATAATTCCCTGTCTTCTGACTCCTTCAGACACAGCAAAGAGGAGATACGGAGCAGGTACCGAGCTAAATGGACTAACAGATTTTTCTCCAATGTATGCTACAGAGGGAAAGAGAAAACTAGAGCATTTCTAGCTGCAGCTCCTCCTCAGGAGCGGTCTGCAAGCTGAGAGCAGATCTAAGGCCATGCTAGAGGCTGCCAAGGCGCTCCGGCGATTAATTTGGGCAGTGCCCAGCACAAGTTACATTGTGTGCTGCACCTGAACTGTGCTGCAGCTTTGCATTTATTTCTAGGGTCCTAAACCACCAGGCAGCTACATCTGCTGCCTGGTGTCCCTGGTGTGGGACTAAATGTTTCCTCCCTACACAATAAAGGCAAAACAGGCTATAACAGTGCTGGGCACCCATTTCAAAGTGAGCTCATTTCAGTATTAGACATTTCCAGAAAAGATGAGATGGCAGGAAGGGTTGACTTCTCCCTGCCGAATAAAACATGTTTCTTCAGGAAGACAGCCGCCTGACTCCCACACAAGGATGGGTGACTCAGACTGAAGGACTACCATCCCTGGACAAATAACGTCTCTGTTTCAGGTACCAATCCATTTGGATAAGGAATTTCTCCCATCTGTTCTCCTGCGTGCCTTGACTCCCAGTGAGGTGGCAGTTAAGGAGAGACTGCAGGAAGCCTGAGAGAGCTCGCCGAGGACTGGTAAGCTTTAGAGAAGAACCTCTGGTGAAATCCTGCCTTTCCTGAAGGTAATGTCAAGGTTCCCAGGAGCTTCACCGGGGCCAGAATTTCACTCATCTTTCTGGTGCTTATGTGAGAGATTTTGAGTACAAACTGGCATTTCTCTTGTAACATTTTTTTCCTGTTTTGGAAGGCAGTGACTCACATTAGGATTCTCAGTGCTACATGGTGTCGGTAAATCCTCTGCACTGCTGTGGTTTAAGAATCCTATGCAAATCCCACAATACAGCCATCACAAATATGTAAATCCTGAGCTGCTGAGAATGCAAATCCCATGATACTACTACCAGCGGATATGCAAAACCTGCTACAGCTATGGCTACATAAACCCCCATGGCAGTGCTGTCTACGGAGAGATTGATTTCTACAAGTCTTCATAGCCACTTCCTTTGCATCAGCTCTGATAGCTACAAATTGAGAACCTGTCTCCAAATGTAAACATGGACTTAACAGCCAAGGCCAAGATAACATGGCACTGGTAGCCAACGCTTTGCATGCTACAGGAAAATCTGACCTCTCCAGAAATAAGCTGTGATTCACAATGAAAGCTAAGAGTATTTTAGCAGGAAAAAAAACCCAAACAACCAAAAACCCAAACAACCAAACCCCAAAACAAACAAACAAAAAAACCCAACCCCAAACCCCAGGATATTTTATTTTAATTCAATTTCTTTTGCAAAATAAAAATAAGATGTAGTTCTAAACTTCCTGCATCCAAGTGTCCCTCTGAAGCAATATGAATGGTGAAACAGTCCGCAAAACAAAGGTGTGGCAAGGCTGGCATCACAAATATCCCCCCAGAACAGCCTGGGCTTGAGTGAAAGCTCACTGAAAAAGATGTTTCCCTGGATCATTTGTTTCAGTGGACCAGCATTTAAAAAATAAAAAATAAAATTGAAAATCTTTTACCAGCTCTGGTTGCACTACTGTGTGTCTGCTTATGAAGAAAAGCCAAAAAGCTGAGCTCTTACACACTGACCATGATCAGTCAGTTAGAATTATTTTTATCTGTGGGGAAAAAGGAAGTAAGTGACTATATGAAATTCACTTATCACACCACTTTCGTTGCATTCACACAAGGCATGTTCCTATGAACTGTAACAGTATGTGGACTAGAAACGTAAAGAGACAGAAATTGAGAGTGGTAGAGAGAGATTTAACATATTCTTTTATTCATTATAAAACTGGGAACTCAATTATCTTCATTCAGAGACATAAGACATCTCAGCATTTTACTTCCCTCATTCTTGACACTGAAAACCTGAAACCAATTTTCAAGCTGTATGTACTATTTATGCAAACAGAAGAGACAGCCATTCAAATAGAAGTCATTATTCTACAAACACAGATATAAAATAAAGTGAGCTAGTAGTGAATGAGTAATTTTGATATCATTCACAATCACCTCTGGGTCATCTAGAAACACAAATGTTCACTTCTGTATTTTTCTGAATAAAGCAATTATTGTTCACCTAACGCACTCACATTCTAACCTTAGCATATTGTAGGATGCCACAGAACCCCCTTCCAATATTCATTAAATATCATACTAAAGCAAGCAGCCTAGAATATACCCCAGAAGTAAGCAACATCAAATAAACAGTTTCTACTTTAAAGGGAAAAAATAATCTGAAAGAAAAGGCTAAAGTAAAAATCCCAGGAGAAGGAGTTTCTGTGATGCTCCAGGACAATATTGTTGTTGGTTTGGGCAAGAGAAGTCATCCTGAAGGAGGAAAAGAAGGTTATCTTTTTATTAAGTTTGGAATACTATAGAAAAAATGATCTGAAGAGACCATAGACCTTTGATACCTACACCTGCCCTAAAGAACTGCTGTCACTAACCTAGACCGGTTTGAAAGCAGTTTGCATTCCATATATGTAATTAAGATAGAGTCTAAAGAGGAATTATATACTTGTGAAGGGCACAATATTGCCTTAAACAGGAATAACTAGTGTTTCACTTGGTGTGACATGTTCTGGCATTTATCCTGCATCTGAAGTTTTTATGAGAGACAACTACCATCTCTGGCACTGTACCCCACCAGGTTCATTTTGTTCGACAGTTCGCCAGCCAGGCTGCAGTCACGCCATTCATTCTGTAAAATAGAGACCAAGACACCAGCTCTGGTCTTGTGACCAGCCACACTTTCAACTCTCTCACCTCTCTGATGCTGTACCTGGCATCTCAGTTTTTAGCTCCTCCATGACCATCTTCATTCCTCTCAGGTATGGGCCTGGTTTTGTAGAAATACCATACTGAGGGTGATGTCTCATCAGATATTCCCCAAGAAAATTAATGGGGTTAAATTTGGTTGGTTCTTTGTCTGGTGCAAGCACATTCTTTCTTTCCACTTCCATTAACAGTTTTTCCACTCCTGGGATTAATGTAGGTAAAAGTTTGTCAAGCAAATAGATGCGAGTATCTAGTGACTCTCTGTCTTCACTGAACCACTCTTTGGACAGCCAGTCACAGGGTTCCCTCTTTTTTACTTTTTCTTCTCTTGCCTTTTGTGCGTGAATCATCTTCACCTTTGTCTCCTGCAGACTCAGACACCTCTGCTGTACCTTTTCATAAAAACAGTCTTTCCACGGAGCATCATTACTAAGACATGGCAGCTCATCATTCCCCCGATTTCTCTTCATTTCTGTGGCAGTCGTATTCTTACCTCCAAGTCTGGGATGTTTTAGACCCGCAGTCTGGGCTGCTGCTTCTGGCTGAGCAGCCATACTTCAATCACTGTGACACAGAACAAAAGCAGCCTGTTATATAGTGCCAAAAGAAGTAGCAGTGTCCTAGCAGATGACACGGGAAGAAAGTCTATTGTTAGGAATTAACTAATATTCTTTTTCTACGTTCCTTTTTTAATTGTTACTGCTGCTTTGTACTCTTAAATAAATACAGCCCCTTTACTTCAAAGATCAGTAAATGATTTATGAAGATTAATTATGTATCACAACAGCCCTTGGAGACAGAGCAACTAACTAAGTGTGTTCCTGTCTTACGGGAGAAGAAACTGAGACAAGAAGAGAAGTGATTAATTCCAGGTCACTTAGAGACTCAGAAACCAAGCAGTGAACAGTGCTCGGAAGTCTTGTCCCCCAGTTCTAACCAGTGGATTCCTCTTACCCCTAGTATCATTATTTCTGTTTAGGTCCCATTCCATGCCTCCAGGAAATCCAGTGGATATGAAACAAAGGAAGCAAGTAATGGAAAATACCAGATGCCTAGCAGCAAGATTTCTCTATCCATATGCCTTCTTCTGCTTCATCTTTTCTGCAGCTGTGAAAAACAGTGAGGAAGCTTGTCCCATAGACTACTTAATTTCAACTTTGGCAACTATGTTTTCCTCTGGACATTTTGTTAAGGTAATGAGGACACAGGTGTAGGGGCCAGCACAGCTCCTACAGAAAGGGAAATTCTATACCATATACTCTGTAATTGAGCTGTTCACAAACACTTAATCTTGTAGATTATTCTGTAAAAGACAGACCTACAGAGAGTTGCAGATATCTCCCTTTACAATTTCCCAAACTTCACTGGTTTCTTCTCAAAATGTTCATTCTGTGAAATATCAGGAATATACCGAGTTGCTCACAAGGCACAATTTGAAAACTGTTGCTACATGTCTCCACACATAACTGTCTGCATCTGTAATGGGACTTACACATACAGAATGGAGCAGAATGTTGCCTAACTACTTGATTCAAAGCATGAAAAATCACCAGCATGCTGCAAAAACCCCAGCTCAGTGTTCAACAACACCAAGGGAAGGGTGATATGAATAGAGAGAGCCTAACAACTTTCCAAACTAAAGATGAAACTCCACTCTGAACTTGCTGCCACACTATCCTTTTCAGGCTTTTATTTAAAGGTGCTTTTCACTAAGGCCTTCCAGTATCCATAGCAATACCATTGCTTTAGGTATGCTCTCCACATTTAAGCATTTGTAGCTGTTCTGAAGAGAGTTCAGCCTTCCAGGAAATGCACAAATGTGATCTACAGCCCTCCTGGCACACAAATGTAATTACTAATATGTTGACCTTCTGGTTCATAACCATTGTTTGAATCCAAATATTGCTTGGATAGGTAGGATACTGCACCGTACTAAATTTCTATGTCTGTTTTCTCAGTGGGCTTGTTGGCATCTTCTGGTAATTTGTTTTCAAAAATGATTACCTGCTGGGGACTGAGATGGGTTTACGAATCAAGCTGCCTGCCTGACCCACACAGAGGGTTTTAAGATGGTAGCTGGTTTTGCCACCAAAGGACATGAGCTGTAAAGAAGTCCAGATTTATAATGGTAGAAAGGAAAACCTGTCAACCCTGTCAAACTGTTCCTTGCTTAGGTGAGTTTCTTTCAATAATCTGTAAAACCAGACTGTTTCTGGTTCAAAGCAGGGTGTTAACCAAATGTTCTGGTCACAGTCCAAATCAGTTGGTTCTGTTATGCCAAAATAAACTGTTCTTACACTTTCAAATACTTACGTTATTTTTTAACATCCTTTATGAAACTGCTCTGCAGTTTCTGTGCAATGTTCAAGTGACAACTGCACTCTGCTTTATGAGGTGGCTGATTCTGAATGATGATGAATACATTTTGTACACTGCTCTCAACCATTTGTTAGGATGATTTTGAGGATCGGTAAATGTTTATAAAGTATCTCTATGTCTCTGAACAAACCAAACCAAAAGACAACTGAGTGTGACTGTTCTATTTCAATCCCATGGCATTCGCATAACTCCAAGAATGGAAGCAGGGCATAGAGAACTCTGCCCACTGCTTTAAAGCAGGACAGACAAAGGAGACCAAGAGAGTACAGAAGAACATACAAAGAGCACATAACTGTTAAAATAAACAACAAAGAAGTGCTAGAATCAGGCCCTGAAACTTGGAATTTGTGGAGGATTAGAGAGACACACCTCCAGTTTGTATAAGACACCATTGGCTCACGAACTTCAGTGCTGCTTTACATTAGCTGAGAATTTGGCCCATAATATATAGAGCTCTCGAGGCCTATGACATTACCAAGTGGAAGCTTGAGTGTCCAAATAATAGTAAGCATAGAGCATAGAGACAAGCTTTAGAAACACCCAGGAAATTTGAAATGTGATATAAAGTTTCCTGTAAGCCTTTGTTCAAGCTGAAGGCAAGATAAGCTTTTCATTATTTAGTAGGATGCCACTTTCCTGGCTCCTTTTCTGAGAGAGAAATGTTCTTGCTAGAATCCCTGCAGGTACAAAAAGATTATCTCTCCATTTTCTGTACAAAACCCAAATCTGCTCATAAATAAGATTTTTATGATTTCATTGTTATTCTGTTAGGGGATTTTGAAGGGTGGGACAGAGCCAGAAAAGACTAAAGTCTGTCCAGGTAAACATTTTGGAGATGTTTGAGTTACAGAAGTCTTTTCAAAAAGAGAGTCCAATCTCTTTGACACTCTATCACTCAGAAATAGTTTTGCCTTTCCCTAACGTGCTTCATAGAGCATGTTTATCTCAACAATCACAAAGAGCCCAATACCCTTTTCACACATGGTCTTCTTTTCAATACAATTAAAATTTAAAAAGACTTTCTCTTTTGCTTTCTGAAGCTTTGAAGAACTGTTTTCCTTACCTTTGGAGCAGGTATCAAAATAGATCTTATTCCTCCTGCTTTCAAAGTGGCTTTGCAAATGAACAGGAATTTAATATATGCCCATCTGTTCTCAACCATTAAAAATCTTAAAGTGAATTAGGGATTTCTCAGACCTGCTGTGGAGCCAGGCTGTGAGTTTTACTCCTCTGTGTGTTTGCAGTTGCTAAGCAATAATCCCAAAGGTTGCTATGTCTCTTCCACGACTTAGAATTGCTGTAGGTTGTCTTTTAGCTTTGGCAGCCCAACAGACTCTTCTGTCCTGAACTTAGATTATTGCATCACATGACTGAAAATAAAATAAAATAAAATAAAAAAGACTATGAATAGCAACAGATGACATTAAGGGCACAAATAGTCAGAGAGAGAATTCACAGGTGCCCAGTACCAGGAGGTTTACCTTCAGATTCAAGGTTCACAAAGTCCAGAACGGTTGTGAGTCCACTACAAGATGAACTGAGGACTGTATTAACCAGATGTGAGAATCTGAGAGATAAAAAGACATTCATTACAAACAACCAGATGTGAGAATCTGAGAGATAAAAAGACATTCATTACAAACTCAATTTAAACACTTTTGGGCTCTCTTTTTTGTAAACTGTGTCGCTTTTGAAGCAGTCTCGCAGGAAAGGCACGTACAGCACTAATAAGCGGGGAGTTTACAGTGCCATTTTGTCAGACTGCCTTTAAACCTGAATCTAAGGGAATTTGATGAATCACCTTTAGTAATTTCTCCTATATTCTTGAAGAATAATATGCAACACAGGGAAAGGAGAAGAGAAAAGACAAAAACATCTCTGACAGCCATTCTGCATTGATTTATACTAATGTAAATCAGGAGCCTGTTCAGTGATTTCCTTGGTGTTATGCAGGACTTCCAACTGAGAAATTTATGGCAATTTCTGCCAGGAAATGAGGTTTATCAAATGTTTTTTCTTTCTCTGTATTTTGCACTGGAAGAGGCATGATCGTTGGATTGTCTACCTGCAGGAAAACTGAACTGTGACTTTATCTACGGTATTTGTCATTGGAACAGCTGCACGGTACCCTACTCTCTAGCAGAGTATGTCTCCATGTTATGGGCCAGCTGAGCTTATTACAAAACTTGAAATAGAGGAGGTTTAATATAAATAACAGAGTTTTTCCAAAATCTGACACAGTTACTGTCAGACTCGCATTTGTTCCCTAGTTTAGGAACTCTGGAGTTTTAATTGTGGACTCAAAAATGTCATTCTCTGTCATCTTCATCAAGTGAGTTGTTAATTATTACAGCACCCACAACACCAAGGTAAATAATAATTAATTTGTAAAACTCTGGAATTGGAAATAGCTCTCAGTGACATACACCCAGAGTCCCAATATCAACCCAGCACAACATTTATGCTGCTCTTAAAAAAAAGGTTTAGTTCTGTTCCTAAGACCTGCCATAGAAGTTAGAAAGTCTGCAGGCTGTGTACAGGTTTTTCACAAGGAGAAAATTTGCTCAGAAATTACAATAATAATTGTACTTTAGCGAACAATATTTATTTTATTTTTATACTGTCTTTTCTGGAAAGGAGGCCACTGTAGAAATTTTTGGTGTTTGTACCCGGCAACATTTATTTTCCTCTATCTACTCCTGTACATATTTCAGAAAAATGTAAATGGTTGTAACTCCTGTAGATACCTTTGGCCACCTGTGCTAAGTGTCCCTCTGCAAAAACGTTTCTTCTGGACACTCTCAAATACCACTGGAATGCCAAGCTTACCAGTGTAGTAATATTTCATAGACAGTACAACACTGACTCGATTATAGAATTCAGTATTTGCTTGCAGAGAGGAAACAGCACAAAAACCCCCACAAAGTCAACTGTCATGAAAGTCAACTTTCATGTGAAAAATATGCTGTAATAAATTATCATTTCTTTGCTATTTATTTGAAAAAACCTGTATCAGAAGGAAATATGCTCATCGCAGTGTATTTCCAACGTGTGATGAAGTATAGCATCAATTATGTCAATAAAATGAAGCAGAAAATTAGTGCACAGGAATAATTTAAAATGAGGCTTTAAACTGGATTGTGCTCTTTTTTCCTCAGAGCAGTTTGCACATGATTAACTTCGGTTATCTCTTCTCCCAGGTGGGCTTGATTTTTCCCCTCTGCAATTCAGATTTTTGTTGCTATTACGATTAACTTACAAAACTTTTTCTTTTTTTAGTATGAAACATAAATTAAAAAAATACTGCCCGTTTTCTTAAAGTGATTTTTTAACCCCCAAACAAGAGCATACAAATAGAACTTGGAAGGTGGGATCAAAATGGCTCTATTTTTATTTTTCTGGAGTGGAATCCCGTGGGTTAAGCAAACCTTTAATCGCACTCTATTTAACTTGGCTGTTATCCCTTAATGTTTTTGCTAAGCAAAGTGTATCCTTTTATTATGCCATCAAATACTTGCACTGTTGACAAAATAATGGGCTGAATATGTCATCACAGATGTTTTGCTGGAATTGCCTCTTCTATCTTTTTTTGGTTTTCTGTCTAAGATACATTTTGGGAGCGCTCTGTTGCCTTTTGCAGCTGATGCCAAGATTATGCAATAAAAGCCCTGACATGTAGTAATAATAAGTTGTGTTAGCCAGAGAAATGTTTGCAGTGTACGAAAGGAAGAAAATAGTGAGTTTCGGAAATGCATACAAAACCAGCTCATATCTAGCTTCACATCCTTTAAATGGTATATTGGGCTAAAGCTGCAGGTGCTGACCACAGTGCTTTCAGCACGGGGAAGAATAAGGCCACAGGCTTCCAGTCTCTTTTTTGTACCAGCCATGATGCTGTGACCACAGGCTGCCCTCTAATTGCTCTTTTCAATCAGAATACATCTGCCTTATAGCTTCCTCCTCCACATTTAAATTCTGCCGCTAAAAAACATTGCACATGTAAATTATACCTTTCTAATGGCTCGGAGAACCATTGCAATCTGTGATTATTGTAGTTAATAACTGATATGTTGGATGTTTAGCTAACTGTAGATAGCAACTCCACTATTTACTTGTGGTAAATGTTTTTAAAAAATGTTTGCTGTTCAAATACCTGGACGAGGTGTCAGATATATGAAAATTACAGAAAAGTCTATTTTGGAAGCTGGTTTAAATAATCATTTCTTGACAGTAATCCCTGCATGACTGTTGGTCAAAATCCAAAATGAAACATGAGTCCCAGGTGAGGGAAGTGCTAGAATACTCTGGGAAGTTGCAGTCTTCCACCTCTCCTCTCTATCAATGCAGACATATCTGAACAGAAGCTACATGCCTTGAAGCAGCCCTGTATTTCCAGGAATTGATTTGAGTGAAACAAAACCATAATCTAGATATTATGCTTTACAGAAAGGTGAAGAGCATTAAGATTCCTGTCAAATGCCGGAGAAGAAAAGACTTGCCCATCCTCAAATGTGACTCCTGCCTCCACTGCAAATCGTGGCAAAAACTTTACAGCAGCACGGCCTCGTATCTGGCTACCACCTCAACACGGTGGCTGGTAACCACAAAGAATCTCTCAGCTAAGCTTCATGACGCTTTGTATAACCGATACATAGCACACACCAAGCACTTGACTCCGTGCTTCTTGTGTTCCCAAAACCTTCTCCAAGGGACTACTAAGTGATACAGGATCATTTTTACCTGAAAGAAAGAAATGCTTTGCCAGGAGACAAAGTACTTTTTCAGTTTCACAGAAAATAAGAGAGAAAAATGTAGTTAGGAGAACAAACGCCGTATTTGAGTAAAATATAACAAAAAGCATTTACAATGAATATAGCAGCAAACCTACATAATCTTTGAAATTCTTGAAAACAAAAAGGTTCCCATGGGCCCCATTATATTCTTGATCCATGACATTTTTAGTTAACGTTTTACTTCTGTTCTTTCCTAAACTGGGTACGAACTAAATAAAAAGTTTAATAATACGGTCTGAAAAACATATGTTACGCAGTTTAGTTACATAGCTGGAATAAGTAGCAAATATTGATAGGAAAGAAGTTCTGTTGAAACTACAGATAAAGCAGACAGAGTTTATTTCAGTAGCCACACCTAACAGCCCTACTGGTCTAGCTACGTCTTTTGAAAGTGAAAAGATCATACACACATTCATCAGGTACGTGGTAACTCACAAGCACAGAGCAGTCATTTTTCTCCCAAAACTTGCAGCTTGCTTTATCTATAATGGCAAAAGGATGTCCGTATTTGGAATAGTCTTTGCCAATCTCTATCTGCTGTACAGATACACCAAAACCACATCTGTATTGCAGATTTGTCCACAGAAAAGATAAGGCATTTAACAAATAAATGTGAGGGAGGGACCGGACAAGAGGCTGCTCAGAAAAAGATATTGTTTTACTGGGAAGTTGTGGAATATTCAGAACTTGGGGGATACTAATTTAAAAGGGGTCTGGAAGGCATTTTCTTGACCTCTGTGCCATAACTCGGAGCACGCTGCTCGCACACTTTCCATAAATATTGTGTTTCAAAATAACAACGTGATGGCTGTAAAGGGCAGGACAATGACTCTTTGTTTACCTATGGGTTTTGCTTATTCTCCCCATGTGCTCGGATCCCACTGGGGGCTCTTTTGGGCTCTTTCGTGTTCAAGATCCTGGCTTGCTCTGCAGTTCACCGTAAGCTCAGCTTTAGCCCAGTTTAAGGAGCCTGTCCTTCATCCTCTCGTGTCCACTAGGAGGCAAAATGCCTCATTAGCGAGCCTGGCTACTTGTGAAGCCCAGCTACCAGAGCAGCCCTGCTAGTTATTTTGACCGCAGGACAGTGGGGAATAGCCCAAAGAGCTACCGTGTGGCTTTCTTGGTGCTTAGATTTACAGAGGCAAAAGAGTCTCATACAGTCCTGTCAGTCTGCGGAGCAGATGAAAGCAATATGGACCAAATGCTGAAAAGGAATCAATGGGTTGATAAACACTTTTGACAAAGAAGAGTTTGCTCTGTTTAATAGTTAGACTGGCTTCTGTTCATCATATATAGTTTTGTCATTAGATACCCAAGACAATTCTCAATCCCAATTACCTCCTTGCCAACATTCCCACGAATTCAGTAGCACCAGGCTGAAACAGCAAAACAAATGAAGCTTAATAGTGTTCTGCCCTTTGTCTCAGAACCCAAATTGTCAAGCACTATTGCATTCTGCCGATGTTTGAACGCTTTAAAGGCCTTTCAGTACTTAAAGGGGGCACCGTGGTTTCAGCTGGGGTAGAGTTTATTTACTAGCAGTTGGTATAGCGCTGTGTTTTGGATTTGGGATGAGAAATACTTTTGATAGCACACTGGTGGTTTTAGTTGTTGCTAGGCAGTCAAGGCCTTTTCTGCTCCTCACACCGCCCCGCCAGCAAGGAAGCTGGGAAGGCACAAGAAGTTGGGAGGGGACACAGCTGAGACAGCTGATCCCAACTGACCAAAGGGCTATTCCGTACCACGTGACATCATGCTCAGCATATAAAGTTGGGGGAAGAAGAAGGAAGGGGGGACGTTTGGAGTGATGGCCTTTGTCTTCCCAAGTAACCGTTGCACATGATGGAGCCCTGCTTTCCTGGAGGCGGCTGAACACCTGCCTGTCAATGGGAAGAAGTGAATGAATTCCTTGTTTTGTTTTGCTTGCGTGCGCGGCTTTTGCTCTACCTATTAAACTGTCTTTATCTCACTTGCGCAGGTTGCCCAGAGAGGTGGTGGATGCCCCATCCCTGGCAACATTCCAGGTCAGGTTGGACGGGGCTCTGAGCAACCTGATCTCGTTGAAGATGTCCCTGCTCGTGGCAGGGGGGGGTTGGACTAGATGAGCTTTAAATGTCCCTTCCAACCCAAACCATTCTATGATTCTATACTTAGTTGACTAGTTTTTTGGTGTTTGGCCTTGCGCGTTGATGTATGGTGAGGTGTTATATGCCGTTTTCCTTACAGGAGGAGTTACTTTTGCTCCCTAATCCAAGGAAAAGCTACAGGACGTGAGCATTAAGGCCCACTTTCACCCAGTACGGGGCCATACACATTGTTACAGCTCCCAGCAGGATGAGTTTCCAAAAAAACCACACACACATACACACGCCAGGCCGTGGGCCGGCGCGGCAGGGGTTAACCCGCCGCCGCGGCCCGGAGGGGGGG
>VYXH01008088.1:155381-261454 GCA_013397275.1 Burhinus bistriatus
CATGGGGGGGGGGGAGGGGAATGAAAAAGCCAACTACTCTGAAGATATTTCGTGTTGTGTTAGGTAATCTCTTCTGAAACTAGATCAGCTACTTGACAGGTCCTGCCTGCCCTGACAGCATTTTAGCTGTCAAACACTTTCCTTTTTTTTTTTTTTTTTTTTTAAAATTCCCGTATCTCTCCTAAGTTATGTTTATTTAGCAACACAGATTAATTTAGTTTATATTTCTCTGCTATAAATATTAATGTGCTGCATTACTTCAGAGGTTACTTCCCCCTTTTGACTTTTTTACCCTTTCCACTATTCCTTCGCCCACACATTTCTTGCATTTAAGACATCTTGTTGTGCGAATAGGTAGGTCTCTCTTAGCATCTTCCTTCTTTCTCCCACTTGGATGCATAACCCCTTCCTTTGTTAAATATTTGATATATATGAACAATTAGTTGTATTCTGTAAGGCTTTCCCATCTGCAACAGCCAGTCTGTTTCCCAACTGATTAAATTAAATTTAAACTGTATTGATTTCTGAGCATTGTTTAGTTTTTAAATATATAAACAACTCCCTCCAGAGCCCGATAAATCTAGAGAATGATGCTTTTGGTGTATTTATCTATATTCTCTTTTTTAAATCTCATAGTATTGAGGTGTAATCTGTACCAGTGGTCTTCATAAATCCTTGGTGCCCTATGAAAAATAAGTGTGTGACTATTTTCCTGGCCTGGTTTTGCTTCTCATAATTACTTCTGCTTTCTCAGATTTTTCTTGCAGTCTTAAGTGGAAATGATATTCATCGTATTCTGCCCTTAACTGCTATTGTTTGAGTACTTCTGCATTTCCTGTTACAGCTTCCTAACCACACTTCAGGGTTTTGACTGCCCTTTTAGCCTCTTGTTAGATAGCTGGTGTTGGTTGTTTCTCCATCATCCCGTCTGAATTTTGTTGAGCTTTTGTGTGCTTCCTCTGTCACAAAGTTGTTGTTTCTTAATCAAAACTTTTGGTATCATTTCAGGTGGTGATCCTTCCGAGGCTGCTAAGGTCTTGTGAACTGGGCAATCACCTTTGTAGTCCTTAGGAAGACCTTGGTCCTGCAAGCCTGCCATGCTTGCCATTCTTATGGATCCTTGTTGACCTCAGCAGGAGGACTTGATTCTTTCAGTATTAAGTGAAATTGTTTTGACCAATCTGTTGTAAACTGGTGGTAGCTTCCTTCTATACAGACTGCTAACTCTTAGCTCCAAGTTACCTCTTTAAAAGAAAGCTCATCTTGCTAATAATTTTTATGAGTATTATAAGGGTCTAACTTGCTGCATGAAACCCTGCTGTTTCTGAGCAAAGATTACCTGGTAACTGCTGGAAGGTTGCTGTTCAGCTTGTGGGCAAGGAAGAAGCATGTCGGTGTGCAAGCATATGGCTATGTTTAATTCTGTATCCGGGTCACTAAGAATTTTGAGGACAGAAATGGATTCTCTTTTAAATTGCTTGATGTCTCTTTGCTTTAGAGATAAACTTCTCAGACAAGGAGAAAGGGTGAAATTGATGTCCTCAAACTGAATTTTTGCATTAAGTATGCCCTATAAACAGTTATAATTGGCTCTTACAGATTCAGGGGAATAGCTGATCTGAATCACTGAAATTGGATAGCTTTTATTTATAGGTTTTTATCTTGTTCTCATTGCCGTAGAGCATCTCATGAGCATTCATTTCAGGGTAGTTCATGCAAAGTGTTGATTATACATTTACAGCCCTCTGGTTGCTTGATGACTTGTAAAATTCCCTTAATTGTCTGTCCAGACTTCTCCTATCTGTTTGTTTTGGCCTTTGGTTATGCAGCCACTTTTGAGAAATAAGACTGCAATCTTCACTTCTATACAGCAGAACAGTTGTCTTCTGATGTGCCCTGTTAGCAGAAAATGGTAGAAGGCAGGACTGTACTACAGTAAAATGTAAAGATACCATGAGGGGCTACTTGTTGCTAATCAAGGCCTTTGTTTATCTTGTAACACAAAATAAGATTTTCTTTTTTGCTTCCCCCCACCATGTATGTTTGGGGAGAGTTGAAGGGAGTGGGTGTTCTCTGTCCTATCCCTTCAAGAATGTCATTTTGGGAGGACGAGGAGGACTTGAGTCAAAGTGAGGGAAGGGCCCTGGTAGTATGCATCTACATTATAGCAGGTGGGCACAGCAGTCCTATCACGAACAAAAGCAGTGAAATAAAAACACCATGTTCATAAGTGCTACTCAGACAGGCAGTCAGAGCTCTGCTAGGGTGATTTGAAAAATCTAGCCTGTTGCTTTTTCTCTCCATACCCCAGATTCTTTGACCCTACTTCCCAATATCTGTGCCATATTTCCTGTCTTGCAGGACAGTATCTTGTCAAGTGGTAGGGCCTTTCCATCCTTCCCTTCTAGCATCTTCATTTCAGTGGAAAAAAATGAAAGCATGTTTTCGTTGGGTTCTTTCCTGATAACTGTAAGACAGTGAACAGAAAGAAATCTGACTGAATGTAACTTGCTATATCCTTTGCTTTTGGGGTTTAAATAAAAAAAAAAAAAAAAGTTGCTCACCATTGTTAACTAAAATATAACATTTTAAAAGGGAGTAGGTTATTTTGCTTGGGCTGTTAGTGTGCATGCATTGTTGTTCAAGGCAGTTGTTAATACTATCCTTGTTTACATATCAGTTTTAAGTTACTTTTGCTGCTTATATCTTTAAGCAGTGGACCATCTCTCAATCTCCTGTTGCTGTTAAGCTGCAGATGTCTTACGCTGTCTGACAAACATGGAATATCTCTATTGCTCTCTCTGTAGCAAAGTGTGGGCACAGCAGCCACATTGTTAGGTCTAGGGACAAGCTGCAAGAAAGAATTCTAGCTAAAGCAGAGAAGAGCTAGTAAAAGGTGCCTGCCTCAAAATCCTCTGTGAGCCTTGTTATCTAAGGCACTGGAAGTTGTTGGGTAACTTCAGTCACCAGACAAGCATCAAATCTGTGTCATCATGATGATGGGAGCAGTGGAAAACTGCTCTAATACTCTTCGTAACTTTCTGAAAGACTTTTGATAATTATCTGTATTGGGAAATAATCTATTGAAACTTGCTCTTTTAAATTATTTTTATGCATAGTTCTACCAAAAAATAAATTACAGATTTTTTTTTTTAAGTGTTGTTTTTTCTTTGTCTATTACATCTCTTTCCTGAGAAGTGAAGAAGCTGGGCAGGCAATCTGTCCCTGACTGCTCTTGCAGTTCACTTGTCTTCCCTACCCTCAGGGAGACAATATGTTTTTATTGCAAGTGAGCGACTGACCCAGAAAGAGAGGATATGCTGCATATATTGTTCTAAAATACACAGTTAAAAACAAAAACAAAAACAAAAACACCCCAAACTTTAAAGCAAATGAAAACCTAAGCCATTCGACTTCCCCTCAGTCCCAGGAGAAGAGCTTGAGCAGGAAGCAGAGTCCTGCAAGTGTGTTTGGGAGTCTCTGTCATGTTTTGCTTGAGAGCTCCTTGCTGGTGGAGCATACAGGAAATATTTTCCCACTTATTTATGGGGAAGCTAAATATAACATTTCTCTACCCCTGGTCCTGCAATTGCTATTGAACAATGTAGTAGTTGTGAGTTTACTTTATCATTGATAAGTCCAGTCTATCTCATGTGGATCTTTTCTTTTTCTCTTTCTTTTTCTTTTTTTCTTTTCAGGGCTGCAATGTAGCTAGGAGAACAGAAGTTTCTTATGAAATATTTAGTAGACCTAGACATGCGTAATATTAAAAGATGCTGTCATCTCTTATTTGTTGGTTTTACTCAACTGATATTTTTCAGATATAGCCATAGCTCATTCTGAAAACTGAAGTTTTCAGAGTTTTCAGAGGCAGTGAACTAGAAGAATGTGCTGATTCCTGCTTTAGGCAAACTTCCCATAGTGCCTTACGGATACCTCAATTTCCTGTGTTGCCAACTGTCACCAGTTGGAAGATAAAACTATATTAGTGAGGTGATTTGTAACTTCCTCCCTATCTTTCAAACTTCTGTTGAAAGCTGTGCAAGGAAAATGGGAAGCAACTACCTCTTATTGGGTGTGATGCTGTACTGTTAAAAGATGAAGGTTTCTATCCAGGTCTTGGGTTGCAGACAGTTTCTGTATGTGTAAATGCATTCATATGTGGTGGCACTCTCCTCTTCCTAAAGCCGCTTGATGGTTAAGCTGAAGCTGCTTGGTGACAAAAGACCAGTCCTTCTCTTGAAGATTTGTTGTCTATTGTCTACAGCCATACCAGGCTCTTGCAGAGATCTGCATGAAATGCAAGGTCCTTTTTGAGGTTGAGAACAGTATTTGGAGCTGAGAAGGAGGATGACGACAGTTTGACTGGAACCTCGCTGAGGATCACATAGAAACATTTTTAAAACTTGCAGAGCACATGAAAGAGTCTTTATCTTTTTTTTTTTCCTTTTAAGGGATCTAACTGCCCTTTTGTAGGATATCTCAATGATAGCTTGGTGGGGTTTTTTACTATTTGTTCCTGAAACAGCCAACCCTTTATTCTCATTACTTTGACTATCAGGTCAAATGCTGCGCTATTTGTTACTGTGCTTGTTGAGCTAAAGGATGTACTGAATATAAAATACCTCTTTCATATTGTGCTTTACATTAGATAATTCAGTGTAAGTTTTCTTTGCGAAGTTGGCATCTATTTCTCTCATATCCTCCCCCTTCTTTTTGTTTTGTTTACTGGGGCATTGCTTTACAAGTTGTCAGTTTTGGAGTATTTGTGTCTTGACCAATGAAGTCCAGCCAAAAGAAGCTATGGTATCTGGCCTAGAAGCTGAAGCCCGTTTTTCTTGTGGAAAGTCAGGCTTCTTGTAGTGCTTTGTCAGTGTTGACCTAAAATGGCCATTTCTAGGTTAAGAGGTAAATTTTGGTTTTGTACTTAGTTAACTTTTTTTTTAATTCCACTGAATATGATGCAATTTGTGGCATTTTGGATAAAACAACTATACAGCTCAGTTGCATTTTCAAAATACAAAGTTATATTGAAACAAACTGAGTGAAATATACACTGAAGTTGTCACCTCTTGAGTTGCAGAGGTATATAAATTCTTGTGTTTTGAAAAGGAGCTTGTAATTTGAAAACACAAATAGTCTGTGATGCTGTAATAAGGCGTAATCTGACCAATATTGATTTTTGCTGTTTAAGCAATGAAAGAAGGTTTAAAAGGGCAGGGTACTGTAATATCTGCAGTTATTCTGAGAGTAATGACACATTCACTTAAGTGGAGAATGCTATTTTGAGTGGAGACTGCCATTCAAAAAGCAGTCTGCTGGAAGTATTTTAGCGTAAGAGGGCTGCCTTCATGGAGGGGTAATGCCTGAGGATTTCCAGTTACTAGAAAAAAATCCTGAAAGATCTATATCTGCAACTATTCTGTCTTGGGAAATGAAAAAAAAAAAAAAAAAGAAAATAGCCTTTGGGCAGCTTAGCTCAGTGTAGCTGCTCCCTGATCACAGCCTGCAGCTCAAGATTTCATTCTTCAGTCACAACAAACCACATCCTCCCCGTACCACAGTGCAGCTTCACTCTGCTGAAGTAAGAAGGCTGTTTTGCAGGCTGGCTCTCAGGAACATCTGTACACTGGAAACTCTTGCTGTCCTTGCAAGAATGTACCGCACGGGAAGACTTAAAAAATGCTCATGTACTTTTAGAGTTCGACTAACTTGAAGCTTTTACTGTCTCCATATATGACTCTTGCTGATGCTGTTAGCAAGAAGTATGTACTAAGTTGCTGGCCTTCTGTGACTGATACTTGCTTTATATAAACTGGTCCTGCAACATGAGAGCACTAGGCTTGTCATCTGCCTGCTCCAGGTCTTTGAGTTGTTTAGTTCAGTGTGAATTTAAGAAGAGTCTCCTCTGTTCCATTGATTGCCTGAGCATCCTTCTAATTTGTTTATTGGATAGTGACAGTGAAGCTTATCCCTTTTGTATAAAGGTTGGGGGAGTCTTGGAAGCAAGTGAAGAAACAGGTGATACCTATTGGAAGTAGTCAGTGATTTGAACAAGGCAGACAGGGTTTCTTATCTTTTGGCTGGATGCTGTTCCTCCAGAGCGCTCTGTTTAAAGGGGTGAAAAAATTATGAAGGCTAAACCCCATTTTTGCATTTCTGAGTTGGACTCTATAAATTGATTAGATCACTGTCAACCATCTGCAAAATATCTTATTGCAATAGTATAATATTGCAGTATGTGTGTTATGTGTTTTAGCATTTGGGCAGGCTTCTGTATCTGCAGTTTTGAATGTGTCAATAGCTTTTTGCCCATATAGAATTTGCTCTGAATATGCATCTTTATCAGTGTTGCTCATTGCAGGCTGATCTCCTCTCAGAAGGCATAAAACGTTGCTATAAGATGAGTCACACAGTTAAACAGCTTGTTGATTCCATGGTAAGACGCACCCTTACTGTGTATGCCAGCAATCATGAAGCTCCTGGCAAATACCCTGTGACGTGAACTTCTTATGGCCTTGGTAAATGAAATGCCTGTGGCACTCACTGAAATGTGTTTTGGTTGTGGCTGCTTACTGCTTTTGGGTATACTAGTCCTCCTTCTTCCAAGGAACTCCTCAACTGAGGCTTCATGGAAATAATGAAGTTACTGCATCAGCATGGGCTGCTGTTTCAAGGTGAAATTAGTGGGGAAATTAAGGCCACGGTGTAAACTTCTTGTATTGAAGTAATCAAAGACATTAGAATACTTAATATGACCTATTTTGAAATAACTGTTTTATCACAGATCATACTGTCCCTGTGCTAAGCTCATACCAGAGCTCAGGAGATGGCTTGGATGCTAGAGCTTTCCACTGTGCTGCGAGTAGAACCGTGCAGGAGATCTCTGGGAAGTGAATTCCAGAGATTTCGTCTCAGGAGTTGTGCAGGTCTGGGTGAGGTGAGCCACAAACAAGTCTTAAGGCAAGATAAGGCAGGATCTGAAAGGCGAAAGACCGTAATGTGACTCCTGTGTACTGCGAGTCCATTGAGTCATGTATTTTCTCTATTTAGTAGGCTTTAACACACTTGCTGTAGCACCTGGTATATGATACTCTCTCCTAAGGAGACAATCTGCAGGCTTATTCTGGTAGTTTGCCTGTAACTGGCTTTGCTGTTGTATGGGTAGGGATGCCCCAAACGGAATTTGGAGCATTTTCCAAATCCAAGAGTTTCTTCTCCCTCTTAGAACAGATGAGAAGCAATAGGAAGTAGCTGGGGAAGAATGGCACTGTAAGGGTTTTCTTCAGGGATACTGTGTTCATTTGTTGGGTCTCAGGGCCTCCTTAGCAAAAAGGCAAAAGCTGCCGAGCTAGGCACATTTGCCTTCAACTTTTAACTGGATTAAATATCTGAGAAATGGATTTTAATATGGAAAGCTGGTCCTGTCACAGGGGACTGTGGTTGTCCTAGTACTCTCGCTGGCTTCTACTATGTCCCTTCTGTTTTGATGTGCAGAATTATCACATTGAAAATTGAAGCAAGAACTTTTAAGACTTGTTCAACTGGCTTGGTTTAGCTTCAATGGCTAACATCTGAGAAATGTGTACATTAGAATTCTTCAGAAAAAACAAAACAAAACACTTCAAACTTTTCATCTCTGTATGTTTTAATGTGATGATGGGGCATATTCCTTGTATGTATAAAATGCTTTGCTTTCCAAAGGAGAGCTTTGTTGATACTTAGAGGTAGTCTGATTTTTCTGTGTGATGCAGGACCAACCCTTTGACTTAATCCATCTGAAGCTGGAGTTTCCCACAAATCTCTGAAGCTGCTGAATGCCGTTAAGAGTCCTGAGTGCCATGTTCCAGGCGTTTAAAAACAGAAGCCCCTAACCTTCACTTGCGTGTGGAAAGCCTGCTGTCCCTCTGTCTGAAAAAAAATTTGCAAGGTCTTGCGCAGCCAGGAAAGGGCCAGTCCTTAGCAAACTGTAATTAAAAAAACCAGAACTACTTCTGTATGCGAATGTTGATGCGTAGGAGCAGAGGGTCAGCAGTTGTCTGTGAGATGGCCTGCTTCTTGTATGGTAGCAGGTATCCTTTTGAGCCTGCTGTTTCTTTGCAGTAGTCCTGAGTTCTGGAGCATCTTCTGTAGGAAACAGGGTGTCACACTGAAAATTTAGCTCATGAGTAGCTGTGGGGCAAGCAGGAAAGCAATTCAGCTCTCTGACCTACAGACAGGAGCTAAACCTAGTTGTAAGAGGAAATGCTAGGTGACAAGATAAAGGTGTTTCTGGAATAAGGATTGATTCTTTTTTTGTTCTTGATGCCTTTTTGGTTTTGTTTCCACAGTCGTCCTCAATAGTTTAAAATAGTTTAAGGACAAACAGCTCTGGGCATGTTCTTCAGATGATGTTGTAACCACTGTATTTTAATACAGTGCTTCAAAATGTGGTATTAAACGGTTAACTAGCTGCCATATTATATTGTCTTCCTGGCTGAAGTGTAAACCTCGAAATGACAGCTGCCTTTGCCTTTTAAAATTGCAGAATGGTTGACAAAGACTTAATTCACTTTCTGAACAAGTGTTTTTCTTATGTAATGTATAGTGAGTTTTGTTACTGGGAGTTTCCTCTGTTTTTCTTTTCAGCAGAGTTGTGTTTATGTGGGGTAGTGAGCTTGTGACTTCAAAAAGTGAAGTGAAACAGTGCAACCTAGGGTGTTTTGTTCTTCCTGGCATTTCTTCCTTCTTGGTGGTATTTTGGTTTTGCAGCGGTTAATAGAATGTAGAAGCCTGAATTTCAACACTTAAATGAGTCTTGAGACAGCTGCTACCCCTGTAGTGCGGGGTCAAGTCTTAACGTTGCATAAACTTGCCAGTACGGTTGCACATGGAAATCAAATATTAATATGTTATCTCTTGCTTTTTGTGTCAGCCTGGCACTGCGTCCCTCAGCACTTTGCTATATGGTGGCTGAGGGTGACTGCCTCAGTAATGTGCTGGGAGTGAATTGTGCTTCTGTGCAGCTTCTGCTCTGTCCCCAAATCTTAAATAAAAGAGGCTATCAGGGCAAAACAATATGAATATAGCATATTTTCAGATGCCTTCCCAAAAGCTGAGCATAGTTGTATAAAATCTAAGGCAAGGGAGACATTATCAGGTAACATTTATAGTATGACTGGAATAGAGTTTGCATAGTCTTAGTGGGTGAAATGAATATTTTTTTACATATACTTTACAGGTCCTCAAACTCAACTTGTGCTTGATGCTGCAAAGATAACTGTGCCACAGGCTTCTGCAACCCACACTTCTGGTGTTTGAAGTGGAATTTTTCCATTTTACAGATATACCAGAAACTACTCTTGTCTGGAGGAACTTAACTTAGATCTGTTCATGTTGACTGTAGATGGCTGAGATGGTTATTTTGGGGCAGTTTCTGTCTGGCTCTCTTATGAGTGAGGAAGTTCAAACTTGACTTTCCCCTGAGGAGAAGGGCAAAGTTTTACATCTTTTTGGTATTTGGGGAGAAGATGGCCTGATCCGAAATAATTTTTTAAGCTGGAATAATTGCTCACATCTTTATTGTAAACCTGATGTGCTTCATTTTAAAAAGTAATTTTAAAAAACCCCACCCAAAACCAAAAACAATAAACCCAAAACCAAACAAACACCCCCCCAAAAACCCCAAAACAACCCCAAAACAAAACCCAAACCAAAACTGCTTAGCTTGTATAAAGTTTAAACTTGCAAGTGTAGTTTTAGGACAGATAAGCACAGAATGCCTGGAGCTGAAGGGGCTATGTGCAAAAATAGCTTGAGGGGAGAAGCAATCTGTGTTTGTCAGAATTTCATTTGCTTGCTATGAAGTAGGACATCCTGGACTTCACTGTTTTTAAACTTTGCTTTGATGGTGAACATTTCTTTGCACATGCTGTGAGAAATAACTGAAGAACCCTGAAGTGGTTGAGAGATAGCAACAGGGTATTTTCTGTGGGCACAGGATGGGAAGTGATTTGCCAGCTGACTTCTGATAGCAGTCAGTTTTGTGAACACGTAGCGTCGCTCTTCTTGGCTTGGCTTGGTTTCAGTGCCTCTGCGTGGTGTGGAAGCACGCCGTTTAAAACGTGAGAACTTCTGCTGTGATAAGGAAGCAACAGCTCTTCCAACAGGTGCAGCCTTTAGCTGCAGTCCTGAGGACGTTACAGAAATGTTTGCTGCCATGGGCCTTCAATATTGTCAATCTCAAACTGAGGAGCTTACTCATGAAGGTGTAGTGGAACAGGCCTGAGCCTGGCCTGAACCCGTTCAGAAGGCAGAGCTCTGTCTTCTGCCCTGCCCTGCTATGATAAGAGAATTAGGAGGGGAAGCTGTGTTCAAGAATCTCTAATCCATGATGGTGGCTCTGACTGAAATGGAATAATCTTATTTTAAAGGGTGCTCTAAACCACTAAAGCTTTATAAATATTAATTTTGTTCTTTTGTTTCCTAATAAAAGGCTTTTATTCATGAAATCACTACTTATTTATTAACCTGACAAACTAATAGCAAGCTCTCTTCTTTCAGTGTATGCATATGCCATATCACAATTCTGCTTGTCACCGTACATAAGAACTTCATTCATCTTCTTTAAAATGTCATTGATAACAACCTGGCAGTGGCCCAGCTTGGAGCAAGTTAACTACAAAAGGCTGCATTGTAAACCTTTCTGAGAGTACATGCTACATTAAGTCTAAAATTAAAAAAAAAAGAGAGAGAAAAATGTGCAGGCTGGTCCGGGCTCCATACAACTGCCAAATAGCTTCAAACCTCTGAAAAAATGGAGCTCTATATAGAGGATTTTTAGCTGAAAATGGGATAGCTTGGAATTCAGGGTGCATTCTGCTCGCTTTAAAACCTTAGAGGTACACTGAATTTATAAGCATCATCGTAAAATGAGAGGGAAAATCTTACTGAACCACAAGCAGCTGAATAAGAACTTGTACATGTAAGGACCTTGTTGTTTCCTTCAGTCTCTTTTGTCGACTGAATGAATGCCCAAGATAAAAACTACAGTCTGAAAATAAGTCATAAGCCTCTGGGAGTTAACTGCTGGTAATACTGTGAGGTAGTTTGTCTTGGTTATAATAACCTTCCCCGACCCCAGCTGCAGTCTGTACACCAAATGTATTTATCCACCCGTAGGCTCACACAGTGCAAGCAGGGTGTCTGTCACACACTGAACTTCAAGTGCCTGGTCTTTCTGCCGGCTCCTCTGGAGGCACCCGAGCTGCTCATTGGTCTGGCAGCCCTGTATATGGGGCTTCACATTCATGGCAGTTCAGTGCTTCTTGCCTTTGACTCTCTTGTTCTTAAAACTATTACAAATGAAACTCGTAGCCTGGATGAGGCTGAACTTAATTGTCCTTGAAACAGATGTAGAGCTCGTGAACTTTGAGAGAAGCTCCCAGGGATCTTTAAAATGGGCCCTGCCCTGTGCTACATGTGAGGGCTGTGGGTTTCCATACAGCTCCTGACTAAACTAGCTAGTCTCACTGAACAATTTAACAGTTGAGCAGAACATGAAGCTTCAAGGCACCTTCATCTAAGGTCTTCTGGGAGCAATGTAAGCATACAGTAAATTACCATTGTTCTCATCCTACGCTCCAGAGATGTAGAAGGCTCAGGCAGTGTGGTGAAGGGCTTGCTCAGAACTGATGGGTGTGTAGTCTGATTTCTTAACTGGAATGGGGACTGCAAGAGTCTTGGGGGTGGGGGGTGGGGAATAAAAGCGCTACAGTTTCACGCTGCTTCACTTCTGTGGTTTTTTTGTTTTGTCTCTTTCTTGAGTATAGTGTATGGACAGCACCGTGGGTTAGGGAACACTTCATCTTCAGAGACTTTTCGTATGTAGCCTTCTACTGAAGTCAATGGGCGTAGAGGTAAGCAGTGCTGAGTGCTTTCTGACAACGTCGCTACCACCCACTTTGTAGCCTGATGCACACAACACTCCCTGTATTTGAGCATTGTTTTTCTTCGAAAAAGTCGCATGCAGTTGCACAATGAAGACACTGCTTATTTGTGTAATGCAAAAATCTGTTCCTACTTGTTGGTACAAAGTGCAAGCAGTGAGCATCAAAGTATGGGAGGCTTCACAGGTACTGCATGAACACTTGCCACTGAACTTCAGTAACACCTCTATTATGTCAAAATAAAATGTGACTTCACAGTTGATCTGTGAGTGAATGGGATTTGAACATAGGGTTGGATGTTACTGCCTGAAGCCTTTGTGCTACTGATGCTTGACACCTTTTGCCCTGCTATTGTTTGTTTGTTTATTTTTACAACTGATGAGTGTAGTCTCCCAATGGTTAATCATTTTATCAGGAGGCAGTCAGTGAGAGTTTCCTGTTTCCTTGTCTGTTGATTTCCTTTTCTGTTGAAACACAACTTTCTCTGTTGAAACAAGTTAGTTGCTGCACTCTTCAGTTTCCATCTAATGGCTTAAAGCGGAGGGAAGGGAAACGGTCTGAAATAGCCTGATATTCTCACAGTGATATTGACAGCTGGGTCTGGTGACTAAATTGTTATGATAAAACACAAATTCATTATTTGATGCTGTTAAAATCCGCTGACTTTTCTGCACTTCTAATAGAAGGCTTTCAAATATCCAGCTGCAGACTGATCCTCTCCAAGCATGTGACACTGACATCAGTCCTAGAAGTGAGGCATTGAACTGCCTCCAAAAATGAGCTCATTGGGTGATACTCAATGCACTGATTTAGCAAAATATTAGCTAATTTGATTACATGGTCACCTGTACATACTGTTTGAAAGATGGGAATTCATTCCAATTTTAGCTGCTGTCAGATATCAGTATTAAAATCCTAAGATCCTTTTGACAGGATGCTGTGCTCCGGCTGTGTGTTGGGAGCTGGGTTTGGCAGAGCCCATCTCTAATTGCCACTAATTTGCTCTAAGACTTGCCAGTTTCTTTGCTTTTCTTCTCCCTGTACCCATCCCAATAAGCTACGGGGAATAAGAGTTTGGAATTCTGTTATTAAGCCCTCCCTTTAAAGCCACTTATAAAACTTGCTTAACTTTTTTTATGGCTCTCTTGACTTTTTTAAATGGCTGCGTAAAAACAAGGCTATGCCCTTTCCCGGCAGTCTGGGTAGTGGTTCATCTTCAGCCTGACCTGCCATCCAAAGCAGAGTGACTAGTCATGAACGAAATAAAATTAAACCCTGGCAGAACCGTCCTGGAGGCTAGCAGCTGCGGTGCATCTAGCTTCCTCCTCTCCTGTAGCTGGAGGTCAGCAGTAACCGCATACTTCCTCTTACAACCCGCACAAAGAGCGTGCATTAGGGCAGCACATCAAAGTGATGGTGACCCTGAATAAACATAGTTGCCCATTATTTTGTAGGCTTGAAGAAATCCCGTATTAACCTGTGATTGCACTAGGAGTATGTTCTAGATGCTAGTGTTGGAGCAGCACAACGTATGCCTGATTGTTGATTTATTTGAAGCACGGGCATAAGAGAAACAGTATGTTAAAAGAAAGGTTCATGTGAATTTGTGCAGAAACATTGTCCCCCGCCCCCCCCCCCAGTATTTTCTGCCTGTTATTGCACATTACAGGATTGTTTGTTTTGGATGCTGTTTCCTGCTGAATAGAAGTCTTTATTGAGCTGACCATAATATTGCTCTTTTCTTTCAAGAAATCCTGCTGCTAACTTAAGACAGAGAAAGATGCTGTGTCTTACAGGGCTGTAGCAATGTTGTCTAAGTTGTGATCTGTAATGCAACTAAAGAATTATACTGTGAAAGACAAAATGGAAAAAGTGCTGCTGATGTAAACAGAAAGTTGAGAAGATGAAAAGCTCTTAAAAACCCTATGTATAGAGCAAGAAAAGAAGCTAGGTTTGAAGAGCAAGCAGTAGAAAATTAGATAGGAAGAACTCTTTCCTGCAAATGTAAATGATCCCTGAGGGTGGCCAAGGAGGGTGGCTCATGTGAACTCTGTGCAAAGTTCAGTGGATACTGTGCTCTGGTGTCCCTTGTGATACTGTCTCTTCCTACTTCTTCACAAGAAGCTGGCATGTTTTCAGAATAAGCTTCTGAAACATCCTTGGTGGGGAGGAGAATTGAGATGACAAATACTTATTTGCATCTAAAAAGTTAGCTACAGCAATAACTATTCAAGTTGGTTTAATGGCTGCTGCCTTCTTTTAGTTAACTTCAGGAATTGCGCTGGTGAGAAGTGATGTCTCAGGGCAGGACTGTGCAGTCCCTGTCGTGCCTCAGCACATGCATTCTTCAGCAGCAGTTCAGTAGCGTACTTCAGATGCTGCCTCTGCAAAATTATGAAATAAACTTCCGCTTTTCCCAGTAAAATGCCTGTGGTACGCATGTCACTTAGTTGTTTTAGTTCATCTTTGTTTAACAATAGCAGGAGTTGTGCAGAGTCTGTGTAGGGCATGGAAACAGAACTGAGCCCCATCTATGCTCTGCTGTTGGAGGGCAGGAGGAGGTAGGGAGGGAGGGAAAGGAGGAAAACAGCTTCACCCGTGCCTGGCTTGATACTGAAGAGCTCTTTCCACTGATTTGAGAAGGGGGTGGGGAGAGAACCAGATGCTCTTAGGAAGTTCATACCATTGTTAATAATGTAATTCACAGATGGTGGTGAAGGCCTTGAAGAGGCTTTCATGCAGTACGTATGCTCTGTAATAGACAGATCATCACATAAGGGCTCACAAATAGAGATGACTTAATCCTGAGGATGAGTCTGCAGTGATCTGTTTGATAGTGGCCCTGCAGATCATTGTAACCTTTTTAAACAGTTAAGAGCCTTCAGGATCCCTGAATGTTGAGCACTACTCCAGGATTGGACCAATCCCTAATTAAATTGTCAGGATAAAATGTTAGCATACCTTTGAGACTTTTCCAATGAAAGTGGCTCTTGTGAAATAAAAACCAAGTTCCTTTGTCCCAGTACAGAAATCAATACAGACAGGACAAGTGTGAAAATCAGTTTGTACAGTGCCATCTTGTTAAGAGGCAGTTTTTATTTCCATTTATTTGGTTGGACTTGGAAGCAGACCTTGTATGTGTTTTCTTCTGAATGGCTGTCAGTACTTCTTGACAGCTAAGGAGAAGGATTGTGGGTTGCATGTCCTCTTGTGTTTTTAAAAAAGAAATCACTCTTACCTGTAAGCTTTTCAAACATGCAGAATCAGAAAAGTTTTAGCACAAGTTTATGCAATTACATGCAAATATTTGTATGTTTGTGAGAGGCTTATTGATGAGGTCTTCACTGACTGCTGGTCAACTTCTTTGTTGTCTGTAAGCTATGTAACTAAAAGTATATTTTAGGGACTTTAAGCAGTACTAGCTGCTATGGTAGCATTAGCAATCAGAAGTTTCAGATAACATGAGAACTGATCTTTGCTTTGTTGTTTGCTGCTGTCTTTTCAAGTGTAGCTTCTCCCTTCCTAAGAGATGTTTCCATAATGGTTTTTGTGATTACTCTTAACTTCTTCAAGTTTAAAATGTGTTTAGTTAATTCACTGCTTGTGATGTTTGTCATGTGATGGTTCATGAGCCCTGAAGAATGTGCTCCTGTGACTTCAGCCATGTGTTTGCCTGTACCAATGCAGGCTGTATCATGTGTTCTTGTTGGTCTTGCATTTGGAGCTAAGTAGTGAAGGGGGTGGCGGGTGGGGAAAAAAAGAGGACTATTTCAGGACTGAGCTACCAGAAATTCTCAGACTACTTAATTTGTCACCTTGTTCACTATTTAAATGCAGTCCAGGATATTCTACCTCTTCAATATTTTCACAGAAATATTTTCTGCATTAGAAGCTGGGGGCGTTTTTTCTTACTATCCTCTTGCTTTGGTAAAAGAAATACCTTGAAATCTTGGGGGAAGAGGTTTTTATAATTTTTTTTTTCTGTGTGCTTTAACCAAGAAAGTTGGAAATTATCTACTCTGTTCCACGTTTTTGCATGTATCAGCAGTGGCATCTGTAAAGCATTATCTTTATTGCTGAAGTAAAATGAACAAAGTTGAAATGACCATATCCATGCCAAGAGTTTACTGTTTCTCCACAATGGCCAAAGCTTTTGAGCACTAAAACTGCTGTTAGTGAACCTGTGTACAGCTCCTAGTCCCACTGCCGACGTGTGATGTCTGCATCCATTCCACCTCTCCACAGTGGAAGCTGGGACCTACGAGGGCTGAAGACTGACAAAGTCAGACTTCACATTAGGTTTGTTTTAAGCAGTGCTTTCAAACATTTGGGCATCCTTCTATTTAGCTTTAATTTCCTTCCTTGACACCATGTAATACTGTTTTTCATATATATATCTATATGTGTGTATATATATATATATGTATATGTGCTGTTACTGCTGTTGGGTAGCAGCACATATATATGTGCACACACCCCACCACCTTTGATACAGCAACTGCTGTTGGGTATAAATCAGTGTTGTTAACTCTTTGAGATCAAGGCTTTACAAGAGACATGACTGTCAGCTAAAGTTGTTCAGGGCCCTGAAGTCTCTGCCTGTGGATGCCCTGACAGTAAAGCTGTCCATCTTTAGTAGCTTTCATTTTTCAGCAGATGGGCTGTGCTCTAGAGTTCACATACTATTAGACATTTTTGTACTTTTTATGTCTGCGTGGGCTAATGCATTTCTTTAGATTTGAATCTAACATCTAACATTGATTTAATGCAGTGGTTTTTGTATCTCATTTTTTCCTCCAAGTTGGATTTTATTTTCAGCTCTGACTCTAGTATTTGTTGCTTCATAACTTAGGGCTTTTTGCTTGCTCTTCACATTGTTTAAAACAAAACCAAAAAAACCCCACAAAACCCAACCCACGCATAAAACTCTCTTTTGCTTAGCTCATACAGTATTTCCACTTGGCTCAGAAGATGTGGATTTGTAAGCAGAGGGAATCCTCATTTGGCTGGTCACCTGAGCTTTGTTCAAGAGCATTAGAAGGATCTACAGCTTAAGTTCATCAGAGGGCTGACCTGCTCTAGTTTTAATGAGATTTATTATACATGTACCTTTTGGATTCTACAGTTTTGATCTTCAAAATAATCTATAAAAACCTGTTCGTAAAAGCAAAATTGTTGACAGAAAACTGACTCTTTATACCGAATCTGCCCTTTGTTGAGATTATTGATTTTTTTGAAATTAAAATAATACCCCTTGTTCCATTGGCATGCAACTTAACTGTGTTGTTTGGCTAAGCGCTTGTATTCGTGATTCCCTTCTTAGCTCCTCCAATCCTCCCTCTCAGGAAACTACATTGATCAAACCCTGATATCGCAGCTCAGGCTTGGAGAGGGTAGAAGAAACAAATCTGGATGTTACGGTTGATGGGTGATGGTGTGTGAATTTTATGGGTACAGCTGCAATCCTAATACATGTAGGAGAGATTGGGGGGGTGGGTCTTGGCCAAACGCAAGTGTGTATTTTCCCCTAAAATTGCCTTTGGCTTTCATAAAAGCTTTTAATAATTTGAGCTTTGTTAACTTAAGAAACCTGGGAGTTCTTGACTTGCTCCAAAACAAGTTGCTGTGAACTTTCAGCTTGTCAAATAACTGTGGGACTCCAAGGCCTTGAAGGGGATGCAGAGGTACTGGAGGGATATAGATGTGTACTGGTTATCACTGAGTGAGGGCAGCGCTGGAGCGCATGGGCAACACGAGCAGGGAAACTGGTGTCTGGAATGAGAGTGCCTGGGTCAGTCTCCTCCAGAGCTGCAGGACATGTGAGATGCTGCAGTAGTCTGGCTTAACTTTTTTGAGTTTGGTGACTTCTATGGCTGTGTTAAATCTCTGTGAAGATGCAGGATGACAGGCCTGTAGTGGAGGTGGCCAGTGAACACAGTGATTTGACTTGCTCCGTAAAGATTTGGCAAGCCTAATGACTAGGTGATCTCTGGAGCTTTGAAGAAGAATGTGGCTTGTCAGTGACAGAATTAATTGGTTTTCCTCTGCTTGTGCTGGGTGTTCGTACATGCAGCACTTGGGTCCGCTGAGGCAAATGCATTGCTGGGTGTAACGCCTTTCCTTTTTTATTTTTTTTCATAAGTGTACCTATTAATGGAAGCAGAGTGCATAATGTAATCTTAAAATAGCTACTCCATGAATGCAGAAACATTCCACTTCTGACTAATCGGCCATTCAGAATGAGCGTTTAAATATGCACCAGAGACTGAGCGGCGGCTTTCCATATCTGCGTGAATGGGGTTAGAAACGTATTGCAGCTCAGAGCTGTGCAGGCATCTTGCTCCTTGTTTTGTCTTCTTATACTGAGATAAGCAGGTGTGGGGTAACTGCTTCTAGCCTGCGAATGCATATTCTGCTCACTATCTCTTAGGTTAGGCAAGCAAGCTGATGGGGTTGTTCATTCTCACTGCCCCCGAGACTGAGGATCTTGGAAGGACTAGGCTGATAAACAGTCCTCAAAACCAGATTTCTCTTGGTTTTGAATGACCAGCAACACAAAGAGCTTATGGTCCGAGTCCTGGCTCTAGTGCGTAGCTTGAAGAGCTTGGCAAGCACCAGGGAGCCAATGTGCAGCGTTTTTTCTCTGACAGGCTGCTCCACAGCAATGCGCGCTGCTCCAGAGCCTCTGGCCCAGATTCACAATGAGAATAAGAGACACAGATACATGGGGGAGCTGTGAGGGCAGGATCCATGTGGTCTGTCAGGCCTCTGACCTAAAGCCTGTCCCAGCTTAAGGATTTATTTTGTAACTGCTGCCTGCCTGCTCCGGGGAATCACAGGATGGTTAGAGTTGGAAGGGACCTTGAAGATCATCTAGTTCCAAGCCCCCTGCCGTGGGCAGGGACACCTTCCACTAGAGCAGGTTGCTCAAAGCCCCACCTAACCTGGCCTTGAATACCCCTCCAGGGATGGGGCCTCCACAGCTTCTCTGGGCAGCCTGTGCCAGTGTCTCACCACTCTGACAGTAAAGATTTTCTTCCTAATATCCAATCTAAATCTACCTTCTTTCAGTTCAAAACCGTTACCCCTTGTCCTATCACTCCACTGCCTGATCAAGAGTCCCTCCCCATCTCTCCTGTAGGCCCCTTTCGGTACTGGAAGGGGCTCTAAGGTCTTCCTGGAGCCTTCTCTTCTCCAGGCTGAACAACCCCAACTCTCTCAGCCTGTCGTCATAGCAGAGGTGCTCCAGCCCTCTGATCGTCTTTGGGAGCTTCCTCTGGAACCGCTGCAGCAGGTCCACGTCCTTATGTTGGGGCTTTAGAGCTGGAGGCAGTGCTGCAGTGGGGTCTCACCAGAGCAGAGTCTCGCCCTGCTGGCCACGCTGCTTTTGATGCAGCCCAGGATGTGGTTGGCTTTCTGGGCTGCAGGTACACATTGTCGGCTCATGTTGAGCTTCTTACCAACCAACATTCCCAAGTCCTCCTCAGGGCTGCTCTCAATCCATTCTCCACCCAGCCTGTATTTGTGCTTGGGGTGGTGCCAGGTTACACAGGGCTCCCTCCCAGGGGACAAATGCCATTGGAAGTGGGTACAGTCTGACCTGTCAGAAAGCAACACGCTTTCCTACAGCCACTTTTCCTTCCTTTCTCTGTGCTGTAGCAGGGAATGGGCAAGACTCTTCTCAGGATTCCTTTGCGTCTTCACTGAGTGTGTTTTGGCTGGGTTTTGGGTTGGACTGTTGATGCTTTGTGTGTAAGGGGACAGTGCTCCTGGTCCATATGTGCCAGACCGTATATTGCACTGGCCTCTCCTGGCAGGCTGAGCATTGAGGGTTCAGTGCCAAGGGAGCTGGCTGGGTCAGGTCAGCCAGGGAAAGTCTGAAGAAGTGATTTTCTCTTCCTGACCAGCGTTGCTTTCCCAAATACTGCGTGGCCTCTGTAACTGTAATTGTATAGCCATCTTATTTAGACCTGACCTCAAAAGCAAGTTCTCCTCTCCTCCCAAAAAGGGGGATTTTCATATAAGGGTTTACACTGGTTTAAGGCTGCTTTATCTTAGTATAGCATAAACCTGTTTCTAGTTATCTTAAGGCAGAAAGCGAGTAAGGGATTTGGATCGGACTGGATGATTGATTCCTGCTGACTTAAACAATCCATAAGGAGTGCCTTTTGCCCTTACCTAGCTAATCTTGATTTCCTCTTCTGGCATAAGCAGTAAGTACTTACTCTGTGCTGTCTCTTGCAGCAGGACAAAGTTCTGGGAAGTGCCGTACTCTAAGCACTGGCTTCTGCAGCTCTGCTCTTCAGGTGGTTATTTATGCAAGGCACCAGCCAAAGGGAAGGGAGAGTTTTAACTGGATTAACCCCAAGAAGAGAGTGTGGGGATTTAGGGATTAAGGAACCAAAGGCAGCCAGCAATCACTGACTGAAAACCAGCTATAAGAGAGCCAGTCTCTATAGACGGGAAATACGGTCCTTCCTTGCCTGCATAGTATTGAGATTGGCAGTGTTTTTACCTTTCAGTTATTAGAGAAGATGGTCTTAGGGATGCAGGGTATGTGTAGGGTGTTTTCCCTTAAGACTCATGTATTGATAGGAAACTGTTCGTAACTGGCACCTCTTTAAGAAAAAAAACCCCAACTATTGAAGCACTAAGTGCCCACATGAGATCTTAAACCTGGCACTCAAAAGGTGTGTTGGTGGCTTGCTCTGATATAATGAGAACATGTGGTTTCAATAGACTTTTAGCTCTTCTAACTTCATGCACTCCCCTTTTACACTTTCTACCCTTGTCCTAAAGTGTTTCTATCATCCCATGTATTTTTTTCCACTGATGCTGTTACACATCCCCTGCAGGGAAAATCCAAGTAGATTACAGGATTGATAGAAAGATTGGGAGGCACGGGAGAGATCAACAAAAACCTGTTACTAAGGAGACATGAATTTTAGCATTGTGGCTCTAATGGCCAGTCTGCTGAAGGGGAAACAGATGGTACAAAGGAGGCTGGGATTATATAGACAAGTACTGCAGGGCCACAAATCTGATATATCTATTGAACCAGGAGTCAGGCAAATCCAGTCTTGTACCAAGACTAATGTGGTTCCTTTGCCTTTGGCACAGTGTTTCTGTCCTTTTGTCATTAAAAGCTGTTTTGGACAGTGGGCTTCTGCATGAGCCATTCCTGCTCCTGGGAATAGCCAGGTTTGGCATGGAGAGAGTGAGGGCAAGTGGCTGTATGGAAACATGTCCCCTTCTGAGAGGTGAGACTGTACCTGCTTCCAGTAGCACTTGCATCCTAGGAGGGGAAAATAAACAAATGTTGATACTGCATTCTGGTTTAGTACAGCTTTTCTCCTGTTACTGATACACGCGTGTAGGAATGTGACTTCTTTTCTATCCTGGGAGAATGGGAGGACGGGTGGTGGCCACGATCACTCCCAGCTTTTGACACAGCCTGGCCTTTATTGCAATATAATGTTTCGCAGAGGCTTAAATTTCAGGAGTGGTGCTCCTAGCTGTATGCTGCTCACCGGGCGTCTGCTTCCCCTGCTGCTGCCTGCTCTCTGGAGAGAGACATGAAACGACACTGCCGTTCTGGACTGAGCAGTGGGTAAATAAGCAAAAACAGAATTCATCCTGGCCAAGGAGAAACATTGCTGGAGTTGGTTTTTGCAAGAGACTAATTAAAATCTTTTTTTCTTGTATTTAACTTTCAGACTCTAGAGAGTGTTGCAGTAAACAGGACACTTTCATTAATAGATGGAGAGTGCTACATGACTACAGTACTAGAATTAATAGCTTGACAGCATTTCCTTTTTTCTTCTTCTCTCCTCCTACAGCAACTTGGACTGATACCCAAATAAACAATAACAAATAGATTTTTGGAGGAGCTGGTTGGGAGAAATAACAAAAGTCAAGGAACACTCGTTATGCAACTCTGTTCTGCTCATATTTGACTNTCCATAAGGAGTGCCTTTTGCCCTTACCTAGCTAATCTTGATTTCCTCTTCTGGCATAAGCAGTAAGTACTTACTCTGTGCTGTCTCTTGCAGCAGGACAAAGTTCTGGGAAGTGCCGTACTCTAAGCACTGGCTTCTGCAGCTCTGCTCTTCAGGTGGTTATTTATGCAAGGCACCAGCCAAAGGGAAGGGAGAGTTTTAACTGGATTAACCCCAAGAAGAGAGGGTGGGGATTTAGGGATTAAGGAACCAAAGGCAGCCAGCAATCACTGACTGAAAACCAGCTATAAGAGAGCCAGTCTCTATAGACGGGAAATACGGTCCTTCCTTGCCTGCATAGTATTGAGATTGGCAGTGTTTTTACCTTTCAGTTATTAGAGAAGATGGTCTTAGGGATGCAGGGTATGTGTAGGGTGTTTTCCCTTAAGACTCATGTATTGATAGGAAACTGTTCGTAACTGGCACCTCTTTAAGAAAAAAAACCCCAACTATTGAAGCACTAAGTGCCCACATGAGATCTTAAACCTGGCACTCAAAAGGTGTGTTGGTGGCTTGCTCTGATATAATGAGAACATGTGGTTTCAATAGACTTTTAGCTCTTCTAACTTCATGCACTCCCCTTTTACACTTTCTACCCTTGTCCTAAAGTGTTTCTATCATCCCATGTATTTTTTTCCACTGATGCTGTTACACATCCCCTGCAGGGAAAATCCAAGTAGATTACAGGATTGATAGAAAGATTGGGAGGCACGGGAGAGATCAACAAAAACCTGTTACTAAGGAGACATGAATTTTAGCATTGTGGCTCTAATGGCCAGTCTGCTGAAGGGGAAACAGATGGTACAAAGGAGGCTGGGATTATATAGACAAGTACTGCAGGGCCACAAATCTGATATATCTATTGAACCAGGAGTCAGGCAAATCCAGTCTTGTACCAAGACTAATGTGGTTCCTTTGCCTTTGGCACAGTGTTTCTGTCCTTTTGTCATTAAAAGCTGTTTTGGACAGTGGGCTTCTGCATGAGCCATTCCTGCTCCTGGGAATAGCCAGGTTTGGCATGGAGAGAGTGAGGGCAAGTGGCTGTATGGAAACATGTCCCCTTCTGAGAGGTGAGACTGTACCTGCTTCCAGTAGCACTTGCATCCTAGGAGGGGAAAATAAACAAATGTTGATACTGCATTCTGGTTTAGTACAGCTTTTCTCCTGTTACTGATACACGCGTGTAGGAATGTGACTTCTTTTCTATCCTGGGAGAATGGGAGGACGGGTGGTGGCCACGATCACTCCCAGCTTTTGACACAGCCTGGCCTTTATTGCAATATAATGTTTCGCAGAGGCTTAAATTTCAGGAGTGGTGCTCCTAGCTGTATGCTGCTCACCGGGCGTCTGCTTCCCCTGCTGCTGCCTGCTCTCTGGAGAGAGACATGAAACGACACTGCCGTTCTGGACTGAGCAGTGGGTAAATAAGCAAAAACAGAATTCATCCTGGCCAAGGAGAAACATTGCTGGAGTTGGTTTTTGCAAGAGACTAATTAAAATCTTTTTTTCTTGTATTTAACTTTCAGACTCTAGAGAGTGTTGCAGTAAACAGGACACTTTCATTAATAGATGGAGAGTGCTACATGACTACAGTACTAGAATTAATAGCTTGACAGCATTTCCTTTTTTCTTCTTCTCTCCTCCTACAGCAACTTGGACTGATACCCAAATAAACAATAACAAATAGATTTTTGGAGGAGCTGGTTGGGAGAAATAACAAAAGTCAAGGAACACTCGTTATGCAACTCTGTTCTGCTCATATTTGACTCATCCAGAAAACCCTCTTCTACTCCTCAGCTTCATTTTCCTTTTTTTTTTCTTCATTTTTCTTCAACGCCTCTTGGAGGAGGTGTCATTGTATTTGCTGCCTTGGTTTTGGTCCCTCAGAAACTGCTTAGACCCTTGAATCTCCAGTTAGCTGTAGACATGTAGTGCTGAAAGAGTGTAGGCAGAGCTGAACTGTGGAGAAACGCTCTACAAGAGCCTATAAACCAGCTTGTATCAGGCAATAAAATGGCTCAGCATGTTGGCTTAAGTTCCAACAGCATGGGACTAATACCTGGGTGTATTTTTTAAGAAGTGAGTGATTCTGGGTAGTTTATAGCTGTTAAGTTCCAGTTCTAGTAGCAGTGGTCCCCTGCCAGAAGTGGGGCAGCTGGGAGGCTGTTCTACACCCTGGGGATGGAGGATATGAACAAGGAGTACGCTTTGTACCTTGTGATTCTCTCTGCACTGTCTTGCCAGGGAGTATCTTCAGGCCTTCCTTTCCCTCTGCTCGCCAAAGACTCTGCTTTGTGTCCTGCATGTACAGAAAGCTGTCCCAGCAAACCTTTTGAAGTTTTGCCTGAAACACTTGGGTTTTTTCTCCCTACCCAAATGGAGGCTAGAGGTGAAGAGACTCTCCTGCCAATTCCTCCTCTGATATAGTCTAAATCCCTGCTGTTAAAACCTCTACCAGCCACTTCTGTTCTAGATATGTCACTGCAATAGAGCAGAGACTCCCCGGCTGTGCTGTTGCTTGAATCCAGGGTTATGCAATAGCAGCCTGCGAGTGCCAATGCAGACGCTGCTGCATCCAGACACGCTGTACGATGTAGTTGCTTGGATACCTCCTTTTTTTGCTTTTCTCACAAATGCTAGGTAACAATTTGCAACTTATAATTGTACCATTGAGCGCGGATTCAGGTAAAGCAATGTTGAGCATTTGAAATATTAATGACTTCCTCTCTATATTGCTTTTTAGAAGTTGAGGATTGTGGAATTTGAAATGATTGAGTGTTGCTCGTCTTACTTTTCAGAGCCTTTATTTCACCTTCTTAAGTGTTAAATAGCTTCCCACTTTGAGAAATTTTTTTCATGCAGAAAATTACCCTTTAATTATGGATGCAGTAGGCCAAGGGCCCTAAGTGGCCTGGCTGTTGGTTCTTATAGTTCAGATAGGTCATGAAGATTTCTGCGCTGCTCCTAATTCATCCTCTGTGTCGTACATTCATTACGTCAAGGGGAGATTTGACAGTAGCTTGCAGGGATTGGATCTCGGAGAAGCTGAGTGGGTGAGAGTCTCTTCTATGTTCTGGTAGGGAGAAAGATGCTTACATGTTACATCCAGCCACTTGGCTTTAAGAGCGTACTGCCAAGCTTGTATGGGGTAAAGATGCAACTTGAATGTGTCTCATATATAGATATAGATATATATATGGCCGCATGTACTTTCCTCTGTGTAGTTTAAGGCAAGCTGTGAAAATGAAAAGCCTGTGCCTGGTTATGCTGCTGCTGACCAGGAATTAGACTTCCAACAAGAGAGCTATGCTGGCACAGCTTTGTTCTGTGGACGCAGCTGTGACATAAATAGGAATGGTATCCAGATAGCTCTGTTCTTGTCCCATCATGGGACTAATATATTTCATATATGATGTAGGTGAATCTGCATTGCTTTAGTGACCCTACTACACATTCTGGGAAAAGTCAAAGCTCTGGAGTTGTAACCTGAACTGTGCCTGCACAGAGCCCTAGAATAACCCCCTGGTTTTTAATGGAAATAACTGTAGCAGGGATACAAATGAGGCTGCTGTGAGTGTGCACCAAGGTAAACTAGATGCTAACAGGAAGATGGCTGATTGCAAGACAAAGACCTTCCCTTTGCAGTGTACCTCCCTTCCTTCCACCCTCCTCCTCCTAAAATAGCCCTTCAGCATGGGGAGTGAAAACCAAATATTTCCTTCTTTTAAAAGCACATTTAATATTTGCTCATTTCAATGGGAAACTGACTTAAACCAGAACCTGGTGTTGTGCATCTGCTATGTATGCTCTATGTCCTTAATCCTTGTAATGTGTAATAGTATTGCTCATGAATGATAAAAGATTATCAGCTGCAGTTCCGGGCCTCCAACGTCTCTGTGTATGGCTCTGTTAGCCAGATTTGCTTTTCAGGCTCCTTCAACCTTGTTTCGTTCTAGCTGTCCTTTTTTTTTTTTTTTTTAATGCAGCAGTTCAGGAGACTCTCCCTCCCAGCTGGAAACAGGCCCAGCTTCTAAGGTGAAGATCTCATCCCTCTGGGTGAGGAGGTGCATATGGCCATGCTGCTTCTGAAAGCCCTTGGGTGCATTGTAAGGTTGAGCAAGGTCTGCGTTTGTATTAACAGGTAGTGACTGGAGAGGGTCTGAGGTGTGAATGTCCATCCTTCATAATTGCGTAGGGACAATTTCATGCATGTAAATGTGTCAGTCACTCTGCATGAATGGATAATGAACGGCTGCTTGTTGTGGTAACCTGTGGAGCTGGGATTTAATTTTAATCACAGATTGTTTGTTGTGTAGAAGCCCTGCCCTGAGATTCACCAGAGTACACATACGTATCTTTGACTTGGTGTTAGTCAAACTATACCCTTGACATCAGCAACAGTCCCCATTATGAAAACTGGAGTTATAGTGCTTGTGGTTATACAGCAAGTGAGTTTTCTCATGCTTGTCCCATCACCATAAGCATTTGTTATTGTTGTGGGGAAACAAATGCTTCTAGGTTTTCAGATTTCCAGTGGACAACTTCATTAGCTTTGCCTAAAAAGGAGACTAAGCAGGTATCTTCAAGGTTCTGGGAGGCATTAAATCTAGCAAAGCATCATAATTATGTTAAATATCTGCCTTTTCTGTCATACTTGCGCGGCACTGAAAGGCCTTCTAAAAGTTAGAGGGAGAGTCTGTTCAAGGAGATAATAGATTTTGTTCCTTGGTGTCTGTAAATGTCTAGAGAAGGTGACAACTGATCTGGTACTACACAGTTTTAGAGAGAGGTTGCATATAATACTCCTTTGGTGTAGGGACATTTAATGTGTATATGTGTCTACAGTGTTTGTATTCTTTTTTTTTCCCTTGGGTGTGTCTCTGTGATTAAGGCAAAAGCTGTTGTACTCCCCATCAGGCAAGCTTATTTCACTGCAGAAATTCAATTGACAGTAATCTCCTTTTTAATCTGTTGTTGTGGTGTAGTGTAGCAGGCTGTGTCACACTGTATTTCTCATCCTGACTCTTGTTGTACCAGTTGGAGGCTTCTAATTTTCATCTTCAAGTGTTTGAGTTTTATTTCTGCAGTTTTTAGTGAGGCCTAATCTAAACAAGGTTTGCATAAATCTCTTCGCTCCAGCGGGAAGATGAAAGCTTTGATAAGGAACTTGTTTTTTTTCTCTCTCAAGAGCAGGAGCGCAATGTCTTTGACCTAAATATACCAATTAGTGACACAGCAAAGTGATACAGAAAACAATCTGGAAGGAATGCCAACCTTTGGATGAAAACTTGGCTGCAGAAAGCTATTGCTTATGTGGAACCTCAAACAGAGAAGAAATGTGAGGAGGAAAACAGCGTTCATTCAAAACATTTCATGTAAATAGTGGTGGGTAAGGGAGAAACGGCTGGAGAAAGCTGCTTGTTTACCCCTTATCACTGTAACTTTGGAGAGGTAAAAGAACTATGCAAAACACAGAGCAGTTCTCCCCCTTCTCCTTTGTGGCCTAGTTTGCTCAGCTTAGCTTTTTGAAGAACTTTTGTGTCAAACTTAAAGGCTTCCTGGTAGCAGCTTCTATTTTTAAAACATGTTTGATGGCAAATGTAAGTATTTCAAAAGGTGGCTATGAGCTAGCTCTCTAGAGCATGCTAGGTGACTTTATTAATTAGTTTCATAATTTTTAATAATGGTTAAGGTTAACCATCTCCAGAGACCGAGGGATTCTAAGTGAACTGGTTTTCAGTTCAACTTTGAGACCTACTCTCTATACGTGAGTACTTGCACATTGCTAGCGAGGAGATGGTTTCCATAATATACCAAATACATCGTTTCACACAAACTACTGCAGATTTCTGGTTGTCGTTGTTCTCCATGTTGCAGCTGTGGAACTTGCAAACTCTGGTGATCAAATCACTCTTTTTAGTACCAAACCGCTACTAGAAACATTCAGGCTGGAAATGGTACCTGTTAGAGTTCAGCATGCCCCGCCGGCCCCGGTGAATTTCTGTGTAGTCTTGGGCTTCTTGCAAGAAAAAAGGGAACCTTTTATCAACCCAGGTTTTCGAGTAAGCCTTTGTTTCTTTTTACCAGCCAGAGTGTTGTTGCTGGCACTTTGGCTTTCCTGCAAATGCAGTATGTGTGGGCTTTTTGCTAACACAGTTTATTTAAGAGATTGATATAACTCAGACTACTGTATGAAAGTCTCTCTGCTACAGAAATGTGTAATAGATATTTGGCAATCTGAGTCAAACATTTGTCTTACTTTGTTCCAGCAGATGATTTGAGATTATTGAGAGGACCAGCCTTGTGCAGGGCCTCCTGATGAATGGGTGTCTGTCAAATACTTCATCTTGGAAGGTGCTGAACTTCATTTCTGTGTGATGTCCATGTGCAGATCCTGGTCCCTTGGACTTCAAGGGCCTCTAATTCAGTTGCTTCTTCGGGCATCTAATGCCAGTCCTCTGCAGATGTTGGATACCCCAGGGTATCTCTAATGTCACAGTGTGTCTGTGTCAAGAGTTGAGTTGAGCCCTAAGGAATCTGAATGTGCAGTGGATGCTCTTATCTCTAGGTGTCTTGTATTGCATTAGGGGAAAGGCTGTGGCCGCATTAATGGCACCCTCTCTGCAATACTCGACCAGGCTGGGTTATCCATGCGTTGGGTAATAGTTGAGGGAGGGTGGTTTTTGTACTGACTTGCTTAATACTTGCTGACGCACAAGGGGAGCTCCTGTATGGAGGAGCTCGCAATGCGCTGTACAGCTGTAGCCAAACAAAGATAGACTGGGAAATTGGTGGATGCTATGAAGCGGAGTATTTGCATGGTTTAACATCTGGATCGATGCCTGGATGCACAGCCTCTGATTTGACTAAAGCAGCTGCCGTCTTCCCAGCAAAGGTCATGTTCGGCTCAGAGGCACTTAGTGTGTGTTTGAACAACTGGATGGGATCTAGCCAAGGAAGGGTGGGCAGAGAACTAGAAGACTGCTCATTTAATTACAAGCCTTTTCTTTGTAGTACCTCCTTTGAGACTGGGTCCAGAGTTGTTCACATGATGATGGCTTGACAATGTTAAGTGAAAAGCCTCCCTGACGGCATGGCTGCATCTGAATCTTGCTGCAAGTTTGGGGGGAATCTATATTAACTGAGTTTCTGTTGTATAAATAAAAAGCTGCCAGTTGCACTTCACTAGGAGAGGTGAAAAGGCTTCAAGTTCTTTGTCTCATGTAGCTTCTCACAAAATAGCTTCTGCATTCCTACTGTTGCACAAGGCCTCTCTGCCCCTGTTAATAAGGATCTTTTTTAAAAAGAACAATATTGGCTTTGAAAATTAATAGCTTCAAGAAATGAGAGTGGTTTCACATCTACCTTTTGGTTTTGCCTTCCTATGAAGGATTCCGGAATAGCTCACTGCTGGAGTTTTTTTGCTGTGCAGAGAATTCCTGTAAAAGGGGAAAGCGTACCAAATAATGAAATTGCCTATCCAAAAAACAACACCTAGCCAAGATTTAGAAAATGGAGAAGGGAGAGAGTTCTGTAATGTCTGAAGTGTGCACGTCACAACTATGAGCAAAATGTTGAGATTCATGGGGGGAAATCTGGAATCCTTGTCCTGTCTAAATTGTCTGTGCTCTCTTGATGTTGATGGCTGTGACCACTCATACTCCTGATAAAAACACTCCCCAGGAATTGTGTATACAGTCAGGTGCTTTGGCATAAAATCGTATGTAGCAACCAGTTATTAAATCAGACTCTCTTTTAAGGTTTGAAAGATGTCTTTTTAGGGTGTAGTCTGTGTGAAATGTTCCTTGGTTAATAGGAATACAGTGAATGTTAGATGCATGACTTATGCTAATAATCATATCTCTTACAGTAAAAGAACTTACTGTGATGTTTCTAATGTTAAATACAGGCAGACAGCTCCAGTCCCTGTATGTAAGAATGCAGATTGAATCTTGTTTATCATTACATCAGTCTGCAAAAGGAGATTTATAAGAGCAGAATTGTTTGCGTGACATGGAGTGACTCCCATTGTATAGAACAGAATAGCACTCAAAAATTTCTCTCCTCTCCCTTGCCCTTTTGATGACAGATAGTTGGCAGTGGATCAAAGCACAAACAGGATTAATGTTTTGCATATTCTGTCCTACATGGCCTGAAAGGAGCAGAGATGGAATTTTTCATCTTTCACTTTAAACTGCATTTAATATTGTGGCCTAGTTTAGAGCTATGCGACTCATTCCTTCCATTTCCCCCGAGGCCTCTTGTTTCTGGTCAAGGAAAGCAGGGCATGACTCCCTCTGGAGCTCATCAGTGCTGCTCAGCTTCCTCCTCGTCGCAGGCTGGTGGAAGAGGCTGGTTTGAGGCTGGAGCAATCCAGCATCAGGAATCTCTAAGGAGCGTTTGTGGAAGCTGCTGTCTCTTGCACCTATTACTGTTACTGCAGCACGGGTGCTGCAGGGCACGGGGAACCCGGGGCTGGGGCAAGATCCAAGATTCTTGCTACTGCCTGTGTGAAGGCAGCTTTGAAAGCTGAAGTCTGTCACTGTCATGGATTACATCTCCAAATGGCTGGTTTCAGTGTCCAAGGATGCTGTCCAAGCATGTCCTTCTCAAAGTAAACTGCCTTCTCAAAGATGTCCTCAGGAACGTTTACAGATTTTGATCTGCTTTTTGGCAGGTGAATTGTTGCACTGGCAGCAGTACTTTCTCCTCTTTGGAAAAAAACTGCAAGTGGCAAGAAAACTTGAAGGTGCTTGTTTTAGTAGTCATGTCAGTATTGGAGTCATTTCCTTCTCTGAAGCTTGCACTTGGCCATGCATTGGGCACGTCTGCTCTGTCCTGCCCTCCCCTCTAGTGGGGTGACTTGTCATTGCAGCTTAGTTTTGGCTGACAGTTACTAGGGAGGTTTTTGGGATGTTTTGCAGTTGCAGAATTACATAGCGACCAGAACACCACGCAGAGAGCTGTAGGACGTGTATGGTATACACTGGATGGTAGCACGGACTTGTGGAAGAGCAGCCAGTAGTAGTGGTGGGATATGTGAAATATAGGAGCATTGCCTGTATCTTCTTTCACACTGAATGCCCTCTATCCATGAGAAGGTATGGATGCATTTGCAAAAGATAGTTGATGGGTGGAAGATGATTCAGATACCTGAATCTGACAACTCTATAAATAGCAGGACAAAACATGAGACAGAGGGAAGGAGTAGGCTGCAGGCAGGTCAGAGTTGCTCATGAGAAGAGGAGGAGGTCAGTGAAGGCTAGTTTTGTTTTAGATAGCATCCCAGGTACTGGCAATGGATCTCTTGCTCAAATTGCACTTGTCTACAGTTCCGTTTCTGTAGACAGTCAGCCATATTCTGGATAGATGTCCTTCTCATACAAATCTGCTACATTTATGTCTGATATTAAAGAGATCTTGTAAGAGCTTCAGCAGAGACAGATGGTAATTGATTGGGCCATGTCTAGCCTCCTCCACACTGGACTCGAGGGCTGGATTTTGAGTAGAGCTAAGATGATGATCTGCGTATTTCAGGATCTTCTCCTGTCATTTGTGGGACTTTCAGCATACCAGGCTTGCCAGATGTCCTGGTTTGAGGTAAAAGAGGACACCAGTTGCTGTGACGAGGATTTTTTTGGCATGTGGAAATGGCCATTCATTAGAATACTAAAAATGTTTGCGTAGCTTGGGTTCCTGAACAGCGCAGTAGAGATTTCAAGTGCTCTTTCAGTTGTTTTACCTTAATGTGGGTTTGAGGAACTTGTTCTCTAGCCAAGTGTACACTTTTGAGCCGTTTTGGCTTATTCAAAATCCCCATCATATCTTTAGCTATCCTGCATGTAATGAAACCTCTTCCTCTCCCATCTGACCTCTTCCTCTTGCCCCCCCAGGTCAACTTTTTTGTCAACCCACAGAGCTTATGCTGTGGCAGGATCTGAGAAGTTCCAGCGATAACAAACACACCCACAACAACTAACGGTGTTTTCAACAGGACTTGAGATAAATAATAAATTTGTTCAAGGGAATCTGAAAAAACTACACAGCTGATGCTGGCTTCCAGGTTCTTGTCTTGCTGATCTTGTTTAGGACATTTAGCACACCAAGTCCTTAAGGTGATGCAGCATCCTGCTTGAAAGGCATGTGGTTCTAGTATCTCATGCTTGAGTTTGTCGTCTTGATCTAAAACCACCATCCTAGTGCTGTGAGGCCATTACATCAGGTCATGCAACCCAAAGTAGTGGGGTGGGGTTGGGGATTGGGCAAAGCCCGTGGTGGTAACTGTAGTGGTAGTGTCTTTCTCAGTTTAATGCGGCTCTGTTGCTGATGATACTTGAGTGACTGACCCTGCAGAGATCTGAATCCTCATCCTGCAAATCTTGCATGTGTGTTTTATTTGTGTTTCTTTTTTAACTTCTGCTACAAGAACTTCTAATATGTGGCTCCGTTGAGGAGAACCCACTGAGCTGTGTAAATTCTTACAAGATTCGTCTGTTGCACTTAGCAACTGGTAGTGTAAAGGACATGCCACATCCCTCTGTTTGCAGGCAGATCTCTGGAAGCTAGTGCAGAGTCTGCTCAGGATAACCCAGAGGGACCTATGCTCTCCAACGCAGGGTCAATAGACAGTTGTCCATACTGGCACAGTCCGAGGTGAGTTTAACTCTGCATGCTGTACCTGTTTGCCATAACTGGTGTGTGGTGCTGAGGAGGTGCCCAGTGTGGCTTCTGTGGTGACATTGGCTGCCTGGCTAAGAGAGGCGCTGTGTGATCTCAGGGATCAGATCTATCCTTTTCACCACAGTATTTTCCACTCCAACCTACTGGGAATTGCCTGCACTTTTCCGTACTGGGGTGAGAAATGAATATGCGCTCTCCTGGGAAGTGCTAGTAATTAGGATTACAAATTTAGGGGAAGAGGAGCAAGGCCAGGAGATCCGTGAAGTATTTAGGACTGAAGTAGACTTTCTTCGCTTGCTCTAGAAATGCAGGTACTTAACTGCTTTCATGCATGCAAGGTAGTTAAGCACTGGCCAGGTGCTTGGAAGTACTTGATGCCTTACTTTTGCAAATTTAAAATGCTGCTGTTACCACACGTCAAGCCAAAATGCAGAGTGAGCAGCATGGTCCATTGAATAGCTGCTGCCCCTGAGGTGTCAAGCAACACAGTTGAAATGTGTGGAGACTTTGGCTGCATGGCGAGCGTGGATCTCCGGGACAGCTGTCCAGTGTCTGGAGCCGTGGACGGCAAACAATCTGGCTCAGATAGGTCCTGAGCCAGTGTGGTTATTGCAAAAGCTTGAATAATGGAAGGTGACTCTATGCCATTGGATTCTTCTTTTGCAAGGCCAGTCTCGGGTCTGTATCCCAGAGAGTATCCCAGAGTGTCCTGCCAGCCAGGGAACACAGCTAATGCTTCATCTCAGGAACAAGGACTTGGCTCCCTGGTCTGAAAGAGCTCTGTGGCTGCTCATGTGATGGCCGCTCTGTGTGTTTGCACCCTTCTGAATGATGCTACAGCTTGTTTTCTGTTGACTGTGGAGTTCATTGGTGTTTTCATTTTGAAAGGGTTGGGAATGCCAGCTTCCTTATCAAGTTGCTGAGCTAATTCTGAGGTATGATGACAGGAAGGTATTCCTGCCAGCTCTTACTTGTTGTAGATGGTCTGCAGGTTTTAGCTTGAATTTGTGGTTGCAGGTGGCTCCAAGTGAACTACTTCATGGTGGTGTTCTAGTTCTGTTCTTAGAAATAGCAGACCAGTAGCAAGCATGCATTTTCTAGTTATTCTTATATCTCACAGATTCAGATCATTTAAATGAGAGAGAGAGAAACAGAATATCCAGCAGGAGAGTCTGCACTTAACTCCGTATTAAAAAGTGAACTGAATATGAGCTTTGCATGCAATAAGCACAAAGAATGTAGTTCAAAAGAGTCTCGGGAAAAACCATCTGTTTATATGGTTATCTTATGGAAACAACTTTTCCACTCCTCCCCTTGTCTGAGCTTGACACTTATATGTGTTAGTTCCTGTAGGTTTTGTAAATGTGTCTATTCCAGAATCTCTCCCTCTCCTGTTGCTTTGCTTGCTCTCCTGCCCTGGGTGGCAGGTAGGTACATGCCCTCTTTGGTGGGGCTGAACCAGAGGCCTTAGGGATGCACAGTTTCCTCTTTTCCTTTTTTCCACAGACTCCCTTTGGAATTGACATTTATCTCATTCCCCAGCCTTCCCCTAACCCATGAAATCTCTTACCTTTTCTTAGTTTCCATCTGCGTGCTGTGGTACACAGAAAGCAGTGTATGCATGACAGAGCATCTTCCAAATAGCTCTCCTGAAGCAAGCTGAAGAGGAAGAAAAGGATTGTTTCACTTCACAGAAGAGCTGTACACTCTCCCCTGGGGTGGTTCATGGGAGAACGTTATGGGAGCCTATTGCAGAGGTGTTTGGGCAGGGGACAGTGCTGGGGAGGAGAGCACGGTGACTGCATTTGTGTACATTGCCTCTGACTTCATCCTTGTGTGAAACGCTGTCACTCTCTGCTGGCATTCTGGCTTCAGAGTGGCAGCTCTTCTGCAGGTGTTTGCAGAAGAGCAACTCTGGACTTTCTTTATCCCTGATTTCCTGTTTCAGAAGCACAGTAGAAGTACATAATTTTGTGTTGATAAAATGACCCTTGAGTTCAGGAGTAGTAGAGGCTACAGAACACGACAGTTCACTCTACTGTTGCCATGATAAGACTTGTGCCAACGTCTTTGCTCATGAGAGGATGTGTTCATCTTAAAGGACGATGGGATGAGTGATAGAAGGAGAAAAATGGAGTAACTGTGCTGGAGCTTGGTTAAAGTTCAACAGAAAAGAGTTCTGTAACCAGTTAAAAAAACCTGAACACTTCAGAGAATTAACTGCCCACCACATGGCTTTGTCAGTAAAATGTTAGCACCCCTATTGTCATAGTGGCAGAGGTCTCTTGCAACCACCTACCTGCTGGTTTGTGTCTTGAAAAATGACCAAAATACATGGCACCATACTGAGGTCTTGCTCTTTACTGTGGGTCAGTTCTGTGCAACTCCAGTTGGACTGTACACTGCCAGCAAGTGGGCGCTCACTGGAGAGGAGATCTGCAGGAGGGAAAGCAAGCTAGACACAAAACTATCTTTTTGCTTCCTTTGTCACCTTGTGCTGAACTCTGGTTTTCTTGGGATGCCCCTGCCTTGACCAGATGCTTGGTATGTTTTAAAACGTGTTTGCTCCTGCAGACCTACATGAACATAGTAAGTTTTCACTGATAAAACAGATCTTATACCCCATCTCCAGCCAGTGCCTGGCAATGCATATGTAAATGTACTGTGAAGCAGAACTAATTGCCGAGATCTCTTTACTGAGGTATTGTTTTGGGCTTTAGTAGGTAGGCCTGGTAAAATTCCACAGTGCATTAGAGATTGTGCATATTAATTTTGCATCTAAAGCAGCATAGTATGTCAAATTTCTGCTTTTGAGTCTATCTGTGCTCACCTAGTCCTATTTGGCAGGTTTATTACTTGCTGGTTTTGTGGATTCTTACACTTGAGTGCTGACACTGGACTATGAATTAATATGATCTACGTAAAGGTATTAAAAAAACCCCTTGGTTTTTTACCCAGAAGTAAACTGTTTGGCTTTTGCCCAACCTTGTTTGACAGGGGTCATTGGAAGTCCATGCAAAGGCATGCTAAATCCTTCAGTGGCAAAAATTCTTGTAATGCTGAGTTTTTAAGAGGGTTTTGAAAGAACATGAAGTGACAGCTGAGCAGAAAGCAAGTTCCTCTGTAGTGACAGCTACATGAAGCCGCAGTGAGAATTTCCTTTGCCTTCTACAATCGAGCCAGTGAAATGCAAGTCTTTGGATTCTGCATATATTAAAGCATATTAACTTTTTTTTTCCTTTCCTATGTATGCAGGAGGCAGACAGTGGGGAAGAAGAATGCCGGTCCCAGCCCAGAAGGTAAGATTGCTGCTTGAGGCTTGCAAGGGTCCTCGAGTTTACCTTTCTGTGTGAAATGTTTCACAGGGGGTTTTGTTGTTGTTCTGGCACATTCTGCAAACATGCGTCACTATCTGCCTCTTGTTAATGTTGCACAATTGTCTTAATGTGTACCTTACTGAAAAATATATTTAACTATGGCCTAAATGGTGCTCCCAGTAAAGGGGTTGCTGCAGCAGCAAACAGGAAAAGTCAGATCCCACTGGAAAATATTTCTGGGGAACAGTTCACAAAGATGTCAGTGAGTATATTCTCCAGACTGCTGTTTGCATCCAGGAAGTGGTGTCTTGCCTGCAGACATGTTCTGAATAAGATGGTGGTACACCACTTCTCTGTGCATGTGGAGACTGCTTATATTTTAGGAACAAATCCTGGTTGTGTTGTTCCTTAGCTCCCTCCAATGTTGTATGTTGTTTCTCAGGATTTGGTCCATCATCAGAATATTCCAAGAGGAATAACCATACTAATAAACTCTTTTTCTCTGGTTAAAAAGTTTCTGTTGCCAACAAGAGCTGAATTGGATTATTCTAGTCAGCAAGAGTATCACAGGAGAGACTTCAGCAGCAATAGTCGTCCTGTAACTGTGTTTCTTCACCTCGTGGTTATGCCCTTGTGTACATCTTTGGGATGTGTGAAAAGTTGCATTTCTAGAACCCGAAGTGACCCTGTGCCATAAGGGCACCTGCTGCTTAAAACAGCACATTCAGTGGATGTGTAGATATTTGCTACTGATGCAGGTAGTCAAATATCTACTCCAAAGCTAGGAGAACGCTGAGAATTTACAGGATTTTATTTTTTTTAATCAGGATTATTTTGCATGGAGATGTTCCCTTTTGTAAATGTCAGTTTCAGTTGCTTCAGGAAGAACCTTTTCTGAAACACTGAAACTTGGCTGATTGCATGATGACAAGTATTAATGGCTATTTTGTAATGTAGCTGTAGTCTTAAGGGTAGATTTCTTGAAGTCTTGTAAACTTTATCCTCTAAGCCATCAAAAGAATTATTCAGCTAAACTTAATAAAAGCAAAAACTGTATATACTAGGTAACTTCTCCAGCAGCAGGAGCACTTTCCTGGCTTAAAATGTTGCAGTCAAAGCCTGTGAAAGGCATAAGATTCCCTCCAAATGGAGTAAAGAGGAAGTGAAGGTAAATAGTTCTCACTTTATGAGCTCTTTGGCTGTTATAGTTCTTTGCTTAATGTTGTTTGTGTGAGTAGGTAACAACAGAAGATGTAATTTCTAGTATTTAAAAGGCTTGAACAAGATTTGGGCTTTGGGTTTGGGCCAACTTGGATGAATCTGCAGAAGAAGAAGCTGTCACGGTTGCACATTCCCATGATTTCAGTCTAGTCCTGTGATTGTGTGGCCTGGGGAAGGTGACTGGTCTGTTTCCTTCAGTCTTCTGCCCTTAAGTGATGATTTAAGAATTGCTGTTTCTTCATTTTACAACTTTCATGACTGAGAGGAAAGCTGGAAAGCGCAACTCCCAAAGGCTTAAATTGAACTCAGCTAAACTCTGATTTTTAATTTCACTCTTAGCCTTCCAGCAGTCACAAGATCAACTTATGACTTGATCTCGGTATACATAATGTATTGGAGGGGGTGGGAGGTATTTAATTGTTGTGGGCACTTAGCAACAATTGTAGGTTAGGTTTGAAACAAGTGTTTTTTAATATATTTTAAATAACTTCCTGGGGTAGGAAATGACAACCTGCTGTTGATGTGGTGATCTGAACTCCGTGACTCCTGTTGCTGGGGTCAGAGAGCTAACTGAAACCAAGATCCTTCTTAGGGAAAACAAGGGGGTGGGTGTTAAATGTGTTTGATTACAGTAGGATAAAAATAATAGTCAAATGTGGGTAAGTTGTCGAACTGGAGTCCTGCTGTGGAGGAGCAACAGATGTCTATAAACAGCTTTTGGGTATATCTAATCCCCAGTTTTTAAGGAAACATATGAAGTAGTAGCTATTAAAAATGCAGACAGTAAAAAGGCAACGGACACAGTTTGGCTTTAAAAACAAAGGTACGTTATCAGTTGCAATGTCACCAAAGTAGCACTCTACAGCAGCCTGACGTTCCTAGCTGCCTGCCTGGGCAAGGCCAGGTTGGTGAAGTTCTCCCGAGGCATAATTCAGGTGACCTGGCTGTAGCTACAGTCAGAGTTTGGGGTGGGATTTTTGCTATTTGTAAAATTCTTCTGACAAGGCATCCTTATGTCTCCTGCCCTTATGTAAAATTTGTTTAAACACTACCTCAGGGTAGCATGGTTGGCATCAAGCGTGCCCAAACTCATCCCATCAACTGGACATTGAATGCAAGAGCACTACTGTGGCTAAAAGCATGTTTGTGTTATTTTAATAACTTTTCAATATTTATAAAATAGGATGTTAGTGCATAGAGATGTTATAATGCTTGAAGGGAATTAGCTTAAGACCTAAGCATAAGCACATAGACATGTCTGGTGTCAGAAGATTTTTGCAGTGATGAGTCTTGAAGATCACTGAGTACAGCCTTCATTTCCATCCTCCTCAGTCCCCATGTCTCTGCACAGTCTACGGATTGCTATCTCAAATGAGACAAATGTTCCACTTAGATCCAGCTCAGCAGCATTGCTAGTCCTGTGGCTAGCAGTTTCTAGATAGCTTCTTGTTTTAGTTTCTGCTGTTTATCTTTTCTCACTGAGATATGGGTTATATATTGAGGTGAAGGGGAACATGCAGAAAAGACTGGTGGTATGACAGCAGGAGTGACTACTGCTTGTTGAGCAGAGGCTACGAAGAGCTACCCGTCCTCCAAAGAGGCACAGAAATTAGTTTCAAACAGGAGCTTAAACTTGTAGGTAGATACGTCAAGATCATCAGACCTAAACCAATAATCTACCTGGGTGCTGACCTGTTTGTGCTTTTTCAAATCTAATTCCAGAGAGGACTGTGATTGCATGGACTTGAGTCTCGCAGACAAGGGAGAGGAAGTGTGTGAAACTGTTGTTTAAACTTAAACCTGCTCTACAGAGCAGTCAAATGACACGACAAGCCTGCACTCGCCCCTTTGTTGGGGGTTTGCCTGCATGAAGAGAGAGCACCAGCACAAGCTCAGTCAGTCCCCCTCTCCCCGGCATTGCCTGCCCCTTGGCTTCTGCTGTCTCAGAAGGGCTGGTCCTTCCTATAATCCTTTATGCGCCAGGACTAGTGCACTTAAGACTGTTTCTGCCTGCACCATCACAGAACAAGGAGTTTTCTGCTTTGTGAATTAGCAGAATCCAGTTAAAGCTTTTCTCCAAAAGATGGAAAGAGCTATCAGATGTTCAGAAGGAGAGTTCATGTGCACTCCGCAATTATCCTTGGAAGGTGCTTGAATTGGTATTTTCTGGCAAACTCTTTTGTGCTGATGCAAAGAGGAATGGTTTGTTTTCCTACTTGAGGAAAGTACTTGGGTATTGTGAACACGGACCTAATTTTTATAAAGACTTCTATCCATTACTAAAAACCACAGCAAATTAATACTGCAAATACCTGAAGCTGAGCAAATAGGTGAAAACCAGCTTGTCTTCTGGAATTTTTTTTTTTCTTGCACCCAAGCCCTGCTCTGGGGGAAGCCCAGGAGAGTCTCTGTACCCTGCTGTAGCTGTGACAATTCTTGCCATTTATGGGTGAGATCCCCAAAACCTTGACGTGGGTCCAAGTTCTTGCTCTGGAGTCCGTGATTGAGCCGGTCCTCGTCTAACTCTTGGCTAATGGGACTAAGGCAGAGTACTGCACAAGCAGATGTCCTGAACAATCTATTTGTTACATTTATTACCTTCATAGCTACCTTCTAGACATTTTTATTAGGCTATCTGGAGGCTGTACAGCTAGCTGGCATGCGCATCTCTCCTTCTGTCCCCAGACATGCTGCTGCCACACTGAATACACTCTTAACTGAGCATCTGTGTTAACAGTCTCTTTGAATCATCCTGATGTTGTTAAAACTTACCTAAAATGCACGTGTATTGAGTTTTGAGTTGTGTTTACACCAACTGATACATTAACGTTCAGGTTTTGTGTGCTCTGTGCCAAGGTTGCAAGGATTCAGCATCTTTGTTTTGCTGACAAACGACATCTCCAGGGCCCCGGGGCAGCAGCAATGCTGCAGTCTGCGTTGGATTTGCTGTCAGGATCTGCTGGTTGCTTTTTGCATTTATGTTTGAAATGATGCCTCCATTTCCACACTGAATTTACCAGTTCTATGTGCCTTGAAACAACTCTAGTTGTTTGAGGCTGCACAGTAACTGCTGCATATAAAATTGAGTCAGCTGTATTGCTTAGCGAGGCTGCTGGAGACTTCAGAGCAGTTCTTTGATCTTTTATGGCCTGGTGCTTGGTCAGACTGAAGTCCGTTTGCTTAGGTAGAGCTGAGGAGCCTGTCATTCCCTTCAAGTGCCATAGAAAGTGATTAGGCCCTGCTCGAAATCTGCAGTTTGTTAACTGAAAATGTTCTCAAAAAGTGCTTGTCCTCCCCTCTTAAGGTGGGGGTGAGAGGGTGGTGTTAAACAAGAAGAAAAAAAAAAAACAGAACACCAACACCTTTTGCAGCCTAAGCATGCTTACCTTCTGGTTTGTTTTTTTTAGTCAAAATAGTTCCTTCCAGGAGTTAACTGGGAAGGAAAGCAAATCAGATTATTGCCATGATAACAGCTGGATGTGCCAAGATGCCTCAAGGTTTCAAGCTGTGAGTAAATACCTTTGTTTTAGGAGCGGAAGACCACAGGCTGATGCAGGAGCTTATGGTTTGTAACAGTATAAAAGTTGTTTTTCAAATAGTAAGTGGAATTGGTGCATGTGTTTCCTTGTATAGGGCAACAGCTCAATAAATTGTAAGTCAATTTGTTTGATTTTTGAACTGAGACCCATTTTAAGCTTCTCTCTACCTGAGGGTTATGGCAGATATGTGCTGTTCCTGGGGAGAGAGAGGGGAGTGATTCTGTGATACTGAATTGACTGCACTTCAGAAAGCTCATTTACAGTCTGCATCAAGATGTGCAGATCTTCAGCATCCTGTCTGTTGTGACTTTCGGAGATGTGTATCATCACCATTTGGGGCTCCTGTGGCAGGGTCCTGACACTTCTGATTATCCTTAAAGCCCATCTTGTGTTAGAAGAGAGACTTCCAAAAACCACGCGCTGTGAGTTCTAGCGACTAAATCTGGTGCTTCCTTTGCTTACTGCCACAGCTGCCAAACATTTATTTTGTTGGTACTTGATCAGTAGCTAGATCTTCTAACGGGTGTGCAAGACAATTGAACTCCAGATCTTGAGTAAGAGGGGGACTGTGTGTGGTGTACAGGAAAGCTTGTGTTTATCCATGCCAGAGATTACTAAGCTCTTGTAGTATGAACCTTATCTTTAGAATGTGTTTCCTGAATCCATCTTTCTGTCTTTCCTTTCAGTGACGGCTTAGCCTCTCTGTGGCATTCACTGCAGCTGCTTGTGGAGAATGTCATACTGAGATAAAGAATGGTTCTGTTAATCTGCCAGCTCTGCAGACCACCAGAAAAAGTTCTGTGGGCCGCACATCATGATTCATTAAACTGGGTCAGTGGTCTTTATTGTGGAATACCTGGTGTTCTATCACCAAACTGTGAGCAAAGGTATAGCACGTGTAGCAAAATTTGGGTTTGTTAGATTAGTAACAGGTATCTGCAGGGCTAGTGCACTGCAAAGTCTACGTCTGTGGTTGCAACATGTTCGGGCCAGTCCGATTACATACCTGTGGATCACAATAATGTCTAAGATGACTTCAGGTGTGCTCTTCAGGCTGAAGGATCAAGCAGACTAATATTGTTGCATTTATCAAATTACCAGGTAAACATATGATGCTATAGCAGGGACCTCACTCAAAATATGAATGCTTATGAAAAGTTTGTTAATGTGTCATTCTAAGCATGTGAAGAGAGGAGAATGAGGAACAAGGCAAAGACAAACTGGGAAGTAAGAGGAATGAAGGTGGGTCAGATCCTTCGGCTACTGAAAGGGTCTGCTCAGCATGGAGCAAGCCCAGAACAACTGCCCCCATGCACTTGCACAGAGGTTAGCAAAGGAGGGAGGTGCCATAAGGATACCATACATGCTTTGTCTTCTGCTGAGCGTGAACCAGGTGCTCTAAGCTAGAGGAATCTAAGGTAAAGAAAGATTCCTATATAAACAGAAAGGGAAACTCCAAAAATGCTGCTCTGGTCCCTTTCCTGGTAGGGCACCTTGGCAAGGCTTCAAAGTTAAACATGAATCCTCAGAGTTTTCAGCTCTGCATGGATTTCAAGCACTGAAATATATTTTGAGAATCTGGGTCAGGGTTTTCTGGACTTGTTGCCATTCAGCTCTTTGGTATCTTTGCATCAAAAACGTTCCTTTATAAAATTAGGGGTGTGTTTTTGACAGTTCAGAGGATTTTGATATTTCTTTTCCATAGGTCATTGAAATAACACATTACCTATTTTATGACCTCAGACATGTCATTCAGGCAGGTTTTCTTGCTGGACTTAACATAAAGAGGAGCTGTAACAGTTTGCAAGGGTCTGGATTAACTTTTTAGTAGCAGTGTAGATGCTTGCATGGAGAGCAGTTTGCTGCACAAATAGGATGCATTGTAGTTTTTGCATCCAAAGAACTAATTTCTTCAAAGCTCCTCTTGAATTACTTGAATGCACGTGGAAGGCAGCTCTCCAGAAAGCAGGAGGAGATGGTGGCTGTGAGAGAAGGTGTTTCTGCAAAAGTTGTGTCTTGGTGTGTTACCCCTGTCCAACGTTAGTGTTGCTTGTTGAGACCAGAGTGACAGATACTGCTGCTTGTGTCCCTTTTCCTGCCCCTGCTGCCTGGTGGCACTGCTTGGGTCCCTTCAGTCTTCTTTGCTTCTGTCTCTGTAAAACAGGTGTAATTGAGCACTGACCTCTTTGTGTCAGACCCTCTAAGATTTAATGATAAGTAGACTCTACAATGATTGGGCGTGAGGTTTGTGAGAGAAGGGTTTAATGAAGTGATAATATTGCAAAATAGGTGTTGAGTTCTTAACTAAGAAGCCTAATCATTGCTCATCATGGGCAACTGACCAAACGGGCTCTAAAAGCAGGGTTTTGTTCTTTCTGTGATGCTTATCACCCAACCCCTGCGCCTGTCTGATTTCTTTGCTCAAGAACTGGAAACAGAAATAGTCTTTGACAGCTTAAATAACCAAATTTAGAATGTGGCTTCCTGTTCTGACTGGTTCTTCAGGATTTAAGTATAGTTTTGCATGCTTTCCCTGTTCCTACCTTCCCCTTNAACTAGATATGGGCTGCTTTATAATTACTTTGTTAAATTTCCCTTACTGTGTGTAATAAAGCTGGTGTATGTAAGCACTGCCTTGGTGGGTGGTATACCTCTTACTCACTGGGAAAGCTTTGTTTCTTTACTATACTCATCTCATTTTGCCCTGCATGCATTGGCTTGTTTGTGATCACTGCTACTGAAATGGCTTCGTGTTTTCCTGATAAATTGGACTACATAACGCAGTTGGCTTTGTCTCCCATGCTTAAAATGGCCAGAAGACTTCTGACAGATCAACCTTGCCCTCCGAAGTGGGGAGGCAGCAGTAAGAGGCAAGTGCAGGAGGTGCTGCTCTCAGTGGATCCGTCTGTACCTGTTCACAGGTTTGCTGCACTAATTTAAGGCTCTCCCTAGATAAGTCATCTGTTTGGACTCTTAATCCACTCAGACTCATCTGTAGACTGTGTTCATTGCTGAAAGCCACATGTCCTCACAGCAATAGGATGAATTAACTGACGTCCCACCAGAAAAGCAGGGGCATCAGATCCTTTGATGCTCAAACAGCTGGAGTGTGGCACCATATTCTTCAAAGCACCATATTCTTCTTTGGACCCTTTTTCCCCCATCAGACCTGGTGCTGAGATAGCTGACTTTGTGGGGAAAGATTGAGTACAGCTGCCGGTGAGAAAAACAAAGCACTCAGCCCCACCTCTGCACACGGAAATGAACTTGCTACCTCTGCTCTCTCCGGTGGTGCCTGTGCAAGACTCCAGTGCTCGGCTGTGGGCAACGACATGTTGTTTTCAAAATTCTGTAACTTTTCATAAACGACACCGGAAACAGCTGCCCAGCAGTAAAGAACAAACTTTCCATACGCGCAGTAAAGGTGGCTGAGCAGGCGCTGCTGTAGCTCATCGCTCTGTGGGGAGAGGATGTGACAATGGTGAGGGGGAGGTTTGTTTGCCTAATGCAGCAGCTTCACAAGATTTTTCATAATCCCCTGAAAACATGGGTCGGGGTTCTGCATTGCCTTGTCTGTTACACTGATGCTAATAGATTGAGGCCAAAATTCCTACGCCTGACAACATCCCATTGTTCCCTTTACCTTGAACGTGACTAAGGTTACAGCTGCAGTACCTTCCACAGGTTTACCCAGCGGTGTTGGAGGAAGAGAAGACCTTGCTTGTGCAGAGAGCACCTGGACTTCAGTCCAAATCAACTTAAAATAATACCCAAGCCTTCATACCCACTGGAAGAAGTTTCTAGAGAGACTATGGCAATATATCGTCTTCATTAGGGCTCTCCAAAAGGAGAGAACTGAGAGGACCAGAGAACGTCTTGCTGGCAGACATATTCTGAAATGAAAAAAGGTCACCGGGCCCCAGTGTAGGCTAAGAATTGTACAAGCCTAATAAGACAATCTGTGCTCCAGATTTAATCATCTTGGCACGTGAGCAGACACTCAGCAAACCCCTGTGGGATAGCAGTGGGTGGAATATGGCGACACCCACACCTTTGTGTGGTCTGACAAGAAGCAGCGATTCAGCCTTAAGCTGTTGATCTTGGATGGAAGCATTAGCTTAATGCCCTCTTTGCATGTGGACTGTGTGCACGGAGAGGACTCTGTCCAGCTGTAAGCATGCAGGTGTCAAATCTGTGCATGCTAATGCAAAACCTGACTAGAGTGCTTCATGCATTTTTACGGGTGACCTATGTACTGAGGCCTCAGCTGTACAAGGAGGATCCCATTTGCAAGCTGCTAGCCCCGTGCAGGACACAGAATTGCTCTGTTACATCACTGCAAGATCAAAATGGGTTAAAATGCACAAGGAAAGTAAGGCAGCCGAATTTAAATGGTGCAAGCTGCTGTGACTGCATAGCTTTGAGATACAGACACTGGGGGAGATGATGATTGTATGAATAAACCAGGTATTTGCAGCCTTGTCATCTGCCAGACAGAACACAACAAGTCAATACAAGAGATTTGTGCATGCATGTTCTTCCTCCACCCCCTTAAACTTCTTTCCAGAGGAAGCTCTGGTGGACATTCCCTCTGTTCCCTCCTCCTGAAGTGCTTGGCCACATGTCCTTCGCGCTCCTCATCATAGTTTTTTTCCGTGCTGCTTTCATAACTGGTTCTAGCTGCCAGAGTCACTGGCTTAGTTAGCTTTGCAAAGGTTTTGGGATGGGTTTTTTTACAGTGTGTGTCTTGCATGATGTACATAACTGGAGTTTATTAGTCTTTGCTGTGTTCAAAGGTTAAATGAAATCCTGCTGCCCAACATGAGTTGTGTTGTAGTGGGTGCAGGCGCGGTGTGGTTTACTGCCTGCCTCTGCACTAGGCGGCATGACCCTGCTGATCCTGTGACCTCCTGGGGAGCACGAAATGCGGACCGAAAACTCGGACAGGCAGTGCCCTTTTCCCCAGCAGCAAAGAGTAATTTCATGCACTAGGCTGGGAAGCACTTGAGACCCCAGACAGACTTATTTACATCTTGTCATACAGTGATTAGTGGCTGTGCTCACATGCTCTATTGCAGCATGGTAGTGATTTAGACTGTTACCTGTCATCACTGCAATTTTGTGCACTTTAAATTCTTTATGTATTTGTCCCAGCAGAGTGCACCTGCTTCCAGCATGAGCAGTTTCTTGGCTGTCCTGTGACCGTCTGCTTTCAACTCCCATCTTGTCGTGCATCCCCTCGAACCCCCTTCTTTCTGGCTGCTCCTTGCTCCTGCATGCTGAGAGATCAGGTTGTTGGGTCAATACTTCTGCCTGTGTCTAAATGTAGGATGCAGCTTTGACAAAGAAATAGGGTTGTTCCTTAAGTTTGATTTTTAAAAAGCAGAATATGAAAATAACACATGCTATACAAATGGACAGTGGGAACTGAAATGCTAATTTCACTAACATGGAGCCTGAAGGCAGTGTCAGTCTCAGGCTGGTATTTCAAGCTGTATGGCAACAAAACCAGCTTCAAATTCCTTTTATTAACGCAGACTTCAATATACAAACTTATTTGAGGATTTCCTACTCCTGTTTTCTAAAGGTTCAAAAAGAAAAAAGCTGGGATATTTCTATCATGAGTTGCTGTCCTAGCATATGGAGATGCAGTGCATGATTGTATTAATCCAGGACTAATTAATTTACAAATCTATTATCCATATGTTAGGAGTAGCTGCTTTAAGAGCATTGCTTGTAGTTAATCACTGCACTTGTTTTTAGCAGTTTTTAAGGGCTTGCCTTTGTAAAGGTAGTTGCATGTAAGAAATCTGACATCTGTCTGGACACTATCTAAGTGCATTTAGTCTTCTACAATGGTTGAATAAAGCCCTTAAGTTACTCATTAGAACAGAAATTCTGGGTTTGTTTTTCTGTCTATGAATGTGTGGTATGTGTAACTACTGAATATGAAGTTCTTGCCAGTCTCTTGACCTCTGGAAGGATTGAGTTACCCTCCGTGTCTCTAATGTCCTGATTTTTCCATTGCTTCTTGCGACTGACTTCATTTCTGCCTAACAAAAATGATTTTTTTTGGCACTGCAGCAAGCTGGCACGGCACTGCACTTTCTTCACAGCTGTGAGGAGCCATTACCAGAGATGTGCTCTTGGCTATATAAGATGACATTGCTTAAATTAATGCAACCAAACCATATTCTAGCAAACTTGCAGAATCATAAATTCTGCTGCTTTGTCCTTTTCTCTGTGAGTCCCCAAAGTGGGGATGGTCGAGACCTTTCAGACGAGCATCTGCCTTGCTCCTGTGAAGTCTCAGACCTGAAGCAGTTCCCATCACGCTGCGTTATTTTTCAAACCCCTCTCTGCTTCTCCGAAAGTTTTAGCTAATAGTTGGCAATAAACTCTAGGCCAAGCTTTCTTCTGGCTTCTAGCTCTGCTGTCTGATCATAGGGGCAGTTCTGCAGTGACGCACGCCCCAGCAGTATTTTTATTGCTATTGAGTAGGTGTCATTAATAAATATGTGTTTAAACGTGTATCTTCCAATGCCAGCTCGCTTCTGCCTTGTTACTGGGTCTGAGCATGTGCCGTCCGCACCCAATGACTTAAGAATAGTATCTTATTTGTGTCCTTCTGTGCTGGGATGTCCTGCATTCCTACAGGAAACAGAAAACCGAGCTAGCTTCCAAGGTTTCTCAGTTGTTTTCCCACACTCCTAGTTAAACCGCTTGCTCGGTGGAAGGGCTGGAGAATGCAGATCTGGAATGGTTTGTGCCGTGGGGCTGTCGTGGGTGCAGGGCTGGATTGAGCAAGCTGCCCCCCGACTCCCCAGTGGAAAACTAGATTGTTTCCCGTGTGCTGTAACATCTGAATTCCCAGCAGCCAGAGGACAAGATTTTTGTTCTAACGAACTTCCTTTCTTCCTTTTCTCTGGAGGGGCGATGGAGCTAAAGATTAAATAGCATTGAAAGGCAGCTGCTTCTCTCCTCCTTTGGCAGAAAACGAGTTGTCCAGTCTCTGCATATGAAAGTTATTGCCAAGAACGATTTCCCCCGTCTCCTCCAGGAGAGAAATTAAGGTCGTTTCCTAAGCACCCGAGTTGTTGCTGCCTGCCTTTTGCGGAAAAAAAAAAAAAAAANCCGCCTCCGCGGGGAGCCGCGATGATCCCCTACTTCTCCGACAACGCCGTGATCTCCCAGGGCGCCATCGCCCAGCTGTGAGTACCGGGAGAGACCGGCACCGACCGGCGAAACCTCCCCTCCCGCTTGCACCCCGGGTGCCGCTCCGCTCGCCCTGCCTCCGAACGGGTCCCCCTTCCCCCGTGTGCCGGGCACTCGCCCGGGCTGAGCTTCCGCCGCTTTCGGTAGTTGGCTCCGCCGCAGGTTGCCTTCGGGCAAACTTTCCCCTGTCCGCGGAACCGGCACTGCACCGGGAGGCGGCCGGCGGGTGCGGGGCTGCGGGAGGCACCGGCACCGCAGGGCTGATTTGCCTTTATTTTTCCCTACAAAAACTCTGGGTCCCGGCCAAACGCTTCCATAAGTGTTATACTGTAACTGGCCAGGGGAAACCCGGGTCTGCGCGTCCTCTCGTCGGAGCTGCCGGTTCTCCGCGCCCCGGGTCGGTGCGGAGCCCCGGGGCGGTGCGGGTCCGGGCTGCGGGGCGCTCCCCTCGCCGCCCCCAGCAGACACACGGCCAGGCTGTGCCTTGATAGCGAGGTGCAAGCTTCCTGTGGCCATGTACCTTGGCCCTCTCTTGGGTTTAAGTAGAGATTAGCCCCTTTATTTGATCTCTTGTTTTGGCTTATCACAAGGTGGCAGATAGGGGCTGCGGATTTGAGGTTGGGTTTTTTTCAGGTCGGTGGAATGGGAGCAGGACTGAGACCTTATGCTCAAGACCTGCAGGTCATGAGGGAGAGGCATGAGCTGATTCCAGTTTTTAAGTACTGTCAGTCTTGGGCAGCTGTAAACTGCAGGCTGAGTGTCTCTGTGCCCCTTACTAAGCCTCTTGAAAAATCAGTCTCTCCAGCTGCACGCCCCCCTTTGAAATGCAGATACAAATAATCATTTAATTTGTAGATAATTAACAGTGACTGCCTGAGTTGCGGGGTTTGGCTGGAAGGATTAAGGAGGGAAATGGCTGCTATGGGATGGTAGATAAGGCTTTTAGAGAATAGTCTGTGGTCTGGTTATGCTTGATGTTTCTTTAAAGATGCCAACAGCTGTTTTATCTCTTGGAAACATCATGAAAGGCTTAAAGATAGTAGGATAAAATGCTGGGTCCCACTTGGAACTGTGTTCTTGTCACAAGAAGCTCCTGCTAGAAATTGAGCTGCCTTGCACTTAACAGCGTCTTTAGTAGACATCCTTGCTTATGCTTGATACGGAAATAAGCCCCCAGACTCTGTGGCCTCTTTTTTAAGCATTAACAATCACTGCTGTAGTTGGCAATCGTTTAGTGAAGACTCTCTGAACCTTTCATGCTCTAACCAAAATGTTTCTAATTAGTCCTTTTTTTCCACTCACAGTGTTGCCTGTAAACATGACTGCTTTCCCTGTGGTTTCTGATAACATAGATTTAATAGTGATATATCTGAACTGTTCTGTGGAAGCAAGGATGCGAATTGGATATGCCCTGGGCTTTGCGAAATAGCAATAATTCTGGAATTGCGGGAAAAACCCCAACCTACTACAGGCTGAAACATTTCCTTACAGTTTAAGATGATTTACCAAGCTATATTAAATAGCTAGGTAACAATTTAAGTGCTTTTAAGATGTTTGTTTTATACGCTGCTCAAACACTTAACCCACGGTTTGAAACTGTACAGAAAGGGATGAAAAGAAAGAGGAAATAACTGCTCGTCTCTGCTTCCTCAGTTGCTGGTGGCCCTGTGGTCTTGTATCTACTAGTAGTTTAAATTGCCACTTGGCTGGAAGGCCCACCCTTTCCTTTTCTGCAGAGAGAGATAACTGAGTTATCAGAGGAGCTTATGCTGTCCTGTGCCTCCTGGAAGGAATGATTAATAAGCATGAGAATGACAGAGCTTTTGGCCCATGCATAAATGTTCACACAAGGCTGAGCGCTGGATTAATATTTTGATAGCATTCTCAATCAGGACGGTGCTGTGGCTTTCAGGCTGGCACAATAAAGACCTGTTTTAAAGTTTATACTCCTAATTACAGGTTCACTAAGGCTGATTAATATTGGATGTCCTTATTTCATCGTGGACAAGACCTAAAAATCCAGATCTTGTTTTGCTGTGCTAAAAGCGTCTTCTCTGTGGAATGGGAAGGGCAATAATGACCCAAACATTATCAGAAACTTCTGTTTCAGTGTATTCTTTAGTAGATGTATTTGGCTAATCAGCTCTGACTTTCAGAGATCAGCAGAAATTACTCTTGTGTTGACGCTTTTAGTCAGTAATGTAGTCAGCTGGTCTGGGTCTAATTCATTTCAGGTTCACAAGGATTCAAATCAATGTCCGAGAGACTTGTGTTTATCAAAATGCTCAGAATTTACAGTTGTAACTCATTCCAGAAAGTCTTGCTACTCTCATTGAACCTAGTGGGAATTCTGCTGATTTACTAGTTTATTTGTGTGTAGGATTCAAAATTTACTGATGGAAAGATAGAAAAAAAAAAAAAGCAAAACTTCAGACAGTGTGCAAATACTAGAGAATTTTTAACAGAAGAAACCTGGATAAATCGCCATAGATCAGTTCTTCCTGCCTGCTGTCGCTTCCTCTGCCTTTGGCCAAATTTTAGGTATCTCATTCATTGTTGGTGGCCCTGAAGTGTTTTTTCCGTGTCCCTGTGATAATGCCAGATTCCTCTGTCACTTAGTTTTCCTCTTTATCTTGGGAGCAAAGCAGGATTATCCAGCGATCAGGGCACGCACTTGGGATTTGGGAAGACCCAGCTCTTGCTCCCTGCTGCGCCACATCCTTCCTGTGTGACCGTGGCCAAGTCCCACCAGGCCAGCGTTCAGCAAGGCAGTGGAACCTGAAGATGCAGATGGATGCTTACCCTTTCTTTTGAACCTCAGAATTAACCGCCTAGCTTTGGTGCCTGCACCCCCCTGGCATTTTTGTCCATTTTTGGAGTGTTTAAATACTTTTGTCTCTGCCTCAGCTTCCTTTCTGCAAAGCCATGAGAGCCCTCCCTGGGCTCACGTTGAGCACGTGTTAAAGCACTCCGGTACTGTTTACTACTTCATCCTCCAACACTTTGGGAGCCAGGTGGATCTGAAAACATGAGTATGCTTACTACTTTCCATGGTTCTTATGCTTGCTTCATACCAGTCTGTTTTCTATTATAAGATGTTAACTGGTAGTTTTTATAAGTATTTTGAACTTTGGGGGAAAAAAAGAAAAAATGGAGCTAGAATAGTTTCTTCGCAGTGTTGTAGGTATATCTTGTAGCTCTTAAAAAAAAAACCACAACAACAACAACAAAAAACCCAACCCAAAACCAACCCAAAAAACAACCCCAAAAACCCAAAACAAAACCCCAAACCAAAAACAGAAGTAAAACCCACAAGTTAAACAGAATTATTTTCAGCGAAAGGTTAAAGGTAGCCACACAATGTTCTTGCAGACTTGGCTTAGCAACCTATTGCTCTCTCACATTATCAGTTTTCTTGTAAGTGACAACCCATCTTCTGCGTAGTGTGAAGAAACAACACTTTACAATGTAAGAGGAAGTTACAGGCTGTGCAGGTAATTACAAACCGTATTCTAAATTACACCACCAGGTAATTTGTACTTACTGTATTGCCTCCTCCTTGCTGCAGCCTGTCTTTGTGCCCAGCCTGCCTTGGCCCTTGTCCTCCCCCACCCTTTTCATTTACCTTTGTCATGCGGCTGTGGCCTTAATGTGAGGAAATTTCATGACCATCTAACTTTAAATTATGCCAAGTGCCAAGTCAGGAGCTTAGGTAGGTGTGCAGCTGTTGCCATTGTCTGGAGAGGTGCTTGCTTATTTATTTATTTATTTGTTGTATGGGAAAACTTACAACCTTTTTATCTGCTCACAATGTTATTGCTGAAAAAAACCTTGACCCTTCAGCAATTAGACCTCAATCCTTCAAGCAGCATGTTACTGGAAATCTTTAATTGCCTCTGTGCCATTGTAAGCACTGTACCTTTGTGAGTGTTTTACCATTGTGCTGAGAGTCGGTGGTGTGTAAGAGTTGACGAGGAGAAGCTTGGAAACAGCTGCTGAAAAGACTGGAAGATCAGCAGAGTCATTCCAGTTACCGCCATCAGCTCTAGTTGAAGTTGCCGTATGAGCTAAGGGTCGCTCTGGTTGGAGGTGCTTGAAATATGGAAACAAGTTGATGAGCTCTTCGTCTCTTGTAGAGGCTGGTAGGATCAGTACAGACTACAGCAGCGCTGCTTTCCAGTTAAGTGTGTATTATGTGCTCAGGGTTTGTATGACTGCAGAAGGCGGCAGCCGCCGCCGCCTCCTCCTCCTCCATTGAGGACGCAATGGGGATGTGCAGGCAAAGGAACCTGACCCCTTACCCTTCCTGCCCACCCCTCCGTGTGGCTCAGCTCCCCCAGCACTGTGGATGGGCTTCCTGTTGACTGAGCGGAGTCACTGGGGATTTCTCGTCTCTTTTATTTCCTTACTGATTGCAGTAACACAAATGCAATGCATAAAAGGCCTCTTACTACCCACTGATTATTAAAAACTCTATGCAAATAAGTTGTGGTAATTGGGTAAAAGTAGTATGCCGTGTGCTCCAAAGCTGATCATTAACTAAGCCAGGGCTGTATTGTTCATAACTGCTTTTCCTGTTTGGCTTTTCCTTTTATTCCCCTGGAAGCTATGGGTATTTGTCTCACTGATCCTTCCTGGTAGAGGGTTGGAAAAGAGGCAGAGATCGTTATTGGACATAAAATCAAAACTTGAGCAGCAAACTAGTGTTTCAAGGACAACACCCCCCACCCCCTGTTTTTAAGCAATACGTTTCAGTTAGGAAGCCCACACTGCTGGGCTACCAAGTTCATCTTTTAAAAGGCTGTGAACGGTAGAGTTGCCTCTCAGATTCTGTGTTTTCTTGAAACTTCTGCAGATGTTCCTGTCTCTGGAAATGCTTGGGATTTTTCTGAAGACTACAAAGCAGAAGGACCCAAGTGAGATTATCAGCAGAAAAGGACCTTTTCAGGCCAGTGAACAGGCTGGCTTGGATTTTTTTGCAGGACTGTACTTCCTTGTACCTTTATCACAGAGCCCCGGGCTAAAATATTACTTCATTGTTTTTTTTAAACAACTTCAGGCTAACTTTCTTGAAATGTTGCTTCTAACTAGTGTTTGTGGGGTCAGAGAAAGTTTAAAATTCTGCATCCTGCTCTGCGATAGGCTCTGAAAAGTTGCTGTCTCCTCTGCATCGGTCTGACAAACAGCATTTAAATTATCAGCCTGTACGGGCTTAAAACTCGTTCAGCAAATATTATTTTCTCCAGTGTAATGGATGTAATGTGTACAGAGCAAATCTGCAACTTGAGTTTCCAGCCGTGGTGTTTCATAGCAGCTGGCTGAAGACTCTCTTTCCACAAACACATGGAGTAAAATTCAATTCTGTCATTAATTCTGAATGGTTGGGCTTTTCCTGAAGTATTCAGAAGACACCCCATTGCGTATGCACCTGGGCCAGAGCTTTAATTCAGCAGCTTGGGAAGTAACTGGGGACTGGCAGGAGTTGTTCTGCAGCCACCTATTGCTGTGTTGTGTGGGATTAACTAACTGTTTTGTGACAGAGAAAAGGATTCTGGTTCAAGAACATCAGCCTGCAGATGAGGGAAGCTAGGGCGAAGAAAAACCTGTAGGGACGAATGATAAAATTAAGTCATGCCCCAGTGGTTGTGAAGGCTGGGGGTAATCCAGGAATCCAGCCCGTGAGATCTCCTTGTAGGGTCGGCACTTCTTGGCATTGGCAGCTTTTCAAATTTGGGCATTTCTAGGTATATTAAGGCCACAAGCTCCTCATTCAGTGCGTTTTCCTGTTTATCCAGTACTTATCTGGCCCTCATCAACATTGTATTCACCCTTTGGGGTCTCTGGGTTTATTTATAATAAGCCATTTAAGAAGTATGGTTTTTCTCAAAACACCTTTGTTAAAAGTAGGCTAAATCCACAGACTGCTGAACCATAAATCATTTAGTCCTTTCTTTTAAACAAATGATCTTTGTCACTTAGTAGTGAAGTCCTTAGTTTGTTCACACACTTCTCACAATGGCTTAATGAGGTCCATATTGTCCCACTAGCCTGGGCTTTCTCCTGCCTGTGATCACCTCGGGAACTCCGCAGTTCTGGGTTTGGTTCACACTCTGTTAAACTTCCAGCTTTTCACTGGAAAAGTGCAGATTTGTGACGTCTGAATTTTGCGGTATGACTCTTGTGGAGGCACAGAGATGAATTGGAGTGAGTGCATCCCTTAGTCCAGCACTGTCTCGAAGTGCCCAGGGTGGGTTGGGACACCTGCCACTGCAGAGAACTCTTGAGATGAGTTGAGCTTAGACTGACTTGTCTGTACACCAGAGTTATGGTGTATAACGAACTGTGCTGTGTTTCCCTCTCTCCCCATGCTTTGTTCGCCAGCGTGAAGAGAACAAATTTGATCGTCTGAGCCTCTTGTTGCCCTGCAGCCTCCATTCTTACAGCGTCCTAATGGGGTGCTTTGGAGCGGGCTGGTACCTGTGGCTTGGCTCAGCCACCTCTAGCTCATGGAGGTGGTGGCCAACGAGTGGGCACAGGCAACCGTATTCTGGGTGTATTGCTGATGTTTTGTGAGAGACTCCAAACAGCAGGTGGGACTGGAGGAGGGTCATTTTGATCTGCAAATGATAAATTTATCTTTGTCAAGTCATAATTTAAGGGGAAATCTCATTTGCACAAAGGCACAGATGGGAAAAACTATCATTAGTCTTACCTTTGTCCTCTAAAACTTAGTCTGTTAGTCTTCTGCTTGCTTTCTGGAACTCGATGCTGGATTAAAATAAACCCAGAATTGTTTTTTCCTTTTTTTTTTTTTTCAGGCTCATTGTGTGGTGGCGTGTGAAGAGTTTGTCATTGGCTTTTTTGTTGTTATTGTTAGGGTTGGGTTTTCTTTTCCTTTATTTGCTTTGAAAAAGAGATGAAGAAATCAAAAAACAAATGCAAAGCAGAACAGCTGCATTCCTCTGTGTGTTGCAAACATTGAAAGCCAGTTAGTCTAAATAAAAACAAATAATTTGTCAGCACCATTTCTAGCCCTCCTGTTGGTTTGCCACAATGAAAAAGTTGTAAGAAGGCAAATGGAGGAATATTCATGTGCCTCGTTTACAAGCGAGGGTGAGGAGCACAGAATAAGCATCCATCCAGGAGTTACGTGATGATAGGTTCAGCGTGTGCATGGGAGCAGGGCTGGGGCGTATTGCTGAGCTATCCCTCCAGATGCCAGGGTGGGTAAGCGAGCCGGGGAGCCCGTATTTCGGAGAGCAGCCTCCGCTCAGCAGGACATAAAAGGAGAAAGGGCAGGATATCGCCGGGTTTCCCAGCACGGTCACCAGAGCAAAACCTCGATGCTGTTGTAATGTTAATGACATTTTTGTCCTTAGTTCCTTCAAGTACATCATGAAATGTTTTATGAGAGGCTCTCTACCTTGAAATTAAGCAAATATCTACGCTAGAACCTTTTTAAAAACTGTTGAAGAGTCTTTTCCCTAAAGTACACTCTGTTCTTGTTAGAGACTTCTCCGGGTCTGTGATACTCAGCAGTGTTTAGTATTCCATTGGTCTTTCTACTTTAATGTGTGGTTTTTAAAGGGGTTTGCATGCTTTTAGGAAATACGAAGACCTGAATTAACCACTGAAAGCTGGCTGCCAAACTGCCTAAAGTGCTAATTCTGATGAAATTTAGCACCTGATTTTTGCAGGGATAAACACATCTGGAACCTCTACTCTTCAGAGTTCAAGCTCTTGTAAATTAAAACTTTATTTAATGTGTTTCCAGTCTGAGTCTTAGTCAGCAAAACTTTGCAAGGTTTTTATATTGTTAGAAACACCTTAAAATGCATTTTGAAATTTAAGCACTGATGTCTGCTTTAGTTGAAAGCCACATTAAGGTGCTAAAAGAGTAGGTTAATTTGCAGCTGTACTGAGGAATCACAAATGCAGAACTGCAGCGTGATGCCTCAGAATGATGCACATCGCTGTGTTTCCTTTTATTTCCTTTTTTTGTGAGCAGATCTCATGAAGAGTGGGTGGCTCAAATGGTACTGCTTCCCTGCTTTTATTTAAAGTATTGGTATAAAAACCTTGCAATACTTGGGAACAGTTTGAAGAAGTTCACGTGTCTGCTGTTTAGAAATCTCCCAGTTCCTTTCGCCTCTTGGGTTGCCCTTCGTTTCAGCCTTTGTTTAAGTTGGGAGATGCTGCCGTGGTGTTAGACATCCCACAGTCTGTCAGCTTCTGTTTAAAGTGGTGTATGGTGAGTGATTAATGGAAATTATTTCAGGAATAAAGGACTCCTGGTAAGCTGATCCCCATTCAGAGAGCCAAAAGAAAAAGCAGAGTCACAAGGGATGTTGTCTCCAGGAAGAACGTGCTACATCCGCGGGGGGAAGAGTTGGATTGGAAAGCGATGCTGAGTCTGCATTTTGAAATGCATCATAATTATATCTCAGGGTTTGATTTGGAGAGCTTTTGCTGATGGCTCTGCAGACTGATTGTCACTTACACCAGCAAAAGGTTCGAGTGCTTTTCTTGGCTTCTGCCGGGGTGGGCGTGCTGTACAGGGGAGGGCTGTGTGCTCTGAGCACCAGTGGACGGGGCAGCGTGTCACTTGTCTGCTGGGGAGCAGACTGTCCTTAAAGGCTGAGTTACCCCATTTCCCACAGCGTTGGGTCAGTTAACCCAAAGTGATGCTGTATTTACTTGGTTTGCAGCTTTAAATTGAATCTGAAGTTTGTATTAACTTTGCTTATGCTAAGGACTGTCCTTCTAAGTGTTGCCTTGGAGTGAAGAAAAGACACAGAATCCATGAAACTATTCCAACTATAAAATGTTTCTGATCCTTTGTCTTTGATGTTTTCTCACTAATAACTGCTTAAAATTTCAAGTCATTATTTACAGCCACGTTAAAGTTTGTGTTCCCTTAATTGTGGCTTTGCTAGTCCATGAAATGAAGTCACTGGCATATTTGCAAGGGTGAGCAGATCAATAGCCTGGTTACGGGCTGTATCAGCACAACAGGTAAAGCTCCCTGTGACTTCCAATCTCAAATCAAAACCTATTGAAAGAAATCTGGCACGGGACTGTTCTCTCTGAAACAGTTCACAAGCCATCTCACGTTGCCTGTTACCGCTGACTGTCCTTTTTGCTAATCTAAAGGGACAGTCCTAAACTAATTTTACTGTTTCTGTTGGAAACTGTCATTTAGGGATCAAATAGCCCTTGTGCTTGGGAAGGATGCAGTAAGAATGAGAGAAAATTGAAAGTGCTGAGTGCTGCAGAAGTTAAAATACTGAACAACTAACGTCCTTCTATTTTTTTACGAGTCAAATCCAACAGCCTCTTGATGATTTTTGATGCTTTTGGTAAACAAGCATCTGCTTCTTTTTAGCACAGAGGAAAAGGCTTATTATTCAGCATTGATTTCTTTGTGTGGAGACAGAGTGGTCCTTGTTTTGGTGCTCCATTTACAGGGGTCCATTAGTGTTTTTACTGAGGGCAGGCAAGGAGGCTGCGATCAGAGCCAGGCTGCTTCCCCAGCATAATTCCTCCATCCCACGTCCAGCTCCGGGCATCGGGGTGGTTGCAGAGCCGACTCCTGGCGCAGTGCTGCTTCACAAGGTGGCAGGACCTCTGCTCCCCGGCTGACGGCAGCCGTGCTCGGTGCTGGCCACCTCCACCAGAACCAGCAACAAGAGTGATGGAGCAACATCCTCCTCAACCTGCCAGCACCCGGACTGTGGCTGCTCCGCTCTTTGCAAGTCTGCGAGACTGGGCTTGTGCCTGGGGGGGCTGTCGGGGAGGGTGTGGGGCTGGGTTGGGTGCACAGGGTGCCCTGCTTTGAGTGGGTGCCAGGGCTCTTGCCAGCTTCTGCTTAGACTATACCTGTCCTGGGGAGACGGCCAGCAGTGGCAGTGATTCAAGCAAGTCAGTGGTCTCCTTCCATCTTTAAAGTGCTGGGCATACTTTGGCTAAATATAGGTGCCTCTGGACTTGGCTGCTGCAGGGAGGGACAGTCTCTTGACCTTAGCGTGTCTCACTTGACTTGTGTTACAGGCGTATTTAAAGCAGAGGGGTCCTTCTTGCGGGGCTCTGCCAGTCAGGCCAAACATGGGCAGGTCTGTGACAGTGATGAATCATACACCTGCACTTACAGGGAGACCGGAGTAAAAATTAGTCATAAAATATCCTGTCTTAAACATATTTAAATGTAGTGGGGAGAGGCCTTTCAGGCTTGCTAGTTACTGCTTGAGGATGTGTCAGCTACTGTTTAAGCTTTAAAAAGAAATGCATTGTGAATGAAAGCAACAGTTTCGAACTCTGGTGGCAGAGGAGATTATGGTGTGGTTTAAAGATGATCAACATGGACTGTGTTAATTCTGAGAGAAAAAAAGGGTAAGTACGTGTCAATCAGAGGCATGCTCTTTCTGAAGATAGCTAATCAAAAAGCTATTTTTTTTTCTCTAATCCTTGATGTGATAAATTCTCCTTATGAAGTTTTCTCATGTTGATTTAAAGGGTCTTTAAGAAGATATTTCAGAAAGCATTTTGTTCATACCACAGCAGCTGGCTCATTTTGGACAGACTAAGCTGGTAGGAGTGCAGCACGTGGTAGTAAAACATTGCAGAGCGAGCGTTCCCTTGGGTATAACTGTCCTGCTCCGTGAACCCCATGGCATGCATTAAAGTCCATGGATATTTAAACAGTATATAGCACAAGAAGAATCTCATGTAGGGCTTTAATATGGGAATGTCTTGACTTGGAGACCTAGAAGCCTTTGGGGACTATCATGTAAAACAAATTCCTTTCACGGTCTCGCTTCCGGTCTCGGTCTCTTGCCTAAAAAAGTGCATAGAATCAAATTTCTTCTGTAAACACCAAGTGCCCAGATTTCTTAATAGGCATGCTAATTGTGTTAGCTGCCTCCTTTCTAGTATGTTGACTGCCATGCTTGGACTGTAGAAAAAATGACTTTGTGCCTCTCTTCAGTCCTGAATTCCAGAGCGTGTCAGAGCTTTGTTTGCACAACTTGTTTTGCTGTTGCTTTTTGGAATATTTTTCTTTGAGTGGATTCTCTGAAGCTGTCTTGGATGCTGGCTACGGGCCACCCAACCTGTGGCTTGCTGGGACTCCCTTAGTGTCATGTAGCAAAGTAGACAGTAAATTTTTTTGCAATTTGTGCCACGTGGGAATGAGTACGTTTCAGTGTGTGATAGCTTGCAATCCATCCTTGCATATCTCTGTTCTTCACTGCCGTGGTGAATCATACAGTCTGTGCCCAAGTTAATATTCCTTGAAGTAAATAATTACTTGGTGATCTGTGCTGTAGCGGGATTTCCCAGCTGTGTTTCGGTGGCAACAGCAGGGTTGTGATTCAGCGCATCTTGCTTGCCCGTGCGCTGGCCAACCTCGGCACGAGGGCGTTTGCTCGCTTTCTCAGCTGCTGCGGTGAGGCTGCCGGACGCAGAGGGGCTGGGCAGCGAGGTGGCGCGGGGAGGGTTGTGTGTGCCTTACAGTACGTGCACGCGTTCAGCACCAGCCCCGTGAAACATAATATGGAGCCATCGGCAGCAGGCACGGGAGCACAGATGGGTGGGAAGGCAGCGCTGAGCTCGCAGTGTTTGCCGGGCAGGCCAGTGAGGAGGCAGCCGATGCCTGTGGGAGGGGTCTGCTCACATTACCTTCGATTTAGGCATTTGTATGTTGTTGAACTGGTTCATTCGTAGGCCAGGGGTATGCGAGGGGCACAGGAAACCCACATGGACTTTGACTTTTATCAGAAATGATAAAATCTTCTTCTGGAGTCCAGCTTAAAACCCAGTCTGCTTTCCTGCGCCTGTGACAAATAAACCCCAGCCCTGCCTATGAGGGAATATGTTTGATAGGAGTCCAAAGGTCAGCTTGCCCCTGCAGAGCGGTGCTTGGGGCACTGGGAGGCAGAGGAATGCTGCAGGTGGTTATGGTTGTCTTCAGCACAGTGCAGACCCGTTGCAGCTGCGTGGGCTGAAAACTTTGGCTGCAAACAGCAGCTGTCATTGCTCCCCTTGCTGGCAGCAAGGCATCTCGGGCAGGAATGAGTTTCTTAGCCCAGAGCTGTCATCCTCTGTGCCATCTCCAAAGGATGCCGCTGCTCTCACCAGCGTACCCAGGCTGCCCAAGCTGCTTTGTCTCTGAAGTTTGTAAAATGGTTTCTGGAGCTCAAGTCAAATGATCCTGGTGGCAAAGGAGCACTGATGCCGTGTGTGTGTGATAGTTTTTTTCCAGTAGTGAGCTTGACTTGCAGACTGCTAACTTGGTGGGGTATTGAGTGGGCGTCAACACTCCTTACAGCCTTGTTGGATGACCTGAGGCAGATTAGATCTCATCTCTGTGTCTGAATGTGGTGGTTTGGTGCATCTGAAGTGGTTGTTCTTCACTTGCAGGCAGAACCATGCTCATCAGCGCTCCCTTTTGCAAGTTGTACCCTCTCTGTTCCTCGCTTGGGGCAAATAAAGGGAATGCCTTTAGAGTTGCAATGCCTTTGGAATTCAGATTCACACGCATTATCCTCACCTTTGGGTATCTTCTAGCAAACTGTAAGTTGTTCCTGTTTTCTCAGCTCAGCTTCAGCAGATGTCCATATTGGAGACCAAAGCAAGGGACAAGATGACTTGGCTATGGTGAGACAGAATCAGTAGATAACTTAGTACAAACGAGTTACCGTTGGCACTGCAGACCTTTCTGTGATTATGCCTGTCTGTGTCATTGCAGCTGAATTACCTCTCCAGGGAGCCCCACCTTGGAGCAGAGGAAGTGCCCATAGACAGTTCCTTTAAAAAAAAAAGAAAAAGGCACAAATGCAGATGTTGCTAAAAATGCAGTTTGCGTCAAACATCTGAGATGGAGTGGGTTCCCACGCTTTGTTTGTTTTGCTCCTTGTGCTGTTTCTTAAGTTGCAAAAGTGCTGAGTGGCAAGAGGCAGCCTTCGTCGGAGAACCACTTCCCCTTTCTCTCCCTGCCCTCAGTGTTGTCACCTCTGTTGACACTGTTACAGAGCCCTTTTCGGTAAGTCACGGCCCTTGTTTTGCTCTGCACTGGCTTTGTTTCTATTTCGGATATCAGAGAGGCCTAGACTTGTCTGTGTGCACTGCCAGCTGACCCTGTTAATACAAATGTCAGTGTAGAGCAATCCTGAGTTATCCTTGCCTTTTCCATTTCCCTGTTGATTTCCCTCTTGTTGTGGTGGCTTTTTGTTTACTGGGGTTTGGGGGTTTTTTATTAGTGACTTGTACTACTTCGCTTTACACAGCCCTGAGATCTGGCCTCTGTGTGAAGAGAACCGGGTGCTTTCATCACTTGCCTCAGAGCAAAGGCTTAAACTGGAAGCCAAACATTGCTCTCCTCTATATAACTCATTAATACTGTTGGCAGTTATTAAACCGGGTGCTTTAAAAAGCAGGCAAGGGAAATAGGGATGTTGTTTACTGAAAAAAACCCTACAGTGAAGTGGAAAGAATTAGGCGCTTCTCCAGGGAGGGATGCTAGAGGTGTGTGATGCTCTCGTCTGGTCGGTTGATGGAGAAATACCCTTGGCTGCCAGGCTGCACGTACTTCAGCTGTGTGACCAGCCACCTTTGCACCCCTGGCTGGGGGACTGATGCTTTATTAACCAGGACTTTTCTTGTGGCTGGGTAAAGCGAGTGGGAGGCTGGTGGTGAGAGCCGGTCCCCGAGCACGTTGTGATAGTGTTCCCCGGGCCTGCCTGCGGAGGAAGGGAAACAGTCAGTTTGGGAAGGGGAGCGGGAGGGAGCAGGGAAATGGCTTGAGGTGCCGAGGAAAACAGCAGGCTGCTCGGCCTGCCCTCCTATAACTTTTTCCACACCAGGCACAGCAAGCTGCAGTTGGAATTGCTGCTCTTGCAGGTTGAGTCCTGGCGTGCGACAAGAGCTTGCTCTCATGTCCCCAGCTGCCCTCCCTCCACGCCTGGCTCCACGGCCTCGGGAATGAGCTAAGTAGTGACGCCTGCTACGCCACTCCTGCCAGCCTCTGAATTCCGGTCTTTTTCTTGGTTTTGTGTTTTGCAACCTATGGATTAAGGGAGGATGGTAGAGCTGAGCTGGCAGCAGATGAGATGTGCAATGCAGAGATGTATGCTCCCCCCCCACCCCCGCAGCACACGCTCTGGCTGCTCATGGTAGAGCAAAATGTCAGGGGGCTCTTGAGTGAGCAGCCTGGCTTAAAACCAAGGGAAAGTAACTGGGCATGCAAGATTTTTTTCAGTTCCTAGTAGACACCCATCTGCAGGGGGTCTGTTCCCTGTCCTGCGCCTGTCTAGCTGCTGGCTCTTCAGACGGGGGCTGCCTTTCGCTGCACATGTGAGCAGCGTTTGGTGGAGCAGGCTCCCAGCTGAAATCCCCAGCGCTTTGGTAAAGATGTCTGGATTGACGCTTCCCATTTTCAGGGCTTGGGCTGCTGAATGCTCCCAGTTAGTCAACACCAGCGTTAACTTTTGTCATTCCTTACTGTCAGACTTGCCTGCCTGCTTTCAGTCAGTGTTTCTGCTTTTCTTTTGTTTGCCTTTGCTCTAACCGGCCGCTGGAGGGGAAGGGTACGTCCTGCAGATGGGTTGGAAGCTCTCAAAGCCCTTCCTGGCAGAGCGTGGTCTGCTGTGTTGTCCCCCGGCTTCCAAAGCTTGTGCTGGGTGGTGGCTGTATCCCAAGAGATGCCCTTTAGGAAAACCTCCTTTTGTTCAGGAGTTGGACTGCACAATGCTCTTGTCACAGGGGGCTACAGTTGGAGCCGGGCTTGGCTTAGAAATCCCAGCACCTTCCCAGTGTTGAGCCGTCGCTTGTGAACTCTGTTAGGACGCTGCTTCAGAGCACTTTTCTGCAGGGTTTGGGTTAATAAATACCTGAGGCTATGAGAGAAATTACATTTGTATTTCTGTAAATAATACAGCTAGTGGAAGTTATTCAAATGTCAAGTATCTTGAAATCTTCATTTCCCCTATCCCATTGCTTTTTAATCCCTTTCTTCTAAGGGCGAAGGGGAACGGGACAGGAGGATGCAACCTCCCCACAGTGCCCGTGTTGCCGCCTGTGCACGCCACGGGCACGGCGGGTGAGGAGGTGACAGCGCGAGGAGGTTTGCTCCTCACTGCACTGACCCGTTCCTCTGTGTTATGCAGGGGGACGTGGTGGGAGGACTTCTGCTGAACCTTTCAGGGGATGGTGCCAGCTCTGTCAGTTGTGCTACTTGGCAAGTGCCCAAGTAAGGGCTGGGCTGGACAGGACAGAGCCTGCTGTAAAGGAGCTGCTCGGATGAGTAAGTAGAGCCGGCTGGAAAGTCATCCTCAGGCTTGCAATAACTTAATTGACTGTTTATTAGGATAAAACATTGCCAGAAGTTGTTCAGGTGCCTCTTTGCTTTCCTTGCTGTACTTCTAAAAAGGTTTATCTCCTTTCGTTATGAAATAGTTTCTAAAGAAGACCACAAGGTTCATTTCTGAGTATTTTACGTTGAGGACTGAGAATTTTTCATTGAAAACTGGTGGGTGGTGCAGATTCACCTATCTCCTGGCTGCTGGTGCAGCACTGGACAAGCAGTTCCCTGGCCGAGCAGCGCCTTAGGTGGAGGACATCGTACGGGAGGGGTCGTGGCAAAGTGTCAGATGATTCATGTTATCGCATTGCTTTGGCATAGTCCGTAAACCAGTAACGTTTTCTCTTTTGTGCCTTCAAAACAGTTTATTTGGTGTTTGTGCTTGAAATTTATGAACAGAGCTGCGCAGAGTAACAGCTGGGAAGGCATTCAGTGTTTGTTTGCCATCTGTAAGTTTTATGTGGTTCCCTCATTTTGTAGCATAATGAGAATTTGGTATGAACTGTGCAGTGTTTTCCTCATGGACGAGGAGCTCAGCCGATGGGCAGCAATTCAGGGAGCACGGGAATCGCTGCTGCTTTGTGCTGTTGCTGCTCACTAGAAACCAGGTCTTCTGAGGGGAATGTCTGTGCTTTTTGTGCAAAAGGCTTTAAATAGTTTTGATGATCTGCCTTGTACAATTTCTACGAAATCTTTTCTGCCTGGGAGAAAAATTGGTACAAGTAGTAATTTCTGTAGGAATTGCTTAAGTCTTCCGCCTATGTCAGTTCTCTTCCCAGTGAGCAATGAATTACAAATAGCACATCACTGGTGGCCTTAAGGTTGCCAGTTTGCTTCAGAGGTGAACAGACTAAATGTGGACCAGAAGCTTTTTTTCCCCACAGCTGTAGTGCTGAGGGGTTGCTTATAGCTTTAATAACTCTTTCACAGGTATGTCCCAAGTAAATCCTCTCCGGGAGAAAGCTACTCTGTAGTAGAGAGGACTGGTGACAAGCTTGGTATGTGGATAAAATACAACTCAGCTTTGTTACCTCTGCCAAGTTGGCTCCCGGTCTTCTTCTCTCCTGGACTCAACTTCTCCCCTAACCACATTTAGTGTCTTTTAATACCCGATCTGTTTCCAGGAGATTGTTTCAAAGAGCATTGGTGCTCCAGTAGGCTCTGGCAAACCAGATTTTATGAAGTATTTCAAAGCCCAGGTTATGCATGGGAGCCACTGAGCTGTCAGCAGGGTAAGATCAGTAGTGGATGGTAGCGTGGCTCTGCTGTTATTGTGAGCACAGTTGTTTTGAGCCTCTAATTGCCCTTTTCATACACATCTTTTCTACCTTCTGTGTTTCCAAAGCACCTCAGAGTGGAGCCTTCTGTTAGTGTCCAACAGGGGGGATCCTCTGTCTGCCTTACGTATCAGGGGCACTATCCAAAGGTGATCTTGCTCTGAAATATGATATTTTTGGGAAGGATCATGGCTGGGGCTACCCAGGGTGGTACAGCTGTGGGTGGTACAGGGGACATCAGGCCAGCGATTGCTCTCTTTTGTCCCTATAGTGCATCACAGGCACCAAAATCAGCATCTCCTGAAAGAACAGTGTTAAGCCTCACTGATAGTTATTATTACACCTGTTTGGACTTTTCTCTAAACTTCTTGCCTTCCATCCCAAGATTTTCTTTACTGCTTGAATCTCAGAGCAAAGGCTTGGTTGTGTGTTTGTGTATTATGGACTTTTTTGCTAGGGTGCTGTGCTGGATACCAATGTGTTGTGTGTCTGGTGTTAGGAGTCCGTTGCAGGCAATGCCAAGAGTGCCACTAGCATGCCATGCCCTTGTCCGCAGAGTGGGTGTCCCCAGAGCTGTAATTGGCAGAAGGAAGAGCCGCTCTTTTCCCAACGGTGCTGATGGCCGTCTCCTGCACTCGCTCCTGCTCTGCAGGAGGTGCTGTTCTGACCCTTCATATGGGAAATTACATTCCCTTTCCCTAACCTTACCAAGTCGAACTTGTTGCTTGTGGTTAATGGCCCAAAACAAGGCTCTCTGTGGCTTTAGGAAAGAAGGTAGCCTCCTGGAAGGGATGTATCGGGGGAAATGTCTTTAGTTCTGCCCACGTTTCCTTTCCAGGCAGGTGGCTACCAGCAGAGCACTGGTGATAAGGGAAAGTGATGGAAGTGAGAAGATTTTTAACCTTCCAGCCCTCTAGCTACATGCTGCTTTATCCACTAAAAATAGTTGCTAATTCAACCTTCTGAGGAAACCTCAGGCACAGGCTAAAGGATTGCTAATGTTAGCTGTTGGCTTTGCTGATAAAATTAACTATGTGAAAACGGGCTGTGACTGCTGAATTTTCTCCTCCTGTGCAGCTTGAAACTCATTTGCCTCTGCAGTGAGATTGTAAAGGGAGGAGGAGAAGGAGAGAATGTCTTCTCACTCTTTTCTTGTCTCCTGAAGAGGCTCAGCAAAGCATGGCGTGCTCTCTTGCCCCACTCCCGTTGTGGGTGCTAGGCTGAAAGCAGAGGTGTACTTCTTCAGGACATCAGGGCACTGCTGAATCAAAATGTGTTCGAGCTAAGTGAGTGAGAAAGATAATTAATTTTTTAATTTTTTCTTTTTTTTTTTGAATTAGTGGCTTCAGGATAACTCAGTGTTTCTCTAGTTCAGGCTTTAAGAAGCTGTGTAGCCTTGAGGGCTTTCACAGGATGTATTTGTCACCAAAAGCTAGAAAAGCTCGGTCAAATTTTTTTATATGAGAAGGGTCTGAGGAAACATCTGTGCTCGGTGTACCCAATGAATTTAAATTTAATTTTTTGCTTTGTTTTAAACTTTAGCATACGTAAAGATCTCTGGTCCATTTTAATTTGGGACAAGTGATTTTTGTCTTTTTAAAATTCTGGATTTATTGAGACATCTGGTTTAATTTTAGAAAGTAGTCCCGGGAGAAACTTTGTCAGTAAGAGGAGTGCTGAGGTTATGACAGACAGTGCATAGCATTGGGATGTGCTACAGGCTTAAAAAAGAAGGTCTTCCTGAGTGTGGGCATCTGCTTTGCTGGAGCTCAGAAATTTTGATTTTTTGATATCCCTGCCAGGAAAATGGAGAGGTGCCCAGAAATGTGCTTGAGGTTAAGGGGAGATCCAGCTTTAACACAAGCTTTTATAATTCTTGTAGCTATAAAAACGTAGTCAGCAAAACCTATTGTTAAAGCGGTCAACCTCAGATCATGAAACTAAAAGATCACAGACTCATGCCATGCTGTGTCCTGGTTCTTGGTCACGTTTCATTTCTCTATGATGCTGTTGTCTTCAGACATGCTTAGGTGTACGCCTGCCTTTGAGTAGCCACTGAAACATGTTCCTGGAATAGGGGCTGCAGGCAGCGGTTAGCCTTTCCTTACTCTGCAGAGCAGAAGTAGCCATGAAGGAGGGTGACTTGGCGTGTTCTAGCATTCACCTGCATTTTGTAACATGGAATTTCTTCAAATATATGGCGGGGGTTTTTACTCTATTATTAATTTCCTGGCCCTTGTCTCTTAAAGGAAGGGAATAAATAGTTAGGTTTGGTATTTGTTTAAGCAGAGAAAGGAACTAAGAAGTTCCTGGTCTCTTCTTCAGTTGAAGAGAACAAGCCAATGTCTTTTTCAAGGCACGGAGCTGCTGGGATGCATGATGCCAGGGACTCTCCCATCCTGTCTTTATCATATGCATCAGCCATCCTGTTGACTGTAGAATTGTTTCTGGCTTTGTTCAAAGCATGTATGACTATCTTATCAATTCTGAGAAAAGTGGGAACCCTTCACTATGCAACAGGATGGCTTAATTGCAAAATCTGTAGTGTGTCTTGCTTTTTCCATGAGCCACAACATCTCTAAGCAAACTACTGGAAGATGTGCTTAAAATATCAGCTGTTCCACAGAACTTAAGAGCTCTTTATTGCCCCTTTCCACAAACCTCTCTCCTCATGTGACTTCAGGAAGGGCAAAATCAAGGCAGTAAGTGATGTCTGAATTCAACAGCATTACAGTTTTGCTTTTAATTTATAAGTCTTTGAGAGTTAATTATCATACGACTCATAGACAGTAGTTTCATGATTTCTTAATCTGTTATGTACACTAATTTTCTTTTGGCTAACTGCTGAAGGAAGGCATTTGTTTCTGCAGGGCATCAGCTGTGTCTGAACCACAAAGCTCAGGGTTAACAGAATCCGTAATTGTAGAGACGCGTGGGCTTGCTGTATTAATCGCTATTTAGAAATGTGGATCTCTCATCTTGACTTTCAAATCAAAAATGTAGCCATAGGTTAATCCCCTCTGCCTGCTTGGGTTCTACCTCTGCAGGCAGAATGGTACCAGGCATATATTCTGCTTTTTAGTGTTTCTCTGTTCATGTTGTTCTCAGTTGTGCTTCGAATGTTTGCAGTATTTATATGGGGAGGGGAGTTGTTTACCAACAAAACAATTCAGTCTAAATCGCTTCCTTGCAAAAGAACAGAGTATGCATTCAGTGCCTTGAACCTCTCTTGTTCCGTTGCTTTTCTCTTTTTAAAGACAGTATAGAGTTTTCCTTACTCACTGTTTGTCTCTTCCCTTGCAGCATCAGCGAAAGCTTCCTCACTGTGAAAGGTGCAGCTCTCTTCCTGCCGCGAGGAAACGGGTCGTCTACTCCCAGGATCAGTCACAGGCGCAACAAGCATGCAGGTAATGTGTTGCATCCGACGGCTGAGGCTTGTCTGCTCACTCTTGTTTCTGAGTCCACCTTTCTTGAGTTCATTCTCACCCGATGACACACGTTTCTGTATACACCAGGTGTGTATTAAAGCTAGACCTGCCAGTCTCAAGACTGCGATATTTCATGCTGATAGAAAAAAAGGTTTCAGTACTCTCTTGTTTATCCTACAAAATCAAACAAATGAGTGACATCAGGGCAGCAGTCATGACATCACGGAGAGTTGAGAACAGCTGCCCCCCAATATATCATCCTGTAATTTTTGTAGGAGAGAAGGGCTGGAGAGTTGCCATCAAAACCCTCATACATGGCACTGGGAAACTTGAGGATATGAAACAGGATGAGTAATTGTCCTTCCTGATCTGAAAGTAACTGGCTGTGATGGAAGAAAGGGAGGAGACTTACCTCTACGTGGTGGTGAAGAAACCTCTGAGCAAAGTCAGTGTGACTTTTCAGACGTGTGAACAGAGTGAATAATACGGACTCAGTCATAATTCCGCCCCCTTTATCTGCTGAAAGCTCGATTTGTGTTCTTGCTTTGACTCTTTGTTTGAAAAGTCAGTCTGAATAATTAAACTCAAACATTTCAGGGTAGGTTGTTTTTCATTGTGTATATGGTGCTTATTCACTGATGGTATTTTACAGGGATCAGATAGTGTGGGGTTTTCCCCTTCCATTAAACAATCAGCAGGAAAAAAACAACATTGAGACCTTCAGGCTTTTGCATATGGGACAGAGACAGAAGAGAGACTGGAGTCAACTTTCTTTGCCAAAAAATGACCACTAAAAGGTGATTTGGTTTGGTTCCAGGTGTAGATTTCTTTGTACTTTGATACCATCAGACTGTCATCCAGCTCTACATCTGGCAGAGTTACCTACCTGGTGACTGGTCCACCTCAAAATCTGTTTACAAACATCTTGATAGAAAGAGTTTAAGTCAAAAGGCAGTTAATTACATACTGCTACTTAGATGTAGTATAAGCGGTACCCAAATTGCTTGAATAAGATGTATTAATTACCAGTTATCAAAAAAATAAGTTGGTCTGAAACTTAATTTAAAGCTGGCCGTTCTGGTTGAGACTGAAGTGAAATGGTCTTCAGCATGAAAGTAGAGTCAGCAGTCTTTTAAAAGTTTATCTTGACCTGTCTTGGTTTTTAATCTCTCCAAAGTCCTCCGCATAGTTGAAGCCTAGGTCAGTTGCTGTCTTGACTTTACCTTGCAGAGGGGACCTGCTGGACGGGTTTCCTTGTGAACCTGTGTAAGGCAGTGCAGACAGCTCTGAGTCTCTCTTGCCACCTCATCTACTTGCCTACAGCTGACTTACATGAGGTCTGGAGACCTTGGTGGAAAATAGTCGCTTGTCTAATCAGCCCAGAGCTTTTTGAAGCCAGGTTGCCAAGAAAACAAATCTGGTGTGTTGTAGTTGCTTACAGCAAGGTGTTTTGTATTTAAGAGGCTGGCTTGCCTAAGGGATGGGTTTTTTGTTCTTAGAAGACTCTTTTTATTCCTGTCTCTTCAGTTTATGGGGTGAGATTTAATGAAGGCATCAGTACTTGTCCTTTCCTCAGTTTCCCTGCTCATCAAGTGATGTGAATAGTATAGTATTTTTTTATGGTGCTTGGAGATTTCTCTGAAAAGAGACCTTTGTATGAGTCTGCACCATCTTTCTTTTCTGTGAACTTTACTATTGTACAATATATGCCAGCAGACCAAGGGATCAATGTGTCACCTGCCTGAGCAAAACATCTGTGCCACCAAAATTAAAACAGTGATGTAGAGATTGTGGCTCTGAGAGGTGACCCAGCCTTTGGCAGAGCGTGTGGCAAAGAAAACTGTCTCCTTTCTTGGACTCTGATAATCCGTGCTCAACTTTCATTCACATGTGTGTGTCGTGACTTATCTCTGGCACACAAAATTAGAAGGGGGGTGGAGAGCGGACATAACTTTCCAGTATGAAATTGCTGCCTATGGATGCAATAGTGTTTCAAGTGGCTACGAGAGCATTTTCTAGGAAGGTTGACTAACCTTTCTGACCTGCCTTTCTAATTCATCGGAGGTGCTCGAATCCAGCATAAAGAGTAAATGCGTAACAGGAAATAATTAATGCCCACACCCGTTTCTTTAATCACATCATCTTCAGCAATGGAAATCACAACTTGGCAGATTGACTAGATAAGGTACCAGCTGTCCGCACTCCTCTCTCTCGCTGGGCGGTCCTGTGCCCCGTGCCACCTGGCAAACGGGCTGTGTTCTGTAGGCTGGTGGGCTTGCTTTTGCACTCCAACAACGCTGGAGGCCAGAAAAGGATGCAGCTTCCCTGGGGCTTTTGCCATCTCTGAGATACTGTAAATCACTTTTAAGATCCCACCCTAGCTGATGCTTTGCACCTACCCTGCCAGCTCGAAGGAGACAAAAGCATCTGCTCATTGCTGGACAATGTGATAGGAAGCAGCAGTCGTGCCATGAATGCCAGCGAAGACAACAGCTCTTCATAGTACAGGATGTGGTATCTTTGTGCTGATTCTGGCATGCTAAAACCTTTCCTTTGCTTTTTCTTAATCCAGGAAGCTTACAAAATGCCTTGTGTGTTTGTGGCTGGAAGTGCTGCAAGTCGATTAAAGCTGGCCAAGGAAGCAATACTTTACTTTCCAGCTCTGGAGCTCCCAAGGCTGGGAGAGCAGACTGGGGAACAGGGAAGAGCGCAATAAACTTCTGAGGATGAGGGACAGTGGAGCTCCTTGACTGAGCCTTGCAGAAAGAGTGGTCTTAAAAACTTCCTCTCTTTTTTAAGTATTGAGATAACCCAGTAGTCCTGGTGGTGTTTGTTTGTTTGTTTGTTTTTAAACTGTGGAAACTTCAATGCTTAAACTGGTTCCTGATGTTGAATTACTGGCATCAAGAAATGGGAACTGTTACACTTTGGGGAAGGAAAAACTGAGGCAAAGCATCTTTCATTTCAAGCTGCCTAAGACATGTGAATGCCTCGTACGTCAAATACTTGCTGCAGGCAGGAGGTGCCACCTGAAGCAGAGGGACCTTTGCCTGCTGAGTCCAGTTCTCAGTGATTCCCACGGCACTAGCAGCTGAAACCTGCTGGAACTGAGCAGCATTGCCAGGATTTTACACTGATGTTGACATGGGGAAATCCTGACTCCCACTGCACCCCTGGGAGGACAAGCATCCAATGGATGAGCTGACCTTTCCTGTGTTGCCTATCTCCCTAAATAATTGCTGTTTAGGGAGGCACATGCCAGCCACTCCGGCGCTGGGAACAATGTCCTTGGGCAGGAAGCAGCTTCAGGTGCTTGTCACCACCAGTACTTTGTATGTGACTTCCCTAGCAGTGCAGAGTGCCTCAATTTTTCCCACCCCCAGTTAAAAATGCAGTCCCAGGGCATTGACTCATTCTCCATATGCTGAAATGTGTTTTCGAGGAGGAAGGAAGAGGAGAACAGGGAATGCAGTGTCCTGCATAGCCCACTCAACACCAGCTTGCCTCTGTCCCATCAGGAGAGAGGCTGCAGCAGCCCTTCAACCCTGCTGTTTTCACCAGCTATAAAAATAATTTGGAAACCAGGTACTATGCTCTCGTTGGGTAGCGTTTCCTTTCTTCCCCTTCCCTTACGTGGCACTTCTGGATGCTGCTCCATGCCCAAGTTTTCCTTATTTCTGAAAGTCCGTGAAATAGCATGGATTCTAGCACCTCCGATGAATTAGAAAGGGAGGTCAGGAAGGTTAGTCAACCTTCCTAGAAAATGCTCTCATAACCAATTGTGCTGAATGCTTGTTCCAGCGTTCGTGCTCTTCCCTGCAGTGTTGCCTAAACTGAGCTTCCCATCTGTGGGGGACTGGGAGAAGGTGGAGGAGTAAAGACTCCTCTTCTTGCCATTCTGTCCCACCCACCTGGCAGCCTTGCACTCTCCTTTCTGGGAATGTAGATTAATTTTCCAGGTAGTGATTGGAAAAAAACCAGCCCATTGCTGGAGGTGTTAATGCTTGCTGACGCTTAGAAGGTAATGCACTTGCTTAGCAGAGAAGCTCTTTCCTCTCTATGGGCCAGGGAGCAGTGCTGAGAAGTCAGGGCGGCAGTACCAACAGAAAGGTATCTCACTTGTCTTTCAAATGCTTGATGCTTTAGGAACCTGGGAAACTCAGCTCTTTTTAAGAAGACCTTAAAAGTTACTGCGGGACTGTGATTTTATTTATTTATTTCCCCTTTCAGTTTTCCTTAGCTTCACCTAGCAAGCGTTTTCTAGGAAAAATTGTAGGTGCTTGACTTTTCAGGTGGCAATTCTTAGCCGCTTTTGGGTGGGGTTAGTACATAAGCGTACGTGGGCACATGCTGCTCTGAGACTAAATCTCACTTCAAAAGGGATACTTTTATCTAGGTAGTAATTCTGCACTACATAATAAGTTGGTGTAAAATAAAAAAAAGGCAGATTCCTGATTTGAAGCACGTGGTAGAATGAGATGTTGAACCATGGGGTAGGGTCCATTTCTACCTAGTTTGCCTTGTCTTTTAAGGGAGCAAAGAGTACTGAAACACTTCTTATTTCTGTTAAAAAGATAACAGGATTTAGCAGGAGAGAGCATGGTAAGACGGGAACAGGTGAGCACATCGAGCAAAGAGCAGCTGCCTCCAAAGAAATGGAGTTTTGTCATCTCTGAGTGGGTGGAAGTGACAACACTCATGGTGACGTGTCAGGTTTCTTGGTGGACATTTGCTCTGGCTGGACAGCCAGGAACTTGCATGTGATTTGGAGCTATTTTTGCGCATTCACCTTTCCCTCTTGCCTGCAGGGGATCTCCAGCAACACCTGCAGGCCATGTTCATACTGCTCCGCCCAGAAGACAACATCAGACTGGTAAGCTGGCTTTTTGCTTATCTGCTGTTAATGAATATAAAGGTTAAGTTCGCTTGACAAATACACCTGTGTAACTCATGAAAGCAGTGGTGCGTGTGTGTTTGAGTGGTTTCATCAGCAGGTTTGGGGAGTCTTCTTTGCAACCACAAAAGTAGAAAAGCAGCTAATTATGCAAGGCCTGCTTATTTGGTTGTTCAGTGAGACAAATCTAACGGCTAGAAGACTGCCTCTGAACCAAGTACTTAACACTCTCAAAAAGTACTGTAACAATTTCCAGAGAGGCTGAGTAAATTAGCTTGGTGTCTTGTTTAAATAAAGAGTTAGGAGACTTAACGTCTGACCAGTGTGAACACCTGCCCTTCCATGTTAGTTCATTTGTGTTCCTCACTCTGCTCTCCTAACTTGTTGCATCCCAAAAGGCCATGGCTGATCAGGAAGGAGCCTGTAGGATCCCCATGTAGGTATGCGCGTATATTGAACCTTGTCTTTCTGCTTTTCTGGGTTGTTACCTCTTATAATGATGTCACAAAAGTTAGGCGTTGCTGTTTATAGCATTGATATGCTGTCCTAAAGACCTCCAGAAGTCAAAGAAGAGCAGTGAGGAATTTGTCTGGGACGTATTGAAGTGCCGTACAAGGTCAGGCATGACTGAAGTGTATGTGCATCTCTGCTCACTCGGTAGCCTGAAGTTTCCTTCCTGTGTTGTCTTGGTGCTTCTTAGCAACGTATGCCTGGCATCAGAAGTGTTATTCTGGCACCTCTGGTTTGCTGAATCCTCCTGAGCTGTGCTGGAGCTGGACTGATCCTATGAGTATAGCTAGGAAACAGCCAAGAATGCTATGGAATGCTTTCACTTTCAAAGTACCACTGAAAATAATTTGCTGTAAGCAAACTAAAAGAGCTACTCCTAAACTTTTTCAGACACACCTTGCTGTCACTAAAATTTCAGTGAAAGTGATGGGAATGGGGGTTCTCAATGCTTTTCAGAATCTGAGCCAGGGTTAGAACATTGGAAGCTATTGTACAAGTCATTGTTCAGCAATATCACTGGCTACATTGTGTGATTTGGGACAAATTAGCCTTAACAGCTGAATAAGGACTTTGTGGGCTGAGACATAAACCCTTTTGTTCGGAGCTACATTTGGAATGCTGAAATCTTGCATGAGGTTAAGTTCGATAGTCTACTTGAATTTAATTGATTCTTGACGAACGAAGGGTGTGCAGAGCTGCAATAGAGTCTCATAAAATACTAAATACAAATGAGATTTGAAATATAAACAGTACTGAGAGAAACTTGTGTTGGCTGCTGTCATTCGGAGGGCAGACTTCACAGCTCAGAGGGCAGCAGAGGAATCTAATCCTCTATAAACCTACGCTTAAAATTTGGAACAACTCTTGTTTCTGTTGGAGCTATTGGCAGAGTTTTTTAGTCTTCCATAAGAGCAGGAGCAGAGCAATGGTACCAGTGTAAGATCAGTAGAAAGGACAGGAAAATGAGTTAAAAACATATAAACTGATTGACCGTATTCCTGTAGCTTAACAGAGCGGGAACTTGTTCACTTACATGTGTTCAATAGTACAATAGTAAAAGACTTCAGAAAGTTGGGCACTTTTTTTTGTCTTCATATCAAATATCCCAATGAGAAATGTGTTCTTGTATGAAACACCTACTATCATGTAGCATTAAAAAGATGAAAGGTCAGTAGGGGCCTACCTCTTGGAATGTGCTGTTCATAAGGGCTGGTAAAATACTACGTCACGCTTCTGATGAAACAAGAATGCAGCAGAAGATGAAGTTGGCTTGTGTTTAGTTGAGCCTAAAACTAAGGAAAGTGTTGCAGGCCCTGAAAGGACTACAGAGATCTTCTTGTTCATGAACAGACTGTAAATAACCTCCCCAAACTGAGGACAAAGATAGCTCTATGTAGATGAGCTGTTGAGAAAGAACCTTCCATCTCATCACAGTCCCTGAAGCTAGGCCATCCTCCCTAGATTGAGGATTTCAAGTATTTTCATTTAAAAGGCATCAGACCACTTACTTGGTATGCTCCTACTGTTGGGTGAGCATATGAACTAGAGCTTAATGAAAGGGTTAGAGACCAATTTGTGATTTGATGGGCATGTTGGAGCACTAGTAGTAACTTTTGAGATTGGCTCAATTAGAATGTCAAATTTGCTGGTTTATTATTGTAGTAAATTTAGCAAAACACATTATCTGCTCCAGTCATGGTCCTTTGCTTTGTGGTAACAGTGTAAGTGTTGGATCTAGAGAGCCACAATAAGCCATGCCCTATTTCTCTTAATTGGTCCTCTGAAAATCCCACCCTAGTGACTTGAAGCTGCATGACCTTTGGCCGCTGTTTGTCTAGCCATGTTCTAAAGGGTCTTGCATTAAGACCACACTTCCTGTTACTGCTAGCCAAATTGGTTTAGCAAAGTAAGTTAGATTATGTTAATCCTCTTGCTGCTGGACTGTCCTCAAGAGAAGCAGAACAGAGCTCGTGTGTGGATGCCCTGGACACAGGGCAGCTGTTGTCCGCCTGCTCCTGTTTTAGGCAAGTCTTTGTTTCTGTTTGAGGTTTTGTTCCTAATGTAGATAATGACTTTAACCACCAAGACCTTGGTGATTGCTTGCTCTTCTAGGTTGAAGAGCACCATTTCTATTTTACTGCAAGTGGTTAGTTGTAGAAACAGCCGTCTTTGGCAGAATTCACACCTTGAAGGCCTGACCACTTTGATCCTCCGTGTTTCCAAAGGAATCCCAGTGACTCAAGGAGCAAGAAGGAAAATAAGGCTGGTTTTAGCATGACTTATCCTAAAGAGATGGGGTGGGGCACAGTCTCTTGCTGTACAGAGCACGTCTGTCTGCTGGCATCAGCATTTGGGTAGTTTCTGTTAGTCTTTGTTCCCATTGGACAAGTCTAGAAGACGCAGTCAACACCGTCTCCTGCCTGCACTTGCTATTCCGCCCCCATCACTAGAGCTGCTGCTCCTGCAACGCCACTGGGAAGCTTTTCCTGCCACTCTTCAGCATAGTCTCCTGCAATAGAGCACTCCGGTGAAATAGCGAGCTCTGTTTTAGCTGCCGTGCGCTGTTTTAACCTTTATTGTAGACTCTGCCACATCTTGTGGCAGAGACTTACTGACTAATGGACAGGTGAGTTATGAGGACGTCAGAGGGAGCAGCTTCTGAGCGAGGAGGTGCTATTCTGGCCTCAAGACAGAGTTAGAAAGAACTGAAGGAGCGTATTGGGAAAAGCAGCCTACTCCTGAGAGATCCCACACAATAGTTATTTTGTGAGGGTTTTTTTTTAAGGATGAAATGACTGTTTAAACTGGGCTCTCCGAACTATGAACTCCTGTGGGCCACAAAGAAATGCCTACACAAGCAGTGGCTCAGGAGGGCTGCTGATGTTTGAGGAATTCAGGTTCAGTTTGCGAAGGATGTCAAACACCGCTTTGAGCTTCAATCATTGGGTCGCGAGGAGTTCAGTAGCTGGGTCCCATCGCAGCAGGCAGGTGCCTGAGGGCAAGGCTGGGCTGTGACTGCTCCTTCTTGCCCATGTTTGCTCTCTGTAGGCCCTGCTCAAAGTTCAAGAAGCATTTTAACAGTAAGGTAAACATTGAAGCCAGACAGCATCTTGGGGTTGGATTAGGCTGTCCAAAGTTAAGATTCAGTATACATAATTAAGACACTTCCTTTCCAGGGATGTCCTAGTTTCTCTAGTTGGGATCCTGTGACTAAAATAACTGCAAATGCCTTGGAACAGAGTCCAAAAAGTGTTGCAAGTAAAGGCTGCCTGCTGCAGATGTTTATAGGCAAAACCTAAAATGCTGGGCTCCCTTCCCTGGGCTCCTCGCTAATCAGCAGTCTGTCTGTAAGAAGATTTGCTGGAGTCACTTCAATTCTCGCTTCCTCGTGGCTTCTGGAGGATCATTACACTTCAGTGTAGCCTTTTGGGAGCTTCAGTGTCGGTCTGACATTCACAACTTAGCTGCATGGCTGCTTTCTGAATGCTGTCGGTAGTATTTGATTTGGGGGAGTTTGGGTTGAAGTTCAGTCATCCTTCAGTCCTGCTAGATCTTTCTTTTGGTACTAGGGTACAGGTGGTTATGGAAGGAGCAATGAGATACAATGACTTTCACCTTTTCTGGGCAATCTGAATCCAGCCATGGGTGCAGCTTAGTTATAGGGAAATTTTTCCTGCCAGGTGTAAGGCTGGGCAAGTTGCTGGAAGAATTCAAAGGGCCAGCAGGAAACCACATGTAAATTAGATCCTAGTTGTCTGTCCAGCTGCCTAGGAACATGGTGGAAAGAGTCTTGTTGGAGCTGTTGTAGCACACAGCAGTTTAAAGGAAAGCCCTAGGTCTTTGGACAAAGCCCTCTGAGAGGTGAAAAGCATGTTCAATGCCTGTCTGTCTCACTGAACACGTAATGCTCCATGAAGCTCACTAGGCTGGGACCAGTTGGAGGACTATGACATCCAGCCTCGTAGGCTGCTGGTTAAACATGACCTTGGTGGGACAGAACAGGGCTGCAGCAAGATGTGCAAAAGGCACCAGGAACATCCCAGCTGTCGAGGAAGGCATTGTGTGAGAGAGTAACTTGCTTCTCCCTCTTCTGCTGGTTACCCAGCTGAGAAGTACAGGCCATCCATACTAGTGCAAACTGCATCACTGCTTCTGCGCCTGTCACTCAGCATGAAAAGGTGGCTTGTAAACGTCACACTGCGTGTTTTTCTAGCTGCACTGCTGATCTCTTTTATTCCTTTCCTTAGGCTGTAAGACTGGAAAGTACCTACCAGAACCGCACTAGATACATGGTGGTAGTGTCCACCAACGGCAGACAAGACACCGAAGAGAGCATTGTCCTAGGAATGGATTTCTCTTCCAATGACAGGTACTCGCAGTGTCTAGGTGGGGAAAGTCCTTGCATTCAGCCATGTGTTGAGTAAAGTCTAGGGACCATTTGCTGGTGTTCATGCTTTCTGGGGGTAGACTGCTTCAGATTTTCCAGCCTAACACCTTTTTCAAGACCCAGAATTCCCCTTTTATTTCTTGAAAGGAGGTGGAAAATGGAGAGCAACAGCACAGCTCCGATCCTCAGGCTTGTGTGAGGATGTTAAGTGCCCTTAAGTGCCTCTGAATGGTGAAGTCCATAAGCCCTGCATCTGCACACCAGAGACAGGGACAACTTGCATGCAAAGAAGGAAAAAGCTGCAATTAGAGAAGCTGGACATCAGGATTCAGGAGAGCAGCTAAGAAGAAAGTGACTGTCAGGCAGCCCTTTGCCAAGGTCGTGGCACAAAGGACCTGATGGGAATGTCAGAGTTGCTGATGGCAGATCTTACACAACATGTACTCTTCCCAGACGTAAATATGTCATCAGGGTTTAGTGCTTTTGGTTCATTCATTTAAATTGCTGCTGACCTCTCCAAAGGGCTGTAGAATGTGGCTAGGGAGCAGTTTTTGCTGCTGGAGTGGCTGTAAGCCGGGAGGCAGTGCCCCCAGCAGCTTCACAGGCAGAATCTTCAAGTTTAGAAAAGGACACTGGGAATTTGGAGAGGGCATGGAGGCACATGGCTCTTTTAAAGGGTTATAAGTAAGTTTTGGGCTATGCAGGGAAAGAAAAACCTGGATATTCAAACTGTTTTGGAAGGTTTCATACACATGCTTAGTTCTAGTTCCTGCCACAGGAATGAGTCTTCCTACTGACCCTAGTCAGTAGAAATTACTTTCAGGTAGTTAGCAGGGTCACTAGAAAATCTTTTTGAACTGTTAAGCTAAGAAATGGCCTTCCAAACAGCCTTCTGATCACAACAGCCACCATGCTTAATTTCAAGTGGCTTGATTTGGATGCTTAGCTCAAGTGATGCCTGCTAAAAAGGCGGACCAGCTTGATGCTGCCACTGGCTCCTGGCTCGCTTCCTGTGCACGTGTGCACAGCTGTAGCTCAAAGATGCTCTTGCGGTAGGGTAAGAATAACTTGTCCTTGCACAGGTTGCTGTGAGCTTGGAGCTTGCTATTGGCTGTGATACGCCAGTATAGCCACCTTTTGATAACTGAGAGCTCACTGGTATTCAGTTTCTAATAACATAGCAGGGTCATTTTAGCTTTCTACTAGAGTTACTTAGGTTCTGGATGGTCAGTCTGATACACCCTCCCCTAGCCCACTTAGTATTTATAACTCAATGTAGACTTGTTGCTATGGTCTCTGATAAGCGCTTGCTGAACAGTATCACTAAAAATACCCTGGCCACCTTGGGAAGCCTTTTAAAAACACATCTTTCCATGAGCTCATCTCATGTTGTCAACAGAAATAGCTGCGTGCCGCAGTGTCTCCTTGTGCTGGGCACCAGTCGCTCCGAGGCGTGTGTGTTTACAGGGCTTTGTGTCTGCTGACCCTCTGAAGCCTTGAGTTTTGCCCTTTTCCTCCACTTTTCATGAGCTGCAGAGACTGCGGGGGCTGTTAGGGCTTGTGGAAATTTGAGAGCAGTTAGCGCAAAGCATAAGAGCGGGAAGCAATTGAATCCAGTTCTTCAAGATGCTGCTTTGATTACGGACCAATTTTACAGCTTTATGAGATTCAGCTTTTTCATTTGACAACCTGGTGCAGGTCGTGTTGGGGTTCCCCCACCCCTGCCTTTTTTCCATCACTTGACTTCTGCTTTTAACTTGGCTTTTTGCTCAGCTTTACAGAGAGCAGGTGACTGTGAGGGCAAAGAGGTCAAAGCAGCTGAGAGAGGAGTGGGTTTGCCAAGAGGTGTCTGTCTCAGCTGGCTGTTGTGCTCATCCTTGAGGTGTGGGAGGGCGAAGAAGGGGCAGGATTCAACAGCGGGTGTGAGGCTGTGATTGCTAACCTACTGTGCTGCCAGTCACCCTGCTATTACTCTAGACTGATCCCAGTTCCCAGTAGCTGTGGCTGAGGGACAAACAAGAAAACAAAGCTGTGGCTTGCAAAATCGGAGCTAGAACCAAACCACTTGAGCCTGAGAGGGACTAATCTGTAAAGAAAGCCTTGAGCTGACTGAAGTCTGTGAGCCCCTTCTGCAAAAGCTTGCTGCTTCTGAATCCTGTTTGCTCTTCCCATGGGCATATGTTAACCCTTTAAGTTTACTTGAGAGTACCCCGTATCTGGTTAATGATCCTTGCCAGACACCTGTAGAACAACACTGGTTCTGTTTGTCTCTGAAGCAGCAGTGGGATCCTTTCATTTTGTTTCTAATGAGCGCAAACATCTGCAACCATTGCTGTGAAATGAGCATAATAGCATGGTGCTGTAGTAGATGGGCTGACCTTCTCTTTCTTACTACAGTAGCACTTGTACAATGGGCTTGGTGCTGCCGCTGTGGAGTGACACCTTGATCCACCTGGATGGGGATGGGTGAGTGTCTTTTTTATGTTCTAGGTGAATCACAGAGGGTCTCCATGTGTTAGCGTACAGCACAGTACATGGAGAAGGATTCAAATGATTGCAGAGCCCTAACAGGTCCAGCAGACCTCCTGCTGTTGACCTGTATCGGGCTGGTGGGCTCAAAGGCCCTAAATCACAGTGGTTGTGGCAGGGAACACCAATAATTGACTTATCTGTGAATAAACACGCACTGAGACAGTGGCTCGTGTGTGTGTTTAAGCTGGAGTAAAGGAGCTTTTTCTGGTGCGTGGGTGTGTAGTGAAAGCTCCTTAAAGGGATCCTATTATGTGTTCCTCCATCACGCGTGCAGCAGGCAGCGTTCAGCTGAACATAAAAGAAGAATGATGTTTCTCTGCCAAATAGACACCTGACTTGCAGACTCCTGTTTGTGCCAGTTACAAAGGCTGTCCAGTGCAGTGCATGGAATGACTTTTCTTTCCTTGGTAGCTGCCCCAGGATCACTTTAGCTGGACTCTGTTGCTCCCAGCTGTGGCACTGAATTTGTGTTGCCAAGGTAAACAGCACAGCCCAGCACTGTCCCACTGTCTTAGTATCGTTCCCAAACAGCAACCGCTTTCAAAAGTTATCTTAGAGCTTTTAGCATGCTATTTTGATCTGTTCGCTAGCTGAACTCAGCAGTGTATGCATAGGGCTACTCCTTTGCTGTTCTAACATGCTACAAACTATCAGTTATTAACTGAAAAGTTGCTTTTGGGACACATTTTCACTGTACCTTTTTTTCTCTCTCCAGAGGGTTCAGCGTATCGACAGATAACAGGGTTCATATATTCAAGCCAGTGTCTGTACAGGCAATGTGGTAAGTACTTACTATAATCCGTCCCACTGATCCTTTTTCCAAGGTGTTTTGGCTGCTTGAGCATTTAAAAAGCAGGTGCTGCTTTGCATTATTGGTATCTTGAGACCTACTTGAGCCGCCAGAAGTCTCCTTCAGAGACTGGGAAGGAAGTTTGATACCCAAGAAAAAAACCATGCAAGTGCTGGTATACATCAGTAAGTTTATAATACTCCTGCGGCCGCACCTTCTTCTCAGCTAGGGGCAGGAAGGAATAGGGTAATTTTCCTTGCAAAGGTCTGCTGCTTTGAATCTCTCCAAAGCAGAATTGCTTTGAGCATGTGTTTGAAATAAATTTATGTTTTTATTTGTCATAAATAAGGAAATACATACTGTGCATATTTTAGGAGTCTCCATCTCCAGTGAGACATGTTCATTGTGATAGCGACAAGGAACAAGAAGCTGCCTGCATTTTTCTTTCCTTTTAGGGTGGCTCATGTAAGAATGTAGTGGCCATGAAAGTATTTCTGGTCTGAGCTTCTTTGCATTGCAGAAATACATTGCCTGTCAGGGTGTCATGCTACTGTGTCACCCCAGTGATTTTGACCTGGATCCTTCTGATCCCAGTCAAAGATTTAAAACAAGCTAAAAATAGGAGAGGGGTATTTGTTTCCCAGCAGCAGCTGAAGAAACTTCTGACATCCCTCGTGCAGTGAGAGAGGCCAGACACCTAAGCACCTCAGTAAAGACAAGTCCTAAGCCCTTGGTTGTGCAGCTCTCCATGTCTCATTCCTGGGTATCCCTGCCCTGCACACAGGGGAGCTGATGGCACAGTACGAGCTGTCAGAGCACCCTGTCATGGACACAGACTCTCTGCATCTTATTTTTGGCTTAGGTAGTTGTAGCAGGTTTTGGAGACAGAGATACGGGTGCCTCTGCCCTCTGAATTGTGGGCACCTTCACTGCTATCCAGGCTTGTCTTGGCATATTTCAGTGAAGACAAGCAAGCTCTTGCAGCGTGTGGTTATCCGCACCCTTGCAGGACAGCCTCCTGCTAAGTGCTGGGGAGTGTTGCATATAGCACTGGGGTTTGTACCAACTGATGGGATGTCATCAGCATCCTGGATTTGGCCGCTCCTTTGTGCTCGATACCAGCCTAAGGAAGAATTTATAATCCTGCAAGTATTCTTCCCCTTCTAGGTCTGCTCTGCAGAGTTTACATAAGGCTTGTGAGGTGGCACGGAGCAACAATTACTACCCAGGGAGCCTCTTCCTCACGTGGGTCAGTTACTATGAGAGCCATATCAACTCCGACCAGTCGTCAGTCAACGAGTGGAACGCCATGCAAGATGTCCAGTCCCACCGGCCCGACTCGCCTGCCCTTTTCACGGATGTGTAAGTTGGTGTGATGCCGCTGAGCCAAAGTATTTGGCTGTCAAGCACTGCAGTCTCCAAATGAGGAGACAGTTTCCACAAGAGATTACTCTTAATTAGGTATTAATGAGGAGAGATTTCCTGTTCCAGGTAATAAGCGGACCCCTGGTTAGGTAAACACTAGCACTGGAAGTTTAGCCCTCCTGGAGCTCCCTTGCATCTCCTCCAGCCTCTGTTTTCAATCTAGTTTTTTACTTTGGGCTTTAGGCTCGCAGGTCTTTGCTTCTGCAAGGTAAGTCCCGTGTGACTAGTGAGAGAGAGGTGTGGTGTATTCTAGTACCTAGGCCTTCCTATTTGCTGGCTTTGTCTTCTGATTTCCAGGCCTAGTGTCTCCTGCAAGGAGCAGGTTTCTCTGGACTTTGCTGTTACGCTGGCACGTGTCTGAGCACGTGGTTAGAGTAACATGGTCTTTTTTTCCTTACTCATTTCATTTTGCTGTACAGTGAAATGTTTATGTTTGGACTTCTGAGACTGTGAGCTCACAAGCATCCTCATAGGCGTCCATCTGATACACCTAAGAATGGGAGCAAAGAGCAATGCAGTTTTTCATTGTTCTGAGGAGCTCTGCAAGTGTGAAACAGGACAGTGTATAGGTCCCAAGCTGTCTCCGGCTAAACACTTGGATGTCTGGTGGTATGTGGTCGAAAACAGTGGCAGAGGTAGATAGATAGACAGTTTGGAAAGGCAAAATTTATAGGCTGTATCAACATTCAAGGTTTACAAGCCCTGTAATTAGTAATTGCTGATGGTACTGATACCATATAACCTCAAAGGTAGTCTGTGTCCAGATGTGGTGCCAAGCGTGAGGGCTTAGTTGCCCAGTTTGTAGTAGAAGAAATTACTTCACTAGCCCCAGATGCTTTCCCAGTATAATAGTGCCATTGGTTGATTTATGCTCTCAAATATTTCCTGTTGTTGGAGTTCAGTGAGTGAATAATAATGCTAAGCAGTTGTTCAGCTGTGAACAAGTCTTCACACTTGATTGTTTTTTAATGTACAAGGAGGGCGGCTGAAAAGTTTTGGCAGGCTGTCAGATTAATATTCTCTTGTAGCTTTTCATACATAAATTTTGTGTAACCCACCCTTTCCCTGGTGGCAGCAATTGAATGATTTTTTGGGGACACCTAGACAGCATTCTCTTAATTGAGTCCTGAAATAATGCATGAGGTTAAAAGGACCAGGGACTTTAATTATTTTTTTGGGAACCACCAGTTGAACACTTGTAAAGCAGAGAAGTGTCTGTGCAGTCACCATCCTGGCAGCCTTCCAGAGAAACAGAAAGGTGGTGCGAGATGTTACTGCTGAGTCCCTTCTAAAGAGGACGGGTGAGACAGCTCTGTGCTGCTGCTGTGTTGCAACTTCCCCTGGTGTTAGGCTATTTTTGCAGCTGGTGATAAGGCCCCTGGCAGCAGAGGCTGGAGGAATGCACGGAGGCTTAACTGCCCTTGTCTCTCCATGTAAGGAGCTTTGGAGCTGTTACCTTTCCAAGAAAGGTAGGGGGAGGCTTAGATACTGCTCCAGAGAGTATAATGCAGCCTTCCTAATTTAAATTTTACCAAATACCAGAGGTTCTCTGGATGACTGCAATGGATTAGGAGCATTCACTCGTATACAACTGGGAATCTAAACTGGGCTTTACAGTCACCTGAGTTCCCTCCAGCTGAGGATGTGCTTGGGGGAGGTAGTGTGAGTATCTGAGACTCCACAGAGTACCCAGTCTATACAATACCTGTTTAAAAAGTGTCATGAGTCCAGTTTGTTTCCCCTCCTAGTGACTCTCTTGCTTTGTTCTGATAGTCCAACTGAACGGGAACGCACGGAACGGCTAATTAAGACCAAGTTAAGGGAGATCATGATGCAGAAAGATTTGGAGAACATCACATCAAAAGAGGTGCGTGGTGAGGGAGCAGCAGTGCTGTTGTGCAGACTAGAGAGCTCTGTACTTTATGCCGTGAAGAACGGCCAGAACAAAAACTTCTTATGGCTTCCTTGTGTTCCTCCTCCCTACCCAGATACGCACGGAGCTGGAGATGCAGATGGTGTGTAACCTGCGGGAGTTCAAAGAGTTCATTGACAATGAAATGATAGTGATCCTTGGGCAGATGGACAGCCCCACACAGATATTTGATCATGTCTTTTTGGTAAGTCTAACTGCGAATTCAAGAGTAAACACACCTAACACTTCTCACTATGTCTTGGTTGACACAGGGGCCTCTGGAGGAACTTAAAGGAACTCTGAAGGAGAGATTGGCTGATCCTGAGGTCACATACTCTTAAGCAAGACACAAGACACTAGTGCTATTGAAGAAGAGCAGCCTGGCTTCTTGGCTGTACTAAACTTTGCCATACACCACCAACCAAGCTGTAGACCCCGTCACTAGAGGATGGAAGGGAAAAAGCCTTAATTCTAACTACTTTTCAGGGCTGTTTCCATTGATGTAAGACCAGTTTTGTAGCTTTAACTGCCCAGGGTACCCGCACACCAAGTTCTTGGAGTATACCTGTGTTTGGGAAGGGCATAACTACAGCAAAGAGGGAGGGGAGCTGTTGGGGAGAGCTGTGTAACATTCAGGTGGAATGACACTCTTCTAACATGGAAAGCTCCGAGTTCATTTGATCGGGCAGGAACAGAGGAGCTTAACAAAGAATCCTGGAGATAAGTCACTTAAGGAAACATAAACATTTCGCCTTTTAATGTTTTGCCTGCTTAGTTGCCTTTCATTGCTACTGGGGCCTGTCTAATTACTGTACCTCCTTCTGGTGAGTCAGCACTCCACTGGATTTCCCAGCCCTGAAGCAACGGACGCAGGTTTGGTTGAGCTGTCTAGCCTATGAGGTTGGCTCAACTTTAAACAAAGCCATTCCTCTTGGACCAGCTGGTCTTTCCAAATTAAGAGGGCCTCTTCCCAGTCTCCTGAAGCTTAGTGCCATGGCTCAGAAGGGATGGTGTATGTTAATGTGAATGCTCCTGAGAAATTGTGTTGGGTAGAGCCAGGAAACTTAAAGTACCTATGATGTAATGGATTTTTTTTTTTTTTTTTTTTTTTTTTTTTGTGTTTCTGTGGGTCATGGGNGACTATGTGCTCTCTGGAGAGAGAGACCTGTTACGGCCTTACAGCGCTAGTTAAAAGCAGTATAGGCAGTTCAGTCTGCTGCAGGGCTTGGAGTCTTGGCTCTGAGTGCATCTAATGGGAACAAGACCTTTAAAACAAGGCTTGCAGGCAGCACCAAGGAGAAGAGCTGTGGCTGATGTGTGGAATAGAAGTATTTGCAAAGCAGCTCTCTGCGGTCAGGAGCAGTGCTTCCAGGGCTGGGCACCAACTTAATTCAGAAGCGTGTATACTGCAAGGCAAAGTTGTACAGTGAGGTCTCTGGAAGGCATGGAGCTGTTTCCTTCCAGGTGGAGGCAAGAGTCCTGTGGGATCCCACTTAGGGAGTGCTAAAATAACTAAGCAGGAAATAAGAGACCTGATGATTTTGGGGATTGTGGATCAAAGGACAGGAGAAAAGGCTTTCACCACTGCAGCATTGTTCTCCATACCTGTGGAAACTAGTGGTTCCCAGGCCTGAATTAAATTATACTTCCTTGGCCAGAAAGAGACAACATGAAGCTAACTAAGTCTGGCTGGCTAGGGTAAATAAGGCAGGGATCAAAATATGTTTGTTGGCAGATACTGAATAGCAAGAGCCCCCATAGTCCTCCTTCAGATTGTGCACAGCTCTGGACTTTGCTGGGATTGACCTGATCTGTGTCTGAAGGCAATGAATTCTGTGGAAATCTGGACTACCATGGCATGTAACATTTGCCCCTTTATTCTGCTCAAAATTCAGAGTCCCATATGTGCTGAACCCTTGAATGGTGCCCTCGTTATGATGATTTCTCTTAGGAAGTAGTTCAGTTTGGGAAGAACCAGCTGCTTTTTGTTTGTTGTATTCCTGAAGTGTCAAGACAAGACAACAGACTTGTCCCCATTAGCTACCAGAATCATAACGCAGCCCTTTCCTCTGTGTGTACATCTAGACGCAGGCTGTGCAAGTGCTGTCATGGGCGTAAGTGCGTGCCTGTGAGTCAGAGCTCTTGGAGCTCCCCCATCTCAGACACGGGATGCCTGTGCACGTTTTCTGGGGCAAGCAGCAGCCCATCCTCTGGGTGGACACTGCTTCTTCTGCAAGACTCGGGAGGTTCTCGCTCTCAGGCTGACGGGGTTTGCAGACAGGCAGTGGATACGCTTCAAGGGCTGGCTCGCCCTGGCTATGTGTCTCCTGGCCCTGGGGCAATGTGGAAACCTGTGGTGTGGGAGCAGCCATGAGCAGTGCTGTTCTGCTGGTGATGGTAGTGCAGCCTGGGTCCCTCTTGCTTTCTCCTTCATATGAACCGTCTTTCTGTTTAGGAGCTATTTTAGGGCAGGGAAGCAGATAGCTTATGCACCTTAAATTCAGAAGAAAGCCTTTGAGTGGTTTTGTCCTCAGTCAGGGTTTATGTGTTTGAGCAGGAAGCAAGCAGCTTGGAGGCCCTGTGTTTGCTGCGGAGAAGAGGGTTAGCTAGCCAGGGTTAAATGTGTTTGTTTCTCTGCTCACAGAGGCTTTGAACATAGGGAGAAGAGGTGTAACCCAACTGAGCTTACAGTGTTGCTGCCTTTGATGTGTGAGATGGGTGTTTCATGTATAAACAGCACCTGGATGGTTTTTAAATGCAGGCAGTCTCTCTTCTGTGGGGTAGAGCTGGCAGCAGCCTCCAGGGAAAGGGGTGGAGTGGTCTTGTCTTTGCTGAGGTTGATTTGTCAGCGGTTTGCAGGAAGTGCCAGCATATGGTGCTGGGCTCCTGCTTTGCAGAGCTGTTAGTTGCTTCAGAATAGATCTGGTTAATGGGGCGAGATAAGGTGCTGAACATCAGCCCTGTTACCTCTCTTCTGTGTACCCCTTTACTCAAAAGACTCCCTGCTCTCCAACACATGGCTGGCCATCTTCCTCCTCCAGTTCACTGGTGACAATCCTTCCCTTCATCAGTTGTCTGGCCATGCCTTCCTTCTGGCTGATGTGTCCCTTTACATGTTTTCCCTGCAGGGCTCTGAATGGAATGCCTCCAATTTGGAAGACTTGCAGACCAGAGGGTAAGTAGCTTCAGGCCATCAGCTTAAAAGCAAGAGCCTGGCCTCAACACTTGTCTATGCAACAAACTCTATTCCATACCGGCTGTGTAACATGAGTCTTACTAAGGAGTTTGCAAATCTGAACAAGCTCTTGCTTCCTCCAAACCCTGTGTCCCACAAACAGGCACCCTAAAGTAAAAGAATCTTGTTCCCTGACCTTGACTGCCATCCCCTTGGCGAACCAAGGAAGCCAGTAATCTCATAGCTAAAAGTAGCAAAAAGCTACAATTACTTAACTGGATGCTGTGCAGTTGGCTCTGTGCCCTCTTGCTCCAGCCCGTTGTTCTGGACCTCCGGACTGCAGCAGGAAGGAAAATATGTAAAAGAGCATTTGTTGCTTTGGGTGAGTCCCAGTAGGAAGTAAAGCCCTGTAGCTCTCGGGCTTAGCGCTGATGGGTTCCTCTGTCTCCTGCTCTTCTTACCTTTCAGGCTTAAACTTGGAGTGCCTTTTCTCTAGGTCAGGTGGATCTAGGCATCAAGATTTTGCAATTAAATCATTATTTATGGGGTTTTTTTTATTTATGTGTCAATCCAGTGGAAAAAACTAATCACTCTGCTGAATTGAATTGATAGGATACTTCTGTACCTCAGCCTGGCAAAATTGACCCTCCTCATTCAGCTGAGTCTGCTGCAGTTTCCTTGGGTCAGACAGGTCCTACTTGACTGCCAGTGATCTCACACTTGCTAGGGAAAAGGGATGTCACTCCCTTGCAGTGCTCTTGTTCTGTCTGAAATCCCGGCGTGAATGCAGTTCATAAGCATCTTAGCAGTAACCCTCAGGGCTAAAAATACTGGATGTAGTGCACATAAATACTATATGCTTTCTCTAGCAGTTTCCTTTCCGGAAAATTTAGGGATAAGAAATAAATCCTCCCCAGTGGCTCATTCTCTGTTACATCTCTCCGTAGTTATTTTATGCCTTTGTTTAACTATAGTGTTGCTCACCAGCTTATGCCTTCAATCCTCCTGTGTTGTTGGTGCAGCGGGAGGAGAGATTCACCAAGGAGCTTTGAGAAAGTGTCCAAACATGAACTGAACGGTCTGTGCAGGAGCTCCTTTGACACAAGTTTTGCAAACGCTTAGAATAGAGATGGTGGGCAAGGAGTGTAACCTGACATACTGCAGAGGGAATTTCTATCCAGTATGGATGGAAGCCCTCTTATCAGAGGCTAGGCTCTAAATTGCTCAGCAAAACCTTTTGTCTCTGTTAGCTACTGCTTCCTTGCATTTAGTCCTGGTTCCCAAGGAGGTACGTTCAAGACTGCAACTTCAAATGCTTTGAGTTTTGCCGCTCATGAACCAAGACAAGGCTGTTACGTAGCAGCTGTGGTATCTCTGAACTTGCTGTGTTCTGCACACTCTACATTTTTATCTGCTGTCTGTTTCCATGCAGGGTGCAGTATATTTTGAATGTGACTCGAGAAATAGATAACTTCTTTCCTGGGCTCTTTGAATACCATAATATTCGGGTGTATGATGAAGAAGCAACAGATCTTCTGGCTTATTGGAATGATACCTACAAATTCATCTCCAAGGCAAAGTAAGTCTTTTTAGAACAGAACACACACATTTAGAAGATGTATACTTAGTATTTTGTATTTTCCTACTGATTTTCTTAACTACTTTTCCTCCTTGCCTACCTAGGATCAAAGCATTTTCATTTTGTAGTTTCTGTCTAAGTGTAGAGTTGGCTTCCACAAATTTTCATTCTTGTGGGTGCTTGTACATGGAGCAGGTAGGACTAGTGAGGGGTTTCTGCTCAGCTGCAGTCCCAGCAAACAGTGGAGGAGATCATTCCTGTACTAGAGAGCTAAGAGTTTGTCTGCTGCTTAGGAAATGCAATGGAACTACAGAGGTGCTGGTGGGAGGAAAGGGCAGTAACAAATCAAGCAGGGTTTAACAAAAGAAGCAAAACCTGGTAAGCCAAACACAAATATAAGCTGTTCCCTGCATTGTGAGGTTGTACGATGAAGCCCAGAGTCTGGAAGTGATTTCTTGTGGTGTAATACTCCAGAGCAAACTCTTCCCTTTAACAGGAGTAAATGCCTGTGTAGGTCTCTGAGCTGTCAGTTACAGTGAGTAATCTGATAGCAGATGCTGAAAGTAGGGCCTTTTTACTGCAAAGAACTACATCCTAGTTATGTGAGCTGTCTCCAGTTAATTCAGCAGCCTTCTTAAGGGAAAACTGGTCGGAAAGCAGATTGACATATGTTGCCTTTAAAGTATTGTTTCAGTCATAGAAGTCTATCATCTCTTAGCCATAGCTGATGCTTGCAATTTCTCATAGTCTTGAAAAGCTGACTTGTTTAAATATGGCTCGATTTATTTTATTTAAGATGTATTCCCTTAAGTATTGATTTTGAAGTGTTGTCATCCTCAGAAGTATTCTCCTGCCCAGAATATTTTCTGTTGTTGTTTAAATGATTGGGCCTCACTACTGTGTATAAGGTGATGCAAGTTAATAATCTTCCAAATCGGGGCAATTTCTGTACCCCCTTCTTTGCCCTGTCTGCTTGTTGTGTTTAGGGTTTTTTTTAATCACCAAAAGCATTGCAATGTTTTGGCTAATTTGATTTGCAAAGTTGAGAAAGTCTTAGAGCAGTCTAAAAGCTGCTGTAGTCCAGTATACCCCAAACGGTGCAGACATCTCTCAGAGTGAGGAGTGTGGGTGCAGGTACAGGCTCAGACAGCTGCGAGCAGCTGAGGTCTGAGTTGTCGAGGCACATGAGTGTGTGTGCTCTATGGCCTACTTGTTTGTCCTGTGGGAACTTCACATGGCTGGCAATCCAGAAAACCTAGCACTTAAAGGAGAAAATAAAAGGTGCCAAACCCAAGTTCTCTCAGCCTGTTCTGTGCCAATACTGCCCAGCGCACAGAGTTCACAGAGAAGGGCCATAGCCTTGCTCCTCGTGTTTCATGGCAGACAAATGTTTTTTAATTCCTTGGAGCAAAGCGCTGGCTGCCCTTTCGGGCCCTGTCTGTACCAGCCTTACCAAGCAAAGTAGCTGCTCATTGCACTCAAAGGCACTGTTTGCTTTGCCTTCAATAAGAAAAAATGGACTAAAGCCGAAGGTTCTTCCATCAGATTGCAGCAGGGCGCTGCCCTGCAGCCGTCATTTGAGGTCTCTGTCTCCAGACGTGGGGACTTCCATCTTTTCCATTCACTTGCATTTGGACAGATACCAAGGTGAAGGACTGTTTTTCTACTTATAGACAGTCCTAAGAAATGGTGGTATCAAGAAAAATCTGCCAGGTTGGTCCATGGGGCTTTTGGCTGGATTTGCAGCTACCAGTGCCTCGAGAGGTGTGAATGGGAGCTAGGTGGGGTTTCAAACACCTGACTAAAGCAATGTTGGTCTTGTTCAGCCAATTGCCAAACCCAATAATATGCCGTCAAAAGTTTGCAGTACAAGAACATCTCTGTGACAGAGGCTGCCCTAAACTGCTTAGTATCTTCTAGGGATGTGTTTCTAAACTGTAATGCCAGGTTTGTGTGATAGATGACCTTTTTATTTGGAATACTGCTTGATACCAGTGGGCTATTTGGGCTCAGTTCAAGGATGCCATGTTAGTCTTTAACAGTCTTCATAAATCTCTGGAAAAAAGTGATATTTGTCCCATTTGCAATAAAAGCTTCAGAAGAGCTGTTGTAACAAAATCTGTTAAGAATATTAAGACCTTGTTCTTCACTTTCTTTGTGTGTCTTGCTCCAGTTTGTAAATTGGATTATCAGATCACAGACTTCAGCTGTGGCCAACAGTGTTGAAAACGTATTCGATAATGCTCTGGTAAAGAAGTTGCTATTTTCTTAAGCTTCTCAGAGGCCATGTTTTCTATTTAATGATCCTCTTTTGTCTTTCTCCTGCTTCAGGAAAAATGGTTCTAAGTGCCTGGTGCACTGCAAGATGGGAGTGAGCCGCTCAGCATCCACGGTGATCGCCTACGCCATGAAGGAATACGGTTGGAACCTGGACAGGGCTTATGACTATGTGAAGGAACGGCGCACTGTCACCAAGCCCAACCCCAGCTTTATGCGGCAGCTGGAGGAATACCAAGGGATCCTGTTGGCCAGGTGAGTGGAAGGAATGACCTGGATTACCTGTGTTAAGGCATAACACTTAAATTATTGACTCCATTATTTTAATTAGAACTTCCATCACTGCATTATGTAAGCTTGTGATTGTCTTGGGAAAGATAGCACTCTGTTTTCATGGGTTATCTCAGCTGAGCCTGGTAAATGGGTGTAATAAAGAGCTTTTAGGAGGCGGTTTGGCTTCTAGGATTGCTGCTTTCTGGAGAGTAGCATCCTGTGAACTGCCGTCCAAATGCAGCATTCAGATCCGTGCAGACTCCAGCAGAGATAAATGATGTCCCTGTTGCTTGTAACATCGCTTGGCAGGGAACTCGCTTTGTCTCCATCTCGGCCTTACGGTTCCCTGTTGAACATGCCCCTCCTCAGCAGCTGGTCTAGTTTTATTTAGATCCCTTCGGTAAGTGTTGGTGTTAGGGGAGGGGACAGGATGTTCTGTGCATTGCAACAGTGGGGTGTTTATTCCTGCATGCAGTCCTGAGGCTGGTCTGGAGCTGGGCCTGGGTATGGGCAATTCTGTTGTAATCCCAAGCCTATCACCTGATTAGCAAAAAGACATAAATATTGCATGTTTCTGAGAAATCCACTTGTAAGCTGTGTTAAGCAATGTCTTCACGTGATCAGCTGGAAGGAGGTAGTGATACTCTGTGTTTCGCCAGATTACGGTATTTTGTTTAGGATCCTGGTGTGCTTTGCCAGGGAGCAGATCTGAAGCAAGCAGAATTACTCAAGCTGAGCCTCCTGCCACAGGAGGTGGCTCTTAGCATGTTTTGACCAAAGTAATTATTTCATAGCTTCTTGGTGCTATTGAAAGGTGCCTGTCTTATGCTGTTCTTATGCACCTCAGGCACTCATGTGCTGTCTTTAGGGCACACTGCTTACCTCTGTCCTCTGCTTGGTTTTGTCCCTTTGGGTCTGTCCTATCCACTTGCAAAGACCTCCCTTCCCTTTTTCTGTGCTAATGACTTATCTTTCCTTCTGTACTCTCTGCCTGCTCCCAGCAGTCTGGTATCTCTGCTGCTGGGCCAGGTCTGGATTCCCAATTTTTACACCAAACCCCTGGTGTAAGCTCCTCCTGTCACTGCGGCGTGCTTCCCCTTTCACTCTCTGCACAGATTTGCAACCTGAGGGCTCCTCCCAGCTTACTCCCTGATCAGGTGTATCCACAGGATCTTTGTCCTCCACCTCTTCCCATGTCTGCCTTCCTCTCCCCCTGCTCCCCAAACGTTGCCTGCTGTAATGACCCTCTTTCTTTCTGAAAAGGCAGTCGAGTAGTATCGAGTCTCAGGATAGATCACAGTGGAATAGATATTTTAAGAAATTATGCTGTTCTGGACTGAAACCCTTTGAGACAGACGCCACACCTGCCTTTGGTGCCTCGTGTGACACCAAACATGCTGCTGGCACCAGTTAATAAAGGTCACTCACACTTAACTCTGAACTAGAGGTGACCTGACCAGTGTGGTGTGCTATATAGCGTTGCGCAGGCCAGGAAAGTAGATCTTGCTGGGGTAAACTGGATGGAGGAAAAGAAGCTTTTCAGATGGGAAAAACATGCCAACATCCTTTGCAACAGGTTAGTGAACACCTGTGAGGAGCCTTGGGCTGGTAGCAGCTGTTATATCACATCTCCAAGCCCTCAGCTCTGCAATTAGTTGAGGTAATTTGTCAGTCTGGTAGTTGGTGGCACATCTGCAAAGCTACCCTGTACAAGCATTTTGGTTAAGAATTTATTTTTTTCCTGTCTTCAGTAATTTATTTTTCAGGAGGTAAATCTTTCTTGCTGCCTTCATTTATATGGTGTGTGGTTCCCCTTCCACTTAAGCACACCACTGCTCCTGACCTACTCTGCACGTCCCCATACAGCGGCATGAACAGGGTTACTCGGGAGGCTTTAAAAAATGCAAGAGCAGTGCATTACATCTGTGTGTGTAGGACTAAAAAGCGTGCAGTAAATGAAGCTTCACTGAAGCAAGGAATGGCCTTTCTGCTGCAGAAATGGTCCCTCTTTATGTGGTTCCTTTCTCAGCTCCAAACTACTTTTTTTTCCTCTTCTCTGTTTTATTTAGCTTTACCCTCTGGCCTCTGGCTGCCTTGTTTATTGCTGCGGTATTCCAGGACAGGTAAAAAAAACAAAAACAAAAAAACAACAGATTCATGCTCATGTGACTGCTCCGATTTCAGAGGGAAGGTATGTGAGGGCAGCCATGTGCTCGCACTATCTAGTTACGGTTTTGTGTTGGGGTTGTAGCAACTGGGATATGTCTTCCAGCTGTAAAATGGAAACCCCCTGCCTGCTTTTAGTCACAACAAGTGTGTTTTGCTCTTTGGGACTGTCATACTTCCTGGGGTTAGTTAAACTGTCCCTTCCCTCTGGTAATAGACACAGAAAGGCTGAGCCAGCCTTGTTTCTTTTATTAGTTATGGATAAGTTACAGGAAAACAGTGTTTGGGATCCCCAATGCCATGTGCAACCTGTGAATCAACAGCAAGTTTTTTATACGAGAGTCTGGAGAGCTGGCTGCAGCGTAGTGGGAGGTGTGGAGGGCTCCTGGTCCAAGGCTGGTGTGGACACAAGCTGGCCAGCCCCGGTGCTGCCTCCAGACCTTGTGCCGTGCCTGGCACACCAAATGCCTGGGCTGCCGTGGGCTGTTCTCCCCAGCACCAGGAACGCTGCCTGGGAGGGTCAAGAGGTGACTGAGCTCTAGGAAGGGTCGTGGGCTCCTGTCCTCTGAGCCTGCGTTTAGCACCTCTTGCGGGTTGTAAGACTGGAGGAAGTGTGAGATTAAAAGTTAATACAGTACACCTCTCCCAGCAGTTGTTGACATCTGTTTTGATTCTCAGATCAAGGCTGTGCTAGGCAAGTTTGGTTTGTTCATGCAGGAGGGTAATTTTGACTTTCAAAATCAGATGCACATCAGAGTGCTGGATTTGAGCACCGAAGCGCCAGGGTAGGAAGTGCCCTCAGAAAACATGAACAACTTCTCCCCAGGTTACATGAGCGGAGATGTGGGAAGTCTTTGGCATCTCATACAGAGGCTCAACAGCAACCTGCCTCACAGACAAGCCTGGGCCTGCTGCCAGTGTCAAACTTTGCTCCAAAACCCATTAGAGACACAGCACGTGCACCCCAAGCAATGCCTTTGGCCTCTAGTCTTGACCCTCCTCTCCTCTGAAAGGACCCGATTCTGCCCTACGACTTGAAGGTTGTAGCTGATTATGGGGTTAGAAAGCTAAATCTGTGATGGATTATTTTCCTTAGCTGTTGGGCACTCGCAATTAAACTGGTACATTGTAATTAGTTCAATAGCCTCTGTTAACTAACTGCAACCAATGGATGTGTCTGGGAGCACCTGCTCACACTAGCAAGGGACTGGAGAGGTTTTGCAAGGTCTCCTGCAGATCCAAGGACCTTTCTGTGGTATCTGCTCTCCTCCTAGGGGCAAACGGTGGAAGCACAGCCCTGTGGCCGTGGTCACTCAGCAAAGCCCTTGCAGACATGGCTACCTGGTGTGGTTTCACTGCAAGAAGTTGCCTTCTTTGCTCGCTATAAGCCAGGGGGCATGCGATATTTTATTTTTTGGTTGTTTTTTTTTGTTTTTTCAAGTGGAGATAAGGAGGGTGGTGTAACGCCCCTGGCAGTTGCTTGGCCTTGTTGACTACTCAGACCTTCCTAAAGGGGCTTTCCAAGAGCTGGAGAACTCTTGAGCTTCCTTCCTGTGAAAGGCAGGTGGTGTTTTGGGCTGCTTGTTGACTGTTGAGGATGTCATCTGTGTTTTACATGCACCCACACCCACTCGCCCCACTCTACCCCCTTGGTTACCAGAGCCCAGTTATTGATCACTGAAGCTATTCAAAGAAGGAGCCGCAGGGGAAATGGATTTCATTCAGTGTCCACCATCCACTCACATCCAGGACTAGGGGTCCTCCCTCTTCTGCCCGTTGCTCACTTGCTAGCAAATGGAAAGGTACTTGCTGGCTGAGAAAAGACCAGATTCTGTGGTCAATTAAACATTGCATTTATTGAGCAGACTGATAAAATACTGCTGGGGAATACGTGTGTGTGTGGAGCAGAACAGTGGAGTGGGATTTAGCTACCGGAAAGTGGCTTGTTACTGAATCAACTCCCCCAGCAGCAGGTTTGGCCCTGAACTGTTCAGGTGAAGCTGCAGTTGTGGTCAATGACTCTAGTATTTGGCACGGTTTTTCACATAGGTTGTATCCTCTTACAGCAAGGTGGGTCTGGCTCTGGTATGTGAAAATACTACTCAGTGTTTTCATTTGCCTTTTTTCCCTGCAGCAAACAGCGGCATAATAAACTGTGGCGCTCACACTCAGACAGTGACCTCTCAGACCATCACGAGCCCATCTGCAAGTCTGGACTGGAGCTGAACAAGAAGGAGATCACCACCTCAGCTGACCAGATCTCAGAAGCAAAGATCAATGACAACCAGCAGCCGATGTCTCCCATCTACTCAGCTGAGCTAGACAGGGAGCAGCAGCTCCCAGAGGATGCAAACATGATCGAGGAGATGTGTGTGAAGGAGAGAAGGATCCACCTAGAGTTTACATGTCGAGACTTCCACACTGAGCAGATGGAGGACAAGCTGAACCTGAACAATATCAATGGCTGTACGGCAGGATGTTGTGTAGACTCTGTCCCCCCTGATAACTGCCATGCTTCTGAGGCCTTAATGCAACTCCAGCACCCCTTGGAAATAACAGAGTTTCCTGATTTGACAGTGGACGATCTAGAAAAGGATGCCCTTAAGCCTGATATGAACGTGCACTTGGTTCCCATGGAAGAATTCGCTTCGTGCTTAAAAGACTTTCCCCAATCCCCAAACCAAAATTCCCTGACTCTCCAACAGAATCCCCAGCCTGAAGTGACAGACCTCAGTACAGACAGGATTGATTTCTTCAGTGCTTTGGAGAAATTTGTGGAGCTTTCCCAGGAGAGCCGGTCACGCACCTGCTCTCATTCCAGGACAGAGGAGCAAGGGAGTGGAAGGAATGGGGTCTCCAGGGTGCCTGTGCTGGAAGTGCCGCCTGCTGTGGACGGGGGTGCAGATGCTCAAAGGAACAGCTCTGGAAACTCTCCTCAGGCATCGGATGACTCTTCCACAGATGAAGAACAACAAAAGGTTAAACTAATTTGTTTGGTATTTTAGGAACTGCTGCTTGAACCTCTCTGCGGGTAGCTCTCTTGCTGTGAGGTTGTTGTGGACAGAGGATTCTCTAGTCCTGGCTTTCACTGAACAGGGTAGCCGTTTGGGGAGGGATTGTTAAATGCTTCCCCTTTTCTTCACTTTTAGATACTTGCCCTTTTCTGCACTTTTTCCTTAAACATCTGTTTGCTGGCAGTGGCAGGGCACTGGCTGAGTCGACCTTGACCTGACCTGCTGCGCTGTTCTCATGAGAAACTTATTTTTGAGTTTTGCATTAGGAGAGCACATAGGTGGGACTTGACCCACTAATGCAGCTGAACCCTGAACAACCGAGGCCAGCCAGCATCCCAAACCTGCGCGAATATTTATGTGACTTGAGAAATCCACCAGAGAGTGGGATGAAACTGGCACCTTTCCCTGGTTGGGAAGCACCAGCATTGAGATAGTAAATCAAGGCAGATGTAGAGCTTCCACTGCTGGAGGAAGAGAATGAGCCTGTCCAAGCCTGGGGTGATGGGATCAGGCATGTCATGGCTCACTTCTCTCCTGCGTAGAGAGATGTTCCTGAGAAAATTTAATACCCTCTGAATTGAGGTACCTTTCTCTTGTAATTGCTTTCCACCCTCCAGGGCTCTTAAAGGGATTGATGATGTCCGGGGCCATCATTTTCTGGGAGCCTCTCTTATTTAAATTCCACACTGCATTGCTTGAATCTTTTCCATCTCCATGTGAGGCAATAAGGCTCTTCCAAATATAATAGGCCAACGCTCTCTCCAGTGATTTGGCAGAAGAGCATCTGTGCGGATGCGGGAGCCTCTCTGGCCTTTTTCCTCAGGGAAACCAAAGCATTTCAGCACTCGGTCATTCTTTATACTGTATTTCTGTTTGCTCCCATACATGAGCAGAATCTTTCACATTTTCAGTTCAAAACTGCACTTTTAGCAGCATTAGTAATTTTTTTTGTTAACTGGACTTTTCATTATTTAAAAAAAAAAAAAAAGCTAAATTTCCCTTGGAATTTATGGCAATTAAATAAAAGTTCTTAAATCTCAGTCTAGGTGAATATGGAATATGCCTGGAATATGTTAAATGCAGTCCCAGAGATAATAATGCTTCTATGTTAGTGATCACAGCACTTGTAATCTATCCCCACGCACTGGCGCGTGCACTTTTTGTTCCTTTGGGGATGTGCACCCCCATTTCCTTTAAACTGCTGCCATTTGCTCTGTGTCAGCACAGCTGATCCACTTTGTAATTCTTCTGTTTCTGTGTTGCAGGAGGTCCCCGAGCTGCCTAGCGCAGGCCATCTCATGAGATCCCACTCGGAAAATGCCATTTCTGTGAAGGAAATTATCACAGAGATAGAGTCAATCAACCAGGCAGCAGGACCTGCCCAGCAGAAGGAGGGTTCAGCCAACCTCACCCAGACACCAAAGAGGAACACGGTGCACGACCTGCCAGTGGAGGCGATTTGGGCATCAGAAAGGGTGGAACAGAGCGAAGGAGCCTGTGCTGGACACCAGGAAAAGGAGAAGGACCCTCTGCAAGCTGAGCAAGAAGCTGCCCCCTCCCTGCAGCCGCCTTCTGGTAAATCAGACCTGGAGGAAAGCAGCCCTGGGGGGGAGCAGCAAGAGCCTCGTGGCTCCATCAACCCTGAACCCAAGTGGTGCCCTGGCTCTGTCCGGCGAGCCACCCTGGAGTTCGAGGAGCGCTTGAGACAGGAGCAGGAGCACCAGCACGCATCCCCGGTCTGCATCTTACCAACCCGCAAGAACTCCAGGAACGACTCTCCTGCTGCCGAGCTCCTGCCACGGGGGAAGAGCGAGGACCCACCCCTGGAGCTGGCTCCAGAGGGTGACAAGGCACAGGGCCCAGGCACTGGGGAGCTGCTGCCGCCTCCCGGGGCAGAGCTGCCTACAGGCAGACACCTACCTGCACCCCTCGCTTCCCCAGCATGGGAGCCCCTGCCTGCAGAGCCCAGCCCAGGGCAGGAGGGAATAGCACAAGAGCGCAGGACAGTGGTTTCTTTTGATGGGACGGAGGAGCCATCCCTGCCCTCCCTCCTCCCAAAGAGAATTGAAATAATCGAATACACTCCCACGGTCAAGTCTGCAGAGCGCCCCGATGCAAGCTGTGAGCAGGACGGGCTGGCCACAGCCGTCCCATCTTTAGATGAAAACTTGAACCCTTCGTTGCGCTCAGAGAAGGCACTGGCCTGTCCCAGAGCTCTGACACTGGTAAATCTCTCACTGCCGGAGCACGTGGTACACAAGCAGGCCATCTTCACTGTGAGCAGCCCCAGCGAGGAAGGTGGTGGGTTATCTGTTCACCTCGGTGCTCCTTCCCCCTCTGCACAGGTGACTGCTACACCTTCGACCAGCCTAGATCACTCTTCTCACCCCTACGTAATTCACCTGGAAGGTGTCACTGAGCAGAGCACAGGTACAGACAATGAGCCGGTCACACCATGTGGCATTGAGGGAGATGTGACTCTCCCGTTCAGGGACAGACCCAAGCCTCTCTGCAGGAAGGGTGCCGGCACCTCGAGGCAGCTGAGTAGTGAGGACTTCACCAGCCAACGTGCTGAACACATGGACCTTCTGGACATCTCTTTCCTGTGTTACAGCCTTCCCCACAGCTCCAGCAGCCACAGTGTGGAGGAGCACAGCAACAGTCCGGGGCTGGTCAAGCAGCGAGCGAAGGAAATAGAGGCTCGGATCCGGCACGCAGGGCTCACCACACCCTCCCACATGAAACGCTCAGCATCCTTGGCCAAACTGGACTGCCTGGACCTCTCCAAGGATGACTTATCTGAGAGGGAGTTGGCCTCTTCTGATGCCAACCCAGTGCTTCTCACCTGCGTTGCCCTTGGTCAAGGCTTTTGTGGAGGGAGGTTGGAGAGGGGCTCGGAAAGCATGTGCGGAAAGCATCACCTTTCCTCCCCAGAGCCCGCTAGGCATTTTGTGGAACAGCTCAGAACAGCCGAGTGCATTGCCCAGAGCAAGCCAGTGGAGAGGCCGCTAGCTCAGTACGCCAAAGAGTGCGGCTCCAGCCAGCAGAGTTTGTTTCCCAGTGCGGATCTGATGTGGACTAGCTCCGAGGAGGGTCCTCCGCTGCTCCAGGTGCAGGTCCTGGACTCCTTGTCTCCGGCTCAAGGTCTGGCTGTTGCACCCCGGCAGCAGCATGGGAGAACTCACCCTCTGAGGAGGCTCAAAAAGACCAATGATAAAAAGCGGACAACCAATCCCCTCTACAATACTATGTGATCCTGAGCCCTCGGCTGTGATTTCTTACCGAGAGCCCATGGTGTTGCGTTCACGCAAGGGGCAGGTGTAATATAAGGAACATGCACTTTACTGGTTAATTTTATATATATTGTCATTTTACTGTTCCTGGCGCATGTAGGTGTGGGTTGGTTCTTCTGTGTGTGACTCTGACTGCAGGACTGTTTGGATTTTTTTACGTTTTTTAACTCAGATAACCTCAAATGTTCTTTTTTTTGTTGTTAGTTTGTTTTAAAAGAACACCTTTATCATACAAAAATTGATGTTGGCTTGCTTCGGCAAGGTGGAGTTTTGCTTAGAACCAGATCCTAGTTCCTAACTTGAATTTTCCCCATGCGTTGAAATGGTGCTGGGCAGTTGTCGAGGTGAGAGCCCCCCCAAATGTGAAGGCTGTGCCAAGGTCCCTTTGTTTGGCCTTTCTTTTATTTCTGCAAACTGGAACTCCACAATGCTGGCAGATCACTCGCAAAGCTGCTTCAGGACAAACCCCCTAGGCTCGGTTCAGCTGGTGCATCCCCAAAAGGAGTACATGGTGGGGGTAAATCCTCCAGGCGGATGGGCTCTGAGAATCCCAGGCAGCCTAGCACTGAGATCAGCGCTCACCTCCTGGTGTGGGTCATGCAGAGCCCCCCATTTTGTGGTGAGGTGGAGCAGAGCTCCTCCACTAGCAGCCCAGCTCACCTCTCCTTGGCTGCCCCAGATCAGCGGGTGAGAGGACGAGAAGCCCCCAAAGCCAGAGTGTTCTTTTAAAACAAACGCCTCGTTAGGGTTTTAACCCTCCCATTACTTGAATACTGCTGTGGGCCTTCCAAGTTCATGGCCATATCATCTGTCCTCTGCCCTCCTGCTGCCTCCCCTCCGCCCAAAAGCTGTTCATGTCGCGTGCTGCCTGAGTTTTCCCCTCCCCTCTGCCACGCTCACAGGCACTTCTGGTCTCCCAAACGTAAAGGCTGTTATAATTGTTACACGACGTATTGCCCCTACTGAATGCAAAGCTTTGTCCTCTCTGCTGTCACTCCTAACAGTCAACCTGGAGGGAAGATTTTTTCTGGAAGATTTTATGTTGGGGTTTTTTTTTTTCTTTTTTTTGCCTAAATTGTATATATGGTATTTATATAGATTTTTTTTTTTGTCATTTCTATGTTTTGTTTTGTTTTTTTAAAAAGGGCAAGACTGCATTCTGTAAACTGGAAAACAAAATCACCTTACTCAAACTCAGTGCTGTTCATTGTAATCTGCACAGAAATGAGAATGGATTTGACATTGTAAGCTGTCTTCCCTTTCCAAAAGTCAGCCTCGATGCCAGCCTTTGCCAAATGTGTCCCTTCTCCTCCAGTCCTGCGTGAATCCCCGTTACCCCGCTGCGGGAGGACAACTGCATATCTACCCGTCTCCCTCCCAGTTGAAGCTGGGTTTCAGAAGTGCCAGTCGGATGTGGAAAGCCATTGGCTGCTCCGAGCCATTCTGCAGGTTCTTGCTTCCCCGGAGAACCTGCGTTTGAAGGGTCTGCTCCAAATTTCAGAAGATTATTTTACGGTTCCTGAGCAGTTTGACTAAATCAAAGCACCTCATTTCCAGCTGTGCATATCAGCAAATTGTATGTGTGCTTTAGGAGCAGAGAGAAAGGCTCTTGGCCGTGGCAGGAGAGCTCTGGGTCCTGTCTGCAGTCCCATGGCAGGTCTGTGGCAGAAGAGCGTGTCTGAGCTGGTGCTTGGCTCTGGCCCAGACCTGCCCTCCGGGGAGGAGCGAAGCAGAGAGAAGATGCAGAATGGCTCCAGCTGCTGAAAGCCCAGCATGGAGAGGACGCGGTGTGGGAGGAGCAGCAGACAAGGCCGTGCCTAGAAAGCAGCGCTGGTGCTGCAGAGCCTTGCAGGTTCTGATGGGACAAGCTTATCTTAAGCCAGAGAGGAGCGCACGGCACTGGAGCACTGTGGAGTATTGGGAAGCAGTGTGTGTCTGCCCTGGGGAAGGGGTGTCCGTAACCCCCCAGCTTGCCCACAACCATCAGCAGAGGGTAGCTTAGCAGTTTGCAAGGTAATTCCACCTCGCTGTCTCCTGTAGCTCCCAGGGATCATCCCGCACTGCCTTGCAGAGCCTGCATGCCTGCAACCCGGGTGTGGGGCTGTGAGCGTGTCTGTCCTTCACCAGCAGGAACGTGCACTTCATCCCTCCCCTTCCAAGGCGCTTGAGCTCTGCTGGAGGGCTTGTCACCCGTGCTATCTGCAGGCTGGAGCACAGCCCGAAGTGGCCCAACAGAGTCCTGTCTTGGGCCAAATGGCATGTCATGCCAGGCCATTTCAGTCGCTAGAAGTCACCCAAGTGCCTGGCCCGGAAGGCCAGATACTTCTTTGGGACACTGAAAGACATTTGGCTTCTCCTAGCCAGCTCCAGCTGGCCTGGGAGCTGGGCAGGCAGCGTGGAAAGGCCAAGTGGCTCATGTCATCTTGTGAAGGACAATTTCAGTCCTTGCCTCCCCCACAAACCTCACCAGACCCTGCTGCCCACCATTCCTAACCCAAGAACATGTCTGCCTGGGAACAGGGTGCCACCAAGCCCGCCCTGCCTTGGAGGGAGCAGCATGCTTGGCTGGCAATGTGTCCTGGTGACAAAGATCTGCTTGGGAGGGGAAAGCCCTGTGTATAATTTGTTCCCTTGAGAAAGGAGGAGGAAGAGGACTGGGTTTCTTTGTCCAACTTGATCTCGGGAGAAATGCCCTATAGGAAGGTTCTTCCATGCAGACTAGAAACGCTGCTTCCTTCCAATGCTCTGCTGCTGTCTGAGTGCTTCAGCTGGGGAGAGGAGCAAAGGGGCAAAGGCCCTCGCAGGGAGGTGCTTTGCTGTCCCCTTGTCCTCTGCTCTGGCCCAGCACAACTGTGGTTTTTCTCTGGGAAGCCTGTGGACAGGCGGAGGGAGTCAGGGGAGGTGGTTCTCTTGCAGAGTTATGAAGGCCTTGGAGGTCTGGAGGCTCTGACCTGGATGGCAGAAAGGGGAACGGGCTGGAGGGACATCTCAGATGCAGCTCTCTGGTAGCCCTGGGTCCTCCTTGGCCAGTGTCTGGGCAATGAAGGCACGAAGCCCCTGGCATCAGAGCTCTCTGCCTGGGGACAGTTGTCCCTTCTCCATGCTGGTGGCTCATGGTGCGTGGTGGCTCGCTCTTGGTTCTGATGGCCACCTCACGAGAGCTTTGTGTGACCTGCTGAGCACTGCGGTGGAGCAGCACCTCCAGGGTACTAAGCAGCTGACAAGCCTCGCCAATAGAGGGGTTTTAGGAAAAACATGTTGTTTTAAGGGCATTTTTGTACAAAGCAACTGTTCTTTTGGTCTCTTGCAAAGCCCTCTTGGAGGACGCTTTATTGTTTACATTGACTCCTGTACAATATCTCAGCCATCGCCTCCCCCCCTTGCCCACCCCATCTCCGGCTGTACTGTAACGTGTGAGCCTTGCACAAACGGATAGCGTGTGCGTGAAACTGGTTTTTACACTGCGTTCTGTTGCACTCGATGGTGTGTGTGTGTGTGCGTGTGTCCGGTCTGCTTGAGAAGTTGTGACATGTACAAATCTCTCCCCTTTTGGCCCTTTCCTGGGGTCACGGTCCCAGCGGGTGGCAGGAGGGTCAGGAGGTGATGCCGCTTCAGGCTCACTTGCATGTTAAATGGGGCAGGGATTAGCTCTGTGTCCCTCTGCCAGCAAAGGCCTGGTGGAAGGTATCCCACCCCAGCTCCAGCTGCTGCCAGGAACCTCCTGGGAGGAGCGAGCCGCTGGGAATTGGCATGGGCACTGGGGCACTGCCCCTGCCCCAGGCGTCCAAGAGCCCCGCAGCTCTCCCCGTCCGGTGGCAGGAGGAAACCATACCTGCCACAGGTTCCCTGCTCCCATCGCGGTGCGTCCTGCCTTAATCTGGTTGTAGCTCCATGCAAAGCCCCATGCTTTTTCCGAAGGGAGGGACCCCCGGAGCCCTTGCTGGTGTGGGGCAGAGGCAGGCGCTGGCCTGGTGCAGGGAGGGTCTGGGCTGGGCAGAGGGCTCTCGGTTGCCCTCCGGCAGCGCTAACAGCCCGCCCGTGCTGCAGACGTCTCTGTTGGCACAGAAGAAGGTGCCGGTGCCTTTTATTTTCCTTGATGGAGATGTGACGTCCGTGTGCTGGTTTGTAGGGATTGTCACCCCAGAGCCGGGCAGTCCGGCCGCACCGTGTGCTGGAGCAGGAGCCCTCGGGGACAGCTGGCAGTGGAGTTGCAAAGCGGGGAGCGGAGTGCTTCTGTCTGCCCCTCCTGGATCTTCCTTGGTGGCTGGGATCGTCCCCTTTCCCCCTAAAGACTTTATGACCGATGTGCTCAGCTGTTTTTAAATGTGAACTTGTGCACTGATGTGCAGATTCAATGTTCTTGTTACCGAATGAATAAAGTTTTATTTTGAAGATGACACGGGCGTGCTGCCTCCTGTTTGAGATCGGGGCTGGGGGCGATGGGTGGTCTCTGCTGCTGTCAGAGCACGGGGAGGCAGTGGTAGTCTGGGGAGCCAGAGCGGGGTTGTTCACTCGTGTCCCCCACCAGAAGCATAGATGGACCCATCCTCTCCCAAGTGACCTCCTGCACGCCTGAGTAGATGCTCTCCCAGCTCCTGCTGCGGTTGTGGGGAAGATGCCGGGTGTTGTGTATGTAAATCGGCCGAGATGCTGCGAGTGCCCTCTCTGCGCTGCTGCAGGCGTAGGAGCTGTGGGTGGCAAGGTCCTGGGGTTTAAGCTCCGAGGAGGACTCGAGGTTTTAGCCAGACCCTGGGACAGATCCAGCACGGCCCACCCAGGAGCTGAGCCGAATCCAAGCACCAAATAACGGCAGCGCAAGTGGATCCCTATGTTGAGAAAGAGCCCATCTCAGGTGACTTGGTTTTGCTCCATTGTGTCCCATGTCGTGGCAAGCAGGCGTGGTGCAAAGGTCTCTGTGGGCTCCTTCTGGCCTGCCCGGCCATGGAGACCAGCGAGCAAGGGGGTACAGAGACCACCAAATCCCCCGGAGCTCAGCCTCGCGGTCCCTGCATGAAGCTTCCCGCTCCGCCAGGGCTGAGCAAGCAGCAGGGTGTGGGGCCAGGGGTGCAGGGCCATCGCTGAGCGGGGTGGTGGGGATGGCAGTGTCCCTGGGGTGCCCTGTCCCTCCCTGCTCCCCCCAGCACTGGTGGGGGAAAGGCTTCCCGGGGTCTTTTCTCCATTTGCTGGGGATGTGACTTGGAGTTGGGGACATGGGACACGGGGTTCACCCCATCCCCGAGCTCCAAGGGCAGAATGAGCCAGGGCCATGGCGGGACGGGGCAGGCAGGGGGTGCCTCTGCAGCCCCCTCCCTCCCTGCCACCCCTTTGGCCTGGCGAGCAAGGATGTCACCTTTTCCCTGCCTTTTTGCCAGCTGCCCCCTCCTGCCAGGCTCAGCCAATGCTCATCTGGCTCCGCTCGGTGCCCTTGTAGGGTCCAGGGCTTTGCTGCCTTTCCAGGAACCGTGGCTCCCCTCCCATGGGTCCCCGAGCCCTACAATCCCTTAATCCCCTTGGGCCAGGGCATCCCTGCGGGGCTGGGCTCTGCTAAATCCCAAATCTGGCTTCTGAACGTGCCTGTAACCATCCCGCTATGCCGGGCTGGGGCTGACGTGGGCTCACCCCCATGGGGTTGCAGCCCCTTTGCCCCCCCCCGGGGGGAGGTGGTGAGTCCACGGGGTGCTGTGGGTGTCGGGAGCCGCCGGCTCAGCCCATGGCGAGGGTCCCCGTGGGGCTGGACTGGCCTCAGGGTGTAGGGGGACCCGTCACAGGGTCGCAGCCCTGCGAGGTGACCAGCAGCCCTCTGTGTCCCTCGCGAGCCCTGGGCAGAGGTGACCCCGGGGGTGACAGCAGCCCGGGGGTGTCGGGGGCTGCCCCTGCCCTTGCTTTTCC
>VYXH01008089.1:0-31278 GCA_013397275.1 Burhinus bistriatus
TTTTAAAGGAAAAAATATATCTTGTAAAAAAATGTAATTTTATTATTTCATGGCACCAAAGGCTTTAGCAGAATGCCCGGGTACATCTTGTCCCGTATCCTGATTTTACAAGGCATTTGGCTTTACATCACTGGGAACCCAGAAATATCCATTAAAGTAAATGACATCCTGAGAAGAAAAGGGAAATAAAGGGAGCCAGGGAAACCTGTTAGCCAGGAATCTGCAAAGGTCAGCTCTAGTCCTGCAGCTTCATCAGCAGTTTTAATTAATGAATGTAACATGAATTCATTGTTGATGATGCCCGTGGATAACAGAGACGTTATCAATGGTAAATACCACATGGGATGGAGAGGTACAACCATCCTGGTTTGCAGTCCCGGAGTGCAATGAGTTTGAAAGACGTCTGGGGCAGTCTGGGTGGAGAACTTGGAATATGGAACTCCACCACTGATGTTCAACGTCAGGTCAAATTAACACCTCCAACAGGCTTTAAGTCTTTTTGATCCTGCTTTGGAATGAAATTGCCCAGCTGCTCCTCAGGGAGCTGCCAGTCCTTCTCTCCATGCTTTGTGGCACCACCGGTGTGGGACCATGGCGGTGTGGGACCACGGCGATGCGGCCCCTGGGCGTGCAAACATGGGGTTAGCACCGGTGAGATTGCAGCGGGGTGTGCAGCACAGCAGAGGCTCACTGCAAAACTGCACAATCTGACTCTCCGTAGTAAAAAGCCTTCGACAAATTAGAGAGAGGGCAGAAAAGAGCTACAAAAATAATTTGACTATTAGAGAAAGTTCTTTACCCAGAGAGATTTAAAGAGTTTAATCTGTTTGGTTCATCAGAAAGACGATTAGGAGAAGCCTTGATTACAGCATATAAGTGCCTTCACATGGAGAAAACAACAGGTATTAAAGGTCTCTCTAATCTAAGTGAGGCAGGCATAACAAGAAGCTATGGGCAGGAGCTGAAGCCAGACAAATTCCAAGAAAGAAGGCACGCAGCCTGAGGAGCTGCTGTGATTAACCACTGCAAAGCAAACATAAAGGAAAACAGCAAATTTACCTTTTCCTCTTCTTTACAAGAAATCTCCAGATAAAAAAACAGAAAGATATATTTTTTCCTTTAAAAACATGTTTGCAGGCTTATTTATAACCACATCCTTACCTCACTTAATTGAATCTTATTTCTGGTTTTCTACTGGTTTTGTCTGGGATTTATTTTGGACAAGTAAACCTATGTTTACTCAAGTCTGTGTCCTTTGAACACTGACACAATTTTTCAGTCTTTTGCTTTTCCCCAAAATTGAAATTAATATTTATGTGTACATATATATAAAAATGTATGTATGTATATGTGCCTATATGCATGAAAATTATTTCCTTGACCATCCTAACATTGATTTTTACTTACTTGGGCTTTAAAAATTTTCAGACTCCATACATCTTTGAAATATTCTTTGGTTGGGAAGCAATGGGAAAATAATTGACCATCATCACTTAAAATTTATCTGCTTAAAATTCTTTCAAATCCAGGAAAACATTGTTTTTAAGTAGATCTCATTTTTTTCAACACTGCTATTATTAACTTGTTACCTTTATTTAATGATGGATCTTTTGTCTTAAACACTGATATGATGTCATCGAAGGACTGCCGGGCTCTCCCCAGTACTGCCACACGTTGCACTTCAGTAGAGGCTCTTGGTGAAGCAGCAGCTCATGCTACAGTCCCCCTACTTGGGTGGCCTCCAAAGCCTGTCAAAGGCTTGTCCAGGTAGGCAACATCCACAGCCTTTTGCTTGTCCACCAAGTGGGTCACCTTGTCATAGAAGGAGATCAAGTTAGTCAAGCAGGACCTGCCTTTCATGAACCTATGCTGACTGGGCCTGATCACCTGGTTGTCCTGCATTGGCTCGCTCTACTGTCATTCAGTAATTGTGTTTGGAATTTTTTTGTCTTTTAATTGGAAAATTCTCTGTGAGAAGTAGGCATAATTTCTGAAAGATCAATGCGTAGTGTCAGAGAAACTACCTTGTCTTCTTGACCCTTACAGCTCCTGCTGCGGAGAAGTATCATAATATGGATTGTTTCTACAGCTCCGCTTTGAGGCAGAAGTAGCTAAAATTCATAATTTGGGACTGTCTCGCCTCTCAGACTACCTTGGTGCCAGGAACCTGAGGGTGAGCTGGGTCTTGCAGCCTGGGGACCTCCGGCACCAGCTGCTGGGAAGGCAGGTTTTTTTGCTCAGCCCTGCACCCTGAGCAGCCAAACTCAGCACAGATCTGCCCGTAATCCCACTCCAACCGATTGCGACATTCTTCTATAACTCTTTTAAATTAGAATTGTAGTTCACTGATTGAATAATGTATCTGGAGCACTAATTCATCATTGTGTTGGTAGATAACTGAGCAAGGTGGTCCCTCCCAAGGCAGGTGCTTTGAAGGCATGGCTAGCCAATGAACTGCAGCAGCATCCCGCAGCACCATGCAGGAGGTATCATCAGGTGCAACAGCCCAGGAAAATTACTGCCATCTCAATGAGGTTCGTGCTTTCCTTCCAGCAGGAAGTCCAGGCGTATGTTCTCCAGCCAAGTATTGTCCTTCTGGCTGCTGAGAAGACACATGAAAATGTCTGCAACTCTCCTAGGATTTAGCAATTTGCAACATGAATAGCACAAGGTCATTTCAGTCAAGCCTGAGTATTTTTTCCACTTCTGTTAAAAAAAACCACCAACACCACCACAATGCAATTAACTGTGGGTGGGAAAACTTGGTTGTCTTAGCAAAGAAATGTCATTATATTTCAATGTTGTTATATCAATGTTTAGTAAAATTAAGCTCTGATGTACAAAATTCTATAAAGCTTAATCAGTGTTTTGGATGCTAAGACAAATTTAAATATATTTATCAATGAAAATGCACTATCAATTTGTTTTGTTTTTAATGATCCTGGCTAATAAAGAGAAAACGATAGAAGAGGGATGATAGTACAGTTACAGCTGGATTTGATTTAGTGGTTTATCAGTAGAGACTTTAGCTCACGGTGGATGCTGTAATACAGTAGGGGAGTTTAACAGATGTTTTCAAGGCGTAGGAGAAGACTGAGGAGTGCAGGCTGAGGGAAGACACCTGGGAAACAGCAACTTCCAAGTCCGTGTGTCATCTGTGTAAGCCATGTCATGTGTGGCCCGTATGGAAAGCTGGAATAAACTTATACATGGAGTTAAGTGTGCACAGATCATACATCTTACGGCATATGGCTTATTAAAAATAGTGAGAATCTTGTTAATGTTGTAAGTGATGTGAAAAGCACTTCAGTTAGAGGGAGAGAGCTAATTAAGGGACACATCACAAGCGTGATCCCGTCCCACAGGGCAAGGCAGGGAGAAGTGTGTGATCCCAGGGAGCTCTGTACCATAATGCCTAATCCCACAGGATGGAAGAGCAAGGAAAAGCAGGGAGGAGGAAGAGGATGGACACACACAGAGACACACTGCAGGGCACCGGTCTTCAGCAAGGGTAGAGGCAAATCCAGCCTCAAAAAACCACTCTGGCAGGAGGCAGCGCTGGAGGAAGGAGAAGAGAAAACTACACTGACATACCTCAGGATACTGATAAAAAAAGTAGAATTGCTTCTCCATCTTGTAATTTTCAGTCGATGTTGATTTTTCACCACTTTATAATCCTCTTTTCAAACATTATCCTCTTGCATCCTTGTCTACTATTCCTGGTGGCTCTGTATGCAGAAATGTTACCCTCCTGGCCCATTGCTCCAGCAGACCTGAGAAGACCGTCTACTCTGACAGTCTGTGCCAAGATGTCTTGGGAGCACATCCCAAAGCCAGCTTGGATTGGAACTGTTTTTTCAGGAATCCAGAACACCACAGAGCTGGTTTTTGACCATTGGTTTGTGTTACTGTGTCTTGTCAGCCTGGAAATGCTACACGCAGTGTATTCAGGGATCAGACTGCTGGTTCAGTTACCCCGAGATTGACTGAGATTGCTTCTTGTTTTCTCTTCCACTTGTATCTAATTTACTCTCACCTGGTGACATGAATATATCAGAACTCCTAAACTGCATACTCCTCTACTTTCACTATTAACTTATTTTCTTAATGCCTACCGTCTGCCCACTCCCATCCCTCACCCTGGTGAAATCTCTCCCTTTTCCTACCTGTTGTCGTTCCATGCTCGAGTCACCGCTGGAAAGCCTCCCCCAGCACCCCCCAGCCAGCCCAGCGGTTCCAGCCCAGGAACAACCTAATGCCGTTCTACCCTTCAGTCCCTTTGCTACCTCGTATACCAAGTCACGTGTCCCCCAGGTTACACACCAATTTCCCTTGGGACACAGTACCAAATGCTCTTCCGGAGCCTTAGAGTAGATCTACCACGTTTCCCATGTTAGAAAATCAATTAGGTAAAGATATCCACCCCGATCCTGTGCCCTGGTGTGCGTTATGCGGAGGCAACAGAATATGCAGTGTGTAAATACACATCTACAATTAAAGAAGGCTCCATGCAGCAGTTTATTGGCATCATCCTCCTTCATCATTCTCAGACATGCCTTATAGTATCATTGACGGTAAATTATTTTCCTACATTATTGTAGTCTGTCTGGTGGAATTTGAGGCAGATAACACAATCACTCTGCCAATAAGCAGTCAATGCAAGCACTGTGGGAGGTGTAATAGCTTTTCATGGCAGTTCCTAGAGAATTGATTAGCACTTGGCTCATTAGCTCAATAGCAATCAATGACTCTAAACAGCTTAGATACGATTCTTGCACACCAGAATTGCATAATAAAAATCCTTATGACAGATTTACTTAGTACACATTTGCAGCACAATGTTCCACATAAGAGAGAAGAGATTTAAAATGGCTGGGATGTCGGAGAAGTAGGTGCAGAGGAGGGAACACGGGGAGTTGTGCAGATCACGGAGGTGCTCAGCACCTTTCACACGCAAACCCTCTGCCGCTCCAGCTCCAACAGGTCCTGCAAATGCTGGTGCGTGCTGCCTGCAACCTTGTACAGCAGGAGAGGTTTGTCTGGCTACGGAGGAGAGCATCCACAGCGTGTGCCTTTGGCACAACTTGCTCCTTGAATGGGGCCAAGAAAACCGTGAGCCATGGATCCAGACAAGCCTTTTTTAAAAAGGTTGATGTACTTGAAACAAAGCGGTTTAAAGCTTGGGTGCTTCATGTTACATACTGTCATCATTCAGAGAAATTAAAATGCTTTCCAAATAGTTTTGAAAACATTAAACCAAGACACAATCATTTTGAACCACTCTAAACTTTCACCTCCCCTATGGAAAACTCTTCTCTCTAATAAAGAAAAAAGGAAAGTGAAATTCAAGAACACTGAAGTCGTGTAGCTCACTCCCATGGAGAACCAGTATCGAGTGTCTCACAAGTTCCAGCAAAGAAGGATTAAGTGCTATGGGAAAAAAGGTTCAAAGGCAGAAATACACCCGCACCTTACCCAGGGAGGCGGTGGGGCACGGGTCCCCACGGCACGGCCAGCGGACCACAAGCCTGGGCTGCGGGCAGCCCCCAGGACAAAGCTGGGGAAGACCAGCACCTCCCCAGGGAATTTACGGTCAGAGCTCACAGTCAAATTAGCTGGCCTTATAAAACAAAAAACCAAGTGGTCTACAGTCTTCTTGGCCTGCATACTCGTTCACAGTCGGTAATGAGGCACAGCAGTAAAACTGATTTTGAACTTCTTGGACAGTGGGACGAGATGATCATCGTAGGTCCCCTCCAACTCAAAATATTCTATTCTCTTCTATTCTATTAGGTGGAGCTGTACCACCTTCACAGCAGGTTGAGGGTGTTTGTCCAGAGAACAGTGGGCTCAGCGGGAACATGTGAATGACACAACCTTCTGTACGGGGGACGATGGGGCAACACACACAGCAGCGATTCCTGACCTGAGTGGGGAAATATTTTCAAAGTAGGAGATGAGCCCAAAGGGTGGTACCAAGAAAGAAGAAAAAGCCAAATAAGACATACGCAGGTTCCCATACGGAGAGCGCTAAAAACAGAAGGTCTGAAGGACAAGGGCACCAGCGCTGCTGGGACAGGTTAGAAGCAAGCGGAACTGTGCATTATTGATTAATTTAATAAACAAATAATTTAATGAAAAAATGTTATGTATGGTTGGAGTGTGGTTGTACCTTTGTACTAAAGGCTTAATGAGAACAGCTCCTACGGGCTTTCAGTGATGTTTGTAAGCCAGGTCCAGGGAACTAGCCTGCTAATGAACTTCTGAGCTGTAACTGGTAATTGGGTAAGGGATTCAGCAGAAGGAGATGTTGGGAACCATTCAATAACAAAAGTGGTACCAAAGGAGCGAGGAAAACTCCTGCTAGAGACCATATCTTGGGTTAATATTTTTCTAAATGACACCACCCATCGACTCTCATCAGGTCTTAAAAATCCTGAATTTTTCCCAGATCTTCAGCCCTTTACTTATTAAAACATTAATTACGTAAAAAGGAAACATACAGACAAAGACCTCGGTGAAGGAGAGACTCACGTATGTGATGCATCATTCATTTTTCCATTTACATGAAAAAGAGAAAATGAGAGGAACCAAGTGAATACAGTTTTGTCTTTTGTAGCTGAATTAATACAGCTGTGGCAGTAAGGTCTCATTGGACTAACTGAGCAGTCTCCCAGCTGGTTGATGAGCCCTTGATAAAGTGCTTGATAAAGGATTGAATTTGTCTGGTGCTGGCTGATTAACTGCCCAGTAAACGGTTGATAGATAATAAGCAAGCGGCAGCAGAACTTGAGACAACCTAGAAGGCAGTACCCCTGAAAGCAAGATAGGCAACCTTTTTGTTACCAAAAATCCATCGTGATATAAGGACATTTTAAGACTCATTTACTAAAGTTATGACAGATAAAATATTTACTTTAAAAATTGGACAGAAATTCACATATGGTTTTAATTCCATTGTTCTCTTCCCCCCCTAAGAATTGTAAAATTGCCATTATCCAAAATACCAGCCTTACTTATTTTGAAAAACATTCCTGATTTTTTTGCAAATGTGTTTAATACTGTAAATTAATTTCAAATCATTAAATCATGAGACTGCTAAAATATCAATGGAATTTCAAGACAGATTGTATAAAGGAAAAATTAAGTTTCCATAATTGATAATATACTTAGATGTAAATAACATTTCATTTTGGAGCAATTGCTTTATGAATCTCTAACTTATTTAATTAATCAGTACACTTCGCATCGGTGACAAACCACATATTCAGCAAATTTAAAGATGCATATTCTATTATGGGAGCATTAAATGTAGCTTTATCAGGGATTTAATAAATAACAGCAATATTCTAATATGAAAAACTCATAAAGAGCTGAGCTCAAGGGGGCATAAATTGTGACACAAGGGCATTTTTAAATCACAGCATGCATATTTCTTAGAGTCTTAGAAGACAAGAGGTAGTGCCTACTTTTGCTTTTTAAAGCCAAAAAGTGCGTTGTTTTTCATAACCCAAGGTGGAACAGAATGAGCCCCAGAAGGGCTCTCTTGGAGAATGTACAAGAAGTGGAACTGGTGTCATGTTTTGACCTTGCTCTTCCATACTCCATGGGGAGCAGTGCCTGGCACTCCATCTATGTCCCAAAAGCAATGGAACAGAGAAAATGGCTAAAAAGTGCAGACTGAGAAGACTGGAAGCAGATTAGTGTAGCAGCAAGACCTCTTTTTGTAAATGAGGAAACGTATCACAGAAACAGGTGACAGATTTGCACAAAATCAAAGCAAGCCAACGAGTTAAGAGACGAGAGGGGCATTGCTTACAGAGGGAACAGAATTATCAGGAGCAATTATGTATCTCTCATTTAGATGCTTTTGAACAGCTCAGATTCTCAGCATGGTGCCACCTCAAAAAGAATCATAAAATCATAGAATCATAGAATGGTTTTGGTTGGAAGAGACCTTAAAGATCACCTAGCTCCAACCCCCTGCCNTGGACTTGAAAACCATGAATGTGTGTTCATTTCATTCATGCTGTCATTCACCTCAAAAAACTGATGGAGCCAAGAGCACGTGGCTATGTGGGACACACCACACTTACCATGAAAACAAGGACCACGCAGCCCATCCAGCCCCATGCTTCACATCCCAAGAAACAGAGGGCAATACTAACAGAGCATAGTATCCCTGAGCTACGAGCTGTTTGGGTTCCTTGCCTGTACTGCCTCAGTTTTAAGTACAGTGAGACATTCAGCAAGGTACTGATGGCGTTTCAGATCATGCCCATCTCTAGGTGCTGACATCCAGCTGTGACAGACAACACAACACAGTGTGTTGATGGGACACCAAACCCCACAACTACACAGGCTGTTGTACGGCTCTCGTTCCCTGCTACCTGAACCCAGCTCACAATTACAAACTCACGTGTCTTGGAAATGAAAGACGATGCCATTTTACAGGAGGGAATTGAGTTCATCTTGGGATTTCTTGGCTATTGATACTGGGTACAGCCACTATCAGGTCACCCAACAAATCTGCAATGACCCATATCTGAAATGGGCACTAAATTTAATTTCGGGAAAATTACCCAGGGCACACAATGTGGAATATGCACAGGCTTTACGTTAACTGCAGAAAACCAGGAACTCATTACCTGGCCACGGCTTTCTAAGACTGTCCGCTGCAGAGGAAATTTTGAACAAACAAATAAAACACCCATCACTGCTCCATACAGCAGACATCTGGATCTAGACAAGATTATGTATTTTAATCAGCACTGATCAGTCGTAGTTGCTGATTTTTATAAATGGCATTAAAATAAGAGAATGTTTCAGCAATAATGTCATATTATGACAAGTCATTGGATTGACTACTATCTCATAAAATGATGCATGAATAACAAAAAGCATATAAAATGAACCCTCTGGAAGACTAGAAATAATTTTTCAAGTTCTGAAAATGTTTAGAATAGAATTTCGGAACTTAGAAATGCCTCAGCTGGTTTTAGATCCCTTATACCCTTGGAGGTCTTCTGTGAAATAGGAAAAAAAGAGATGTATTTGGTTTCCTTCAGATGCTGGGACATCAAACTTCATTACAGATGAGACCCCTGGCCATCGCACTACCAGGACCCTCAGGTCACCTACCCTGAAGAAGGAACCAGCAACCCAAACTGTATGCCAAAAAAAGATCCCCTTGGAAATTCCCCTGCGCTCCATCCACAGCTACACCCCAGTGGGTGCTGGCATGGGTGACCGCTCCTGTGGCACGGGCTGCTGACAGCAGTCAGTGACACCAGGGACACCCCTCCTCTGGAGCCGGGCTCTCAGTAAACGCCGTGCACGGGAGGAAGGCACACTGCGGTGGTTATCCTTGCTTGGAAACCCAAGTGGCACGGTGACAGGATACGTATATAGGACACGTATATATTCAGATCCACCTTGCAGGTCTGAGTAGAAAATTGTCGATTCCATCTGGCTCCCATCTGTGCCTTCAAGGCAGCATTAAACACTCAGCACGAACTGGCCTCTTCTTTTGCTCACCGGCTGAGCAGAAGTGCTTCCTAGTGCCGTTAAATAATCCCTGCTTAACCCTCGTTTGGAGGCAGTGAAGCGTGGCCAGTTATTCAAAGCTCTTTCTCCGAACTGGGGATACACGCTCCAAGCTCCCACTCACTGTGCTGCTTCGATAGCACCGAGTGGCTCCAGGACAGCGTATACAGCACCTCTGGGAGAGAAAATAACTCAGACTTGCGGGACAGTCGTGCTGTGAAGAGATACAGGGGCAATCACGTCAAAATCAGAGCTGTCGAAAGCCAAACAGTACAATCATCAGGCAAGATTTTTATTGCTGCTGGTTTTGTTTTTGTATTTTAAAGTTTCTAGCCTGGAAGCTGCAGTTTGGTGTCAGCACTTTGCTGTTAAAAATATCAGCATTTGCAATGAATACTAAGCACATGTGACAAACTGCTAATAGCAAGGTTCCTCCTGCTCGCTGCAAGAGGCTTAAAAGCAGCATCCACAAACGGCGTATCTGACCAGCTGGCAGGGCTCCGAGCTGCTTTTCCAGGGGTCTAGATCCGAATCTGTGAGTTTAGTCCATTCTGTGCCAGTTGTTGTCATGAAAAATTGCCTTTCTCAGGATGGCAGAGGGATTCAGACCTTGTGCTCATCCTTCTAGGCAAAAGAAAATGTTAACAGCCTCAAATTAGCTGCGTTTTAGCAGCGTTGGCATTTTCTGTGCCTTTTGGCTAGATGAGGAGCATACACTGGCAGATTAAAGGTTATAACTCTATGGCCATAAAATGTTCCAACACAGGAGAGACATTTTTGGCACTGGCTGCCATTACGCTGTCGACAAAAGGTCAGTGAAGCACGGCAGCAGAGCCCTGGCACGGCAGGGCAGGCACTGCCAGCGTGGCTCGCCACTGGCACAGCTCACCGGCAGCTCACGAGCCTCACGGGTGAGAGCACTGTGGTTTAGGAGCGCGTTGAAGTGGCCTTTTGGCCAGCGGTACAGCTACACCGTCAGGGTGACCGCAGTTACGGGGACATTTAAAGAACTGCTGTGTGTTGAGTGACATCTCACTGCCGCTAGAAACTTCGAAAAAAGAGAGGGAAGAAACTTTCCAACAAAATACAGAAATGCAAATATAAAGCTTGCTCAGAACAAACTCTGACCTCTATTCTTCTCTTATAATGCACGGCACAACCTCAAATGAATCGGCCAAGCGAGTTCCTCCAGAGCCCCCTGCACAAAGCACACTGGAGATGAGCATGGATCTGCTCATCTTTGCCACATTAATGGCCAAAAAGGTGCTTGTGCTGGGAGCTTTGTTAGGTGATGAGTAAGATGTAGCTGCAGTGAGAGAGCTCTGCATCTTGGCTGAAAGCTGTGGTGAACCTGGAGGTGCCCAGCATGGCTAGTGTAGCTACAGAGCACACAGGGAGTGGTAGCTCCTTATGTTAACAAAAAATGTCGTTCCTTCACTGGTTTAAACGTGTCAACACTAGACTATTGCAAATCACTTCGTAGGTTTTGCCAATGGAAGAAAAAAAAAAATGGTTTGAGCTGACCCACGTAAAAGCATGTTGGCATAATTACTGCCGTAAAAGCTTCCCTCATCACTTGGCACCTGCAGCAGGAGCCTTTCCCTAGCATTTCCCAGGAGAGCGGGGGACGAGGCAGAGCCTGTCGCTCAGCAGGACCATCCACTGTTGTGCCCTGCCCAACCGTAGGGCTCTTTGCTGGGTTCAGTTCTCCATTTGTGGTTTAACCTCCACACGGGTTCCCTCTCATTCTGCGTTTTCTTATGTACTAAGGATTTTCCTGCCACTGAAAAGCTGTTCTCTGTGCAGTTACTGGTAGGCTGCGAACAAGGTACATATTAAATATCCCTCAGACAAACTAGGTAGATCAAGCTTTGTAAGTCTCTCCTTTGGAGATAACTTCAGGGGCTGTCGTTTTTATGAACCTGTCCAATTTAACAGCAGTGTTTTTTAAGGAGGAGCAGCACCTTCTGCTGGACCAGGCAATGCAAGCCCTTGTGCACATCTTCACAGCGTATGCTGTTACAGCTGGGATGACAGTGGGAAGAAAAGCTGCAGGGAGAAGTGGCGTGTTTTGTTAGGCCAAATGATGTAGCTGGAAAAATCAGAAAAGCTTTTGGATATCCAAACCTTTTTTCACATCTTTGTAACAGATTTGAGACTAATAAGATACTACCTTTCCCTACAAACTTCGCCTCTTTTATAGCTTTATATTATCACAGCTGCAGCAGCAAATTATAACTATTGATGTGGTACTCAAAGAAAATGGTTACCTCCGTGGTATCATTCATATTTATTTATACACCAAACATTATCTCTCTCAACCACGGTTGTATAGGACACCTGCAAAGCCCTATTCTGCCATCACGCCTCCCAGGCTGCAAAACCAAAATATGTATTTGGGCACTATGACTCCTACAGCCGAGATTCACAAACTCCTTCAGTGTCCAAGGGCGGGTGAGACACTGAAAACCTTCAAGTACAAGTCGGTATGAGTCTTTCCAAAATGTTATCCCTGGCTTGCCAGCCTCACCCATATCCCTCCTTCCTCTATCTAGGGTCTTGCAGTTTCTGATTAACAGTCATTATTAGAACTAGACCAGTTATCAAGGAACCCAACCCTTCCCTTCCCTTCCTTTTGCTCTGGGTGATGGTTAAAAGAGTATTCTCATTCTCAGCAGATGTAAACTGTTTGGCTTTTGGTCTCGCCCTACAGAGATCTGTGCCTGAGATGATTGCCGAATTCACGGGGTACGAGCAATGTTCAGCATCATCAACTCAATGAGAGTTTGGTCAGTGACTCCTGTACCGACACAGATCTCTTTTGTACACAATGCATACCTACAGTCTCATTTAAAAAATTACAAATAATAGCTCTAGTCTTTCAAACTCTACATAGTTTAGTGCCTCAGTACAAATCCTGTATCAAATCATCTCTACTGTTGCGAAGAATCTGTGTTTTCCAAATGGACTTTCAGCACCCAAGTTTTTCAGGGCTGTTTTCCAGATGTTTTTTTCCAGGCTGCAGCTATCAGAATTACCACATAACACTGCTCTTTTATTTCCTACTTCCTCAGTTGCAGAAATTTTACCATTTATTTTGGTCTGCCTTGCAGCTAGACCTATATGTTTTCTTTCCGTTCTTTGAGATTTCTCACTGCTTTACTGCAGAGGCTATTTTCACAGAAGTTATGAGTTATTCTGCACCGTTCATCTCCCATGGAGGAAAACTCTACTCTAAAGGTAGGTCCCAGTGATATGTAGTCTATGTTGCAAAAACAAACAAAAGTCTTTCAAAGAACACCATAAATACTCTACAAGTTGACCAGAACAAAGAATAACAGGTTTGAAAAATGGCCTTTTCTGTTGTGACTTATAGGCTGTACCCACTCCCCCTCATATAATTAACACGCATGGGAGGCACTGAAAAGCCCGATGGTTCCCAACACAGCAACATCACTGCCAGCTAGGACAGTGAAATTCCAAACAAAGCTAATCTGGCCTCCTTGTTAATTCCTGTAAAGAAAATGTAAAACAAGTATTGTTGCTCCTCTGAGCACAGTGTCTTGCATCAAGAGGTAAGTTTGGCAGCTCCTCACTGCAATAGTGTGGAAACTTTTCTTCTTTTAAAGAATGAACAACCCCAGCCAAGACGATTTCTCTCCTGAACAGTAATTCTACTGCAGGGAAATTATTTGCAAACAAATGCCCTAGAAAAGCCACTCTGCAGGTGATGAACAGGAGACTTAGGTGTCTCACAGCCACAGAGAGATGACACGGTCACAATTATTTCCTCCTCCTATGGTATGGATAACTGTGTATCTTACTTTCCTTGAGCTTGTCATGTTCCCTAGCCTCTGTGATTTTGCTTGTCAGCTTTGTAATGAAGAGTGAAAACAAGGGGCAAAATGCAAAACCTGTTAGTTTCAAACATGCCAATTTGAATTAGAAATTAGTCTGAAAATCTCCTTGTCCAGAGTAGTCCAAGTCCTGCTTGCTCAGTCTAAATTACAAAAACTCTCTGGCCACCCCTCTCATCCTTCTGTTCTGTGAAGGCACAAGTAAGATGTGAAGGAACATCTGGAAAACGTTACAGGCAACAAGATGACATGTTCATAGACCTCTTTAGAAAGTCAGGACTGATCTGTCCTCACGTTCACTGAGGATGCTTAATCCATGGTTCAATCATCTTCCCAGATCGCTCATGAAGGTTTTCGTCCTCATCCTTCTCATGGCCTCTGCTCAGAGTACATTAGCAGCTGATCTTGAGAAATATCCAATCTCACCACCACCACTGCCATAGTCCTTGTTCTGGATTCACACAATCCAAATCAACTTCACAGGACTGTTGAACTCTGGACTGAGCAATTGGAGTAACACCTCCTGGAAACTCATGTGCCACCAGGAACTAACAGCGCTGTCCTGAAGTCCTCTCCCTAGCAAAGTGCATGCAAAGCTCCCACAGCCCAGCACTTGGAACTCCTTGAAAGCCTCTGCTCCATCCCTAATGGCATCCAAAACACAGCCACAACAGCTGGGAACGGGGGCACCAGGAACACTCATCCCAACTCATGCTTTGAAGTGCTTATATTTTTGATTTGCCATGAACACCTTACATGGAGAAACAGCAAGAAGAAAACAAACCCAACACCTACTTGGACACCAAGTGCGTCCAAGCTGGCCTTAGCTAGCCAAAGGTGGTGCTGTCTTATGTTTATTTATTCAGCCCCCTAGCTCGCTGGCCTGGCTGTCCGTACACCTTCCTGTGACGGGCTAGAGAGCTCAGGCAATGCAGGAGAAAAGGGGCTATTTCTGTGAAACCTACTGCTTCCTCACCATCCGATTATGCCTCAGTGTGCGTAGGGGGCTTTTAATCCCTTATCCTTCCCTTGGATCTCTGCAGTCATAAAGATTGCCCTAGAGCTGATGCAAGCAAAGGAGGAAGGCCTCGGGCTGTTGAATCTCTGGGATTAGAAAAATGCAGGAGAAGAATGAAATGACTGTCACAGATGTAACAGTAATGACTAACGAGACAAGTATGGGATAAACTGGCTTGGGTAATACCATTAAGATCAGCAGCCACACAAGATATATCACTAATCCTATTACAGTCAGAATACATGTGACAAGGAAAAGCACCTATCTTCTGAACAGGGTGTTTAATTGAAAGAGAAAACCAGATGCCTCAGACAAGCAACTCAATGACAGAGACGAAGCCATGCCGAAAGAAAAAGAAGAGTGCCCCAACGTAAGCTGAGTTGCAAGCGGTACCCAAGAGGTGATGCTCATTCTCCAAAGCCAGGCACACAGCAGGTTGTGTTACTGATGTTAACGCAATTCACAGCTGCCCCCCGGCCAAAGGGGCTGAAGTGCTTTGCCTCCGATCTGCAGGCGGGAGCACCGTGCCTGCACCAGGGCGAGGATGCTCAGTCGGAATGACAAGCAGCCAGCACTGCTGGTGCCTCCCTGCCACTTTTACCCAGGCTTGGACAGGCACTTTTGGCAGAGCTTTGTACTGGAAGACGTGCTGCAGCTCTGCTGCCTTGTCCCCTTGTCACTGAAACCAAACGAGCTCGTTGCATGGCATGACAGTCTCTTTGGTGCCTTGGTCTGTTTGGATCATCCTTAACAGCCGCCTGTGAGATAGCACTGCTCTACTCTTTATGCATCAGAGTTTCTGCCTAATAAAAAAGTTGGCAGTAAGGAACTCACTCATGGTTTTCCTTGAGTCTCCTGTACTGTGTTAGGGGACCCTATCACAGAATCATAGAATCATAAGATCATAGAATCATAGACTCACCTAGGCTGGAAGAGACCTTTAACATCATTGAGTCCAACTGTCAACGTAACACGGCCAAACCCACCACTAAACCATGTCCCTCAGCACCACATCTACCTGTCTTTTGAATACCTCCAGACACGGCGACTCCACCACTTCCCTGGGCAGCCTCTTCCAAAGTTTGATAACCCTTTGGGTGAAGACATTTCTCTTATGATCCATCCTAAACCTCCCTTGGCCCAACTTGAGGCCATTTCCTCTTGTCCTACCACTTGTTAATCGAGAGAAGAGACTGACCCCCCGCCTCGCTACAACCTCCTTTCAGGCAGTTGTAGAGAGCGATAAGGTCTCTCCTCAGCCTCATTTTCTCCAGGCTGAACAACCCCAGTTCCCTCAGCCGCTCCTCAGAAGACTTGTGCTCCAGACCCCTCACCAGCTTTCTTGTCCTTCTTTGTTGCCCTGGTGGAAGCAGTGTGACGAGGCTTCCCATGCTTTTGTGCTAAAACCAGCGCCAGATGTGGGAAAAGGTTGGTCAGTCAGAGCCCATCAGCCCCAGCTTCATAGATAATGCTGTCCTGTTCGGTCTTTCTGTAAAGCTCATAGTGAAGTGTGTGCTAAGAACGCTTCCTGAGGTATCTAATTTAAAAGCTTTACCTAAACTGCTGCAGTTAGGGAGATTATTTAGACATATGTAAATAAAAACCCCTTGGGGAGCAAGGTGAGAAATGTCCCTATTCCTGACATTAGCATGTACAGGATAATGGGCTGGCAGGAAAAAATTAAACATTTAAAGGCATTCCAGCTGGGCAAGGAGAGAGGAAATGTCTTTCTTAGCAGGTGTCAGCAGGAGTTCTCACCGCAAGCACAGGGAGGAGCAGAGAGGGCTGAGAACTGAGCCCAACGAGAAAGGGCAAGGTTTAGTGTGACCTGCCACCTGAAAGGCTGCTGGTGTCGATGGTCCATGCCGATGCTTTTATAATGGAAAAGGTTTTCAAAAAGGGTTTGAAACCTCCTTGATTTTATGAATTCACAGTGAGTATTAGCTACAAGTTGTATTTTGCTTTTCAGCGTGTGGTGTGGAGGAAGATCAGTCATGAGTTTCAGCTCACTCTGCACCACAGAAACGTAACATTTCCATGTTCCTGGCTTTATAACAAGGTTTTCATTTACTTTTGGTGTGAATGATTTTGACATTTTGGAACTACAATAGAACTTATTTCTATACCTTTGAATATTTGTGCCTTTAAATTAGCCATAATCCAAGGGGAAAAAATATTTAATTACAGAAACAAATATAGCAAGGGAAAGAGTTCAGTGGAGGCAGACCAGCCTCCTCCTAACAATTAGAATGTGTGATTTATTAATGCACATTATAGTGTGAACGCGGGTGTTAGTTGGTGCGATTAGTGACTGTGTGCTAAGATCCCTATGCCAGTTAACCCAAGACTGAGCAAGCCAAACAAACAAGCTTTTTCTGGATACTGTATTTATAGTTTTTTAAGCACTAAACCCCGCAATAATGGCCACAGCAGCTTGGCTTGCCTTCTCCTGAAGCCATGAGCAAGTTGTAGGGGTACAGGTGATGGGCCAAGACCTTAACGCGCTCCCAGGCGCCGGGAGAGGATTTGGAAATATTTGCAGACATTGTCACAGTTACAGAAATAAAGATCTCCTTTGAACAGGCCCACTAATTCTCAGCCTAATGAACTGTTAGATAAAATCTTCTTTACTGAAACTCCCTATTCATTTTTTTCATGCTGAACTGAGTGCGACCAGCTGTGCTTACCTCCAGAGGGTGATTCTGCAGCTGAGGTCTAAGCCCTTCCCCGAGTTCACATCATCGCTCTTCCGGCACAAGAGGTCTCTTGGGATTGTCTCTCTGAGGCCAGTTCTTACACTGGATGAGAAAGATATGTCAATTAGATCGTAAATGCATAGACTCTAAGGTAAGGGGCACCTGTAACTCATTTAATCTGTCCACGTACAGACCGGCCAGTGTTCACCCAGTTACATTTTACTGAGACCATTAACCTCTCGCTGCAGCGTAGCTCTCAGTGGATGTCTCGCTTGTTCTGAACCTGAAGGCATCTGGAGAGGAAGCACCCAGCTGTTCCCTTGGCAGGGACATCCAAGTTCAGCCACACTTGCTGTTAAAATAGGTCTTATTTGCAGATTGAATTTATCAGCTTTCTCACTAAACCACCGGTTCCTCTCTGCCTTTCCCTGCCAGAGCGAAGCACTCTCTTGAAGACGAGATCATCAAGACCTTCCCACAAAAGTCCCTGTGGGACATATTCAAGCCATCTCAGTCTTCTTCTTAATAAATTACCAGACTGAGTTCCGTAATGTGTTCATCTAAGGCACATTCTTCCAACCCCAAAGCATTTTGTGGCTATGCACTGCACCTTCTCCTTCCCTTCTCAGCAGGTGGACATTAAACCCACGTGGGGTTGTCTCAGCAGTCCCACGCACAAAGGGAGCAGAAGGAGGGCAACTGCTACCCCACTGCCCGCAATGTCCAAGCAATGGCCACATTTCCCTTAGCATCAAACCTGCAGTTTGTCCCCTGTCCCCCAAACCAAGATACAGCCACCCAAGCTGCAGACCCAGCCTGCCTGTCCTGCTCCAGAGGCTTGCACGTGCCTACGTACACCTGCACTTTTTTGAATGGGGCCATCCATGATCCATACTGCTCCATCTTACTGACTCCTTCTCAGCATTAGCTCAGCGTTAGCTACCCCAGTTTTCCTAGATTTTCTATTCATTTTAATCAACAGTAATATCCTTCAAAATGATTGATTCAAATGCTGGAGAGGCCCTGTAGAGTCTCAGTGCAAACATTTCTACACAGCGATGATTTCTAACATGCAGTTATTCCTTTTCATTGCTCTTAATCCATTTAACTTCTGCTTTCATAACTTCTTACTCAATACGTTGGAGGATTTTATGTTTAAGTTAAGGCTTTCAAAAAGTCTCTGTGCATTACACAGGTCACTGGTCTTCTTCAGTTTTACAAACTTCTGTAATATCTGCAGCCGAGATGCTATTTTCTTGTACAAGGAAAGGTTAAAAACTGTGTAAACACTTCAGGACCTGAATCTGAGTTAAGCGCTATTTTGCTTTACAATCTCTACATACGATGCATAACAACAATAATTTGAACTTTGGGAGTTTATCATTCAGAAGTTATCGCAAACTTATTTCCTTTTATTTTTTTGGTTTCTTTGATGTTTAAGACTCATTTTTTTCTGCCATTTTAATTCTTTGGACATTTTAAAGCAAAGGCCTTGGGAGTTATGAACACGTGTTATCTAGGAAACTGGGTAGGTCTGCCTGGTGCAGGCACAGCAGCTACCCCAAATCCAGTGTTGGCACTGGTCAGGCAGTGCCACTAGCCCAGCACTGCAGCACAACGTCGCTCCAGCCCAAGGCTCACAGTCCACCGGGACTTGCCCCATCCCCGAGCTGGTAACCCTTATTTCTCTGCTTGCCCCAAGGCTTCACTGCTCTCCTGACTCAAGGTTTGCATGGAGCCAGCCCAGCAGCATCTGCCGGCAATCCCCAAATTCTGGCATGCATCTCAGCTGCCAGGGCTCCCCCGGTCCTACACCGAGCAGGCAGATGGAGGAACAGCTTGGGGTCACCCACCATCCAAGGGAGTAGGGAGTATCCTGGCTGTCATTTGGAAAAAATAGTAGGCAAACGATTTTCAGGAAGAAAGGTGACTTTTTAAGTCAATGAGCCATTTAATCTGTAAAGCCCTCTGATACTCTATTATCTCCATGGGGAAATGGAGGCCCAGATAAGTTAAGTGGTTGCTCGAAAGGTCGTGCGATAAGTCACTGTAAAACTAGGATTCAGCTCTGTGTTTCCTACTAGCTGGTGCTTCGGCACTGGAAAATGTCACCTCAGAGGGGAAGTGTCAATGAAGTGCGTGCATGGTTGTATCACTTTTGCACTGAGAAACTGAGTTGTCACGACCTGGTCGCCTGCCTCACGTTCCCGAGCTCTCCAGCTGCGGGGGCTGCTGCCAGCAGGGCTCTGCACAACGGGGACAAAAGCCTTGTCTGCATTGTGGATAGATGTCCAAGGAAAAAAACTCCCTCCTTGTTTGTTTTACACTTTCCAATGTCTTGGAATAAGTCTTGTAGAAAAATGGATAAAGACAAAAAGGGACTCCCTGGTCAGCATCTCCAGCAACACTTCTTACAGGCAGCCAGGCAGCAGATACCTAGTAAGGCAAAGCACCTCCTGCCCCCCAGCGAAGAATCCCACAGAACTCCCAGAGGAGCTGAAACCTCCTCCAACAAGAAGCCTCAGAGCTCCCTGCATGTGCCCCAGGGCGCTGGGAAGAAGATGCCCGGACAGTGCGTGGGAGTGAATGTGGTGTGGAGGAAGGCAAAGCTCTCACTCAAGGCGTCTCCTCCATTCAGGGACCAACTGAAGGCAGAAGGGTGCGTGTGGAACCACTTTTGAGGCAACAGGGACTGTTTCTGTAGATAAGCGGAGCACTAGCACAGCCTCATACGCTGTGCCTGGCTGAGGTCAGTCTTTAAGACTTCAGAGGAGGGGAAAATACTCCAATAAACAAGAAACCAGACACAGTTCGTAGACTGATATGTGTTCCTCTTTAGAGCTGAACAGTGGCAACACATTTAACACCCATACTCACATGACATCTTGCAGGCATGTCGAAAGCCTCTGGCTGCCAGATGAGATAAAGAAGGAACCTGACATGGAAGAGGCTATCATTGCTACCCAGTTTCTTGAGATTTCATATTTGCACCCCAGCCAGAGAACTGTCAGTGCCCAGAGCAGTGTATTGCACGCCAGGGATCGTGACCTTCCCATTTTGGTTTGCAACAATTTCAAAGAGAATCTCAAAATGTTAGAAAAAGCAGCAGTGGTCAAGAGGAAGGGGGCAAGTGCTGAATTAATCAGAAGCCAAGAAATATAATCAGTGCTCGTTCCCTGCCTTGAAGGAACTGAGATGCTGCATCTCCAAGGACAACAGGAAAACAGGCCAGTCAAAGAGAATGGCACGCTCGAAACATTTGAGATACACTGAAAACCTGCGCTTTGACAGCAGAGGAGCTGGCGCCTTAGCAGCACGATGCCCCCGAGCGAAACTGCTGGAGGGCTTGGTCCTTCCCCGTGCAAGGAAGCCCTACGGCACCGGGAGGCAAACTCCTTATGGGAGCATCTCTGCCCGGAGCCCCTTTCCGAGCATGGGGGGACCCTCCAGCCCGGGGTAACTGTGTCCTTGCAGGGTGGGAAGGGGACAGCGCCACCTGGGGACTGTCCTCAAAGTGCAGCGCTTCCCTTACTGCAAGAACTGTTAGCCTATGCACCCGTTTTAAATAGCTTTTAAATCGCCTTACTAGTGTCTCGCCTGATTGATGCACGGGGAAGTGATCCCGTGACACGGACACATTAGCATTTAAAGTCAAGCTAATTACTGACAAGCCTTTCACAGTCATAGGTGTATTTTAACGACAGGCACTGTACGATGAGACAAGAAAGCAGAAGACATGAGCTGGAGGGATATGAAGGGAATGTGTGTGATCAAATACATAAGTAAAAAAAATTAAACATCAAAAGTTGTTATGTCTCTTCTTCCTGTTTTGTAATTCAGGGTTTGAGGTTGGGGTTTTCATTGATCATTTTTAAAAAACTGAATTTTTAAATAAACCGTTCTGGAGCCTGAAATGATGCATGCTTCATACACAGCCTTACAGGGGGAGAACTATTTTAAATGAGGAAATTTGCCTACAAATCCTTGCGCCTCATAGAAATGTCATGCCTACATTCTTGCATGCTTTTGCTTTGTTTTACTTGACATAGCCCTAATTTCAACTGAAAACGTAGTGATCCTCCTACATATATCTGTAGTGTACTCTGAAGGGAGATTATAATGTATTATAGAAATACCGTTTTCTAAGACACATCTTTTGTCACCAATATAAACGAGAAATAAATATTTGTGAGTTTTACACCCAGCATAATTACGGCTCTTCACAGTATCTTTCTGATCCGAGAACAATTAAACTGCAGGGCTGGAGCACGGAGTGGCTTTAGCCCCCATCTCGGAAAGTGCCCCCGGGAGAAGAGGGACCCCCAGCCCCGCAGAGCCCCGCGGGCTGGGCGGGCAGCGGGGGCATGCGGGGAGCCCCATCGCTCCCTTCCCGTGTCCCTCCTTTCCCTCGGGATGTGCCACAGCTTCCACTGGCCCGTCCCCTCCCCGGGGAGATCAGCCCCGACCCCACAGCGACGGGCTGCTGGGCACGTGTAACCCCCAAAACCTTCCCCCAGGGGCAACTCTCCCGTGCAGATCTTTGTCCAGCAAATTACAGTACAGCCGCTGAACAGTATCATAAAATGTCCGGAATAAAGCGTTTTGAATGGCCTAGATGCACTTTAATATGGAAAGCTAATATCTCGTAATCTTGAAGTTAGTGCTGTAATTGCTACCAGTCTCAGCTGGCCACCCGTCATGACCCTTTGCCTTCTCCTAAACACTTTGGCTTCCACAAGGTCGGTGCTTTTCCGTACCAGCGAGAAGCCAGAGTTTTGCATGCGGCTCCTTTATTCAAGTGGTTGCACTTTGCAATGGAAAATAAGGCTCTAATCTCAGTCTGAGCCTGCGGCAGGTCCTCTGCAGCGGGGCTGTGCCAGCTGCGGCGCTGAGCTGGCCAGAACCTCTCTGTAATGCAGGACGGCAGGGATTTGGAAATTTCCAGGATTCTGGCTTTGGGCTGCTCCAGCAATTAAAGAAACTTCTAGCATGCTCTCCCCAGTGTTTCTTCTTTCTGTCTTTAACATATTTCTGGTATGTTTTAATTCATGGGTGGGCCAGGTAACTTAAATTAGCCTGTGATCCGTTGGAGCAGTGCACACAAGCAGCACCCTTGCAAAGCCAGGGAAGGGTTCGGGGGAGGCTTGCTGCTCCTGGCACCACTGCGAGCCATGCAGCCTGTCCCAGCGAACCCCGTGACAGACTCTGTACGCAAAGATCATCCACCTTTTCATCACTTACTGTGCGATCAGAGCACAGGAGCGACGAGAGGGCAGTCTGCCCCTCCTCGGCGTGACTTACAGCACCGAGGGCACAGACCTCGGCCGTGCGGTGGGAATGTTCCTCCCAGCCCTGCCCGCTCCTCCGAACAGACGCCACCAAACCAGCAGCACAGTTTGCTTCATCATCAGGTGTGGTTAACAGCCAGCAGCTGTTACGCTCCCCAAAACCGGGAGCATACAAATAAATAATGCGCTCAGCTGGAAAAGGAGGAGGTCAGTTCAGATCAAACAGAGAATTGGAACTGTGGTTTGTCCTCCCTGCCTTAAATCTAAGGAAAAGAGACGTAAATGATGGGCTGAGCACACTCGAGCAGCTGCCCCCGTGGCCAGGGGGACGCACGGGGCTGGCCAGCCCAGCACCACCAGCCCAGGGGACGCCAGGAGCTTCTCCCGGGCAGCGCCGTGCCCAGGGCGGTGACTGGATGCAGCCCCTAACCCCCAGCTCACCCTGCCACCTCTGCCCATCACCGCTTTGGGAGGGGACGCTAGCAGTTGCCATCTGGCAGGAGGGGTCGGTAACATGCCGTAAGCACTTTGGGGCACCTGCGTGGTGGAGAAACCCTCCAAACCCTTTAATGCCCTTACCAGGCACGCCCCGCCAGCGCCCCTCTTCTCTTCCATGTACAACATACAGAAACCCAAAACTGTAAATCACGTAAAAACATGTAACGTCAATCTTTGCAGCGTGGTCCACACAGGGAAGGAGAGGGATTGTACTCATGCACCATCGAGCTGTCTCCCGAAACGTGAAGCCATGCACAAGGTGCCCTCCCCCAAGCTGGAAGTTCCTGAAAGGAAGAGTGGGAAAACTTCAAAAGCGAAGCTGTCGCCAGATCTCAGAGAACCAGACCACAGCTTCGCTTAGGAGGTCACTGCCAGGGGCTCAAATTAATGACTTAGCCGGGTAATTTAATGCCCCTGTGCAAAGCAACAGAAAAGGAATTGAAAAGGAATGGAAGCAATAGTTAAGCTTGTAAAAATTATCAGATGTACTCTTTTAACCCTCTAAACCAAAGAATTCTCAAATTCTGATGGTCTTCATGGAGAGAAAGTGAACATAATTCCTTAAGTATGTCTACCTCGGGAAGCAAAAATGATTGTAAAAACTAAAATAGGAAAGTAGAAGAAGATACCTGTGGAGCTAAGGAGTTCTCAATACAATTCAGAATAAAAGCTTGCAAGATATACTGTAAAACTTCATTAATATAATAAAGAATAAACAACAAAAAGCCTTGAAGTACACTGCATGAAACATTGCATTGTTTAAACCAGTTCTGAAACGCTCAGAACAGCACCAATCTCTTCTGCTTGGTGCAGTGGTTCATGCTCATAATGCTCATGGTTCATCGAGTAGCTCAATTCATCACCAGCAGTTCATCAAGGCCTCTAAATTTATCGTCATTTTGAAAGTCTTTTAAAAACTAGTGCTAAGCAGAGTATTTTCTCATCCTCCCAGAACTCCCTTTAGTGGGAAGGAAAGGAACATTGCCGCTGTAACTCAGCGTCATCGCTGGAATTAAGTGGGCACTTCTTCCTGCATTAGTTTTTGTGGAGGTAGCGTTTGCAGTTCTGTTTTCCCTATAGATCAAAATGTTCTTTCCTAGCTGTTGTTTTTATTAAAAAAATCTTTATTGAAATCTTACTTTCTATTTTTTAGTAAGTAAAATTACTGCCTCTTCACGCTCCATTTTAAAAATAAATGTCCTCTCCAGTCGTTTGCGTTTGTTCCCACAGGTTTCAACCAAAGCACTTTAGCCTGAGTGTATATGGAGCTGCTGCTGTTTTAACCTAATAATTATCATAGAAAACGCTTCCTGACCACAAACAACAGCGTAAAGACATCTTTCACGTGGGAGCTCACCTCCAAGAGAAAGCAGCAATGAACACTTCCAAAGACAACTCCTTTGGATGATTTATTAACCTTCAGCTACAGAGCCGGTTTCTGTTCTCCTGTGCACTGTGCTGCTGATGGGCGCTGGAGAACTCTCATATTCGTGCACCGACATAGCTAAAATAACCAACACAAGTTTTTAAAAACCAAATCTCCTCCATCTAAGGACCTAACAACTCAGAAATAACGTCCTCCTGCTCCAAGTGTTTGTCATTCTCCCTTCCACCATGGTTGGAGTGAAAGCTGAGCTGTGCTCCTGCCCGGGGGATGCTGGTGGCGCTAGTTGCTCCTCCCGGGGCCGCACTTTGTACCTGTCCTGGCAGAGCTCCCCTTGCCCGCCCGCATCCCTCTGAGCATCCGCCGCTCCTCGGCGCTTTGTGTCACCTGCAGTGTGCAGCAATGGAGATATGCCAGTAACGAGACGCGTTCTCTGCTGCTGCCCCAAAACACAAAGGTAGTCCCTCCTCACTGCATGGGGCCGGTGGAGGGAACCAGTCTGGGAGGAAGAGGAGGGACACTGGCAGCCACATGTGCTACAAGCATTTCGGTGTGTTTCTGCCAAACTGCTGAAACAAACGCCTTCATGGAAAGCTCAGATTTTTGTTGGGATAGAAGAAGGTCTTTGAACTAGTTTCCCAATAATCCAGTGGATGCTGATGTGTATCGTTGTTGTTATTGTTATTGTTGTTGTTTTAAAGTGGGTGTTGCACAGGATTTCACTCCTGCTTTTTTTCCTGAAAGTCAACAGGTCGGTGTAGCAGCAGTGAGGAGGTCCCTCTGAGAGTCTGGATGGAGAATCCAACTATCAGAACTTCATTCCCCCCAGGGAGATGTGCTTTCTAATGGTGGCCTCATCTTAGACGGGCTCTTCCTTGCTGAGAGAGCGGATGATGTTGTTCATACCTACTCTTGCAGTTTACATCCTGCACCATCATAAGAAGATCCAGGACCACAAGAGCTGTTTCAGGAATTCTGAATGCCTTGAATTGGTACTTTAACAGACAAACCTCCAGCTTTATCACAACTTAGCAAAATATGTTGTGTTGCAACAGCGCTGAAGCCATGCCTGATCCTGACCCACAGCTTCAACTTCCCAGCTTAGCCCCGGACCTGCTCCATCCCTGGGGACCAGTCTGGAGACCAGGGTTGAGGACAAACCCTCCATGCCACTGCTTAACCTTGCCTTTGCTCCAGACTAGCCTTGCAGTAGGAAGACACAGGAGAAGCAGTGGGATGAAAATCCAATGAGTGTAAGAGCAAGTGCAGTGGATTCTTGTACTGAACCTATTCCTCGGTGCGATCACGAGAGGATAGCGTTACGACAGAGATAAAGGACCCTTTGGGTAGTGACCGATGATATTATGCAACATGCTTAGATCTGTTTTTAGTCTCTAAAACAAGTAATGATGTTGGGATATTTCGATTTTCAGCCTAAGATAGCAGAAGGGCAGACCTGGTTCTTTGCTTTTCCTTTTTCACAAGTTCTATTATTTTATTCTGTAAGAGTTTTGACTTGAATAACCAGCTAGTGTATCTGTCTGTATCGAGTTTCAGATTTTCACCTGCAGGAGATCTCCCCACTTTCCTCCTTCCCTTTGGCTCTTTTCTTACTTCTGTAATTCAAGTGCCCTTTCAAGTTCTTTCTAATGGATTTACTAAATGAATCAATTAGGCAGAGAAAGAACATTGAAGTACTTTTGTGTAGATTAGTATTTTATGTTTAATATACTCAGTCATAGCTTATTAATTACTGCCATTTAATATTTATTTAACGTTTATGCTATGCTGCTTCACTGAGGAACTTGTAGAATACAACATCATTTTCTCATTTTCCCTCCAGCTACCTAACTAGTGAGCTCTGAACATCCAGGTGATGGAAAATAACAGAAAAAGATTCTTTCTCTAAGTAGTGTTGCCACCATATCTCATAAGGGAGTGGCTGCTGCTGACAGGCACAGCTTCCCATTTCATTCCCTACTGACTAGCTCCTGAGCCCAGCAGCGTTTTTGGGCACTCTCTGGTCTTTGCAGTGGAAGGAGCTGCTCCTCGGCTTTGAGGACCGATAGTCACCACCTACACAGAGAACGTGGTGTGTGGCCTAGGCTGGACATGACATCTCCAGCCTGAGTAACTGCCGTGCTATGGCTTTGAACAACCAAGGACCGTGAGCTTTGCTGCCTAGAGGTGAAGGGCTTTGTCGTTTTAAGGACACGGGGACATAACAACACTCGTAAGGCTACAGCTGCCAGCTGGGATGAAGTATCAGCACAGCTTTGCTCTGGTCATGCCTCTGACCACTCTACCGCTGCCTCCTCCACAACACTGCCCCTTCTGGGACAGAGCTGGGAACTGGCAAAGCAAAGTGAAATGGCGAGCAGCACACGGTCTTTAATGTCAGCTCACTTCATAGAATCATAGCATCACAGAATGGTTTGGGTTGGAAGGGACCTTCAAGACCATCTGGTTCCAACACCCCCTTGCCATGGGCAGGGACACCTCCCACTAGACCAGGTTGCTCAAAGCCCCGTCCAACCTGGCCTTGAACACCTCCAGGGATGGGGCAGCCTCAGCTTCATTAAATAACTGCTGCTTTCCCCGGGAAAATCCTATGAAGCCGTCATTTGCCTTTGCAACCTGACATTTCACCAACAAGTGGTCTCTAATTAGCTCTACGTTTTCAAACCTCAAATAGATGGAAAAAACACAGATGATTTGGCTTTCCAGTTTCTCCCTGAGTCTCTTCATCCATGCATGCTATGTGGTGAACTGATAAACAGCCAGGAGAAGTATTAAAAAGGAATATATGAAAAAAGTAACAATTTTCTTCAAAACAATTTCCTTCAAAGTACATTTACTTAAAAAGACTCTGGTAAGCACTAGTTTAATTTCAATTTTAGCTCCTTAATTGAAGATGTAGTTGGCTTAGTTATCCTAGTAGTTTTGAGTATCACCAAAATGAAAATATTTTATAAATATATTCAATTGGACTGGAAGCTCACTATATCATGGAATGGGTGAAAGTAAAATCAAACTTCCTTAACTCTATGATCCCTTTTATTATTAAATGTCAATAAAGGAACAGCAAAACAGCCAAAAATAGTCAAAGTCTGGAAATCTGACTCCTGAGAACAGAAGAATCAGTTCCTATTTCTGAGCTACAGTACTTCAGTAAAAAAGGTAAATCAAAATGTTGCCTGTTAGCAGGACACACTGAAGACTATATGTGCTTTGCAAAACTGTCGTATGGAAGCTGATCCACAGCGTCACTGAAGAAAGTGGCTTTTCCTTATGCTCCTTGCCTAGTCTCATTTATGGAGGTGGTGGACAAATAAGACAGCCGTAGCACTAGCCTGGCACCTAACAGCGTTTGCACAAGAAAGGTGCAATTCCCACTGACCCCCAAGGAGTGTGATTTTCCTGCCCTGTGGTGGCCTCCTGCAAGAAGCTTTTGTCCTTGGAATATCAGGGGAGGGAAAACCCTCCTGTTAAAACAGGCGCCTCCAGCCATGCTCAAACCCCTCTTCTCCCTGCTGGTGGGAGCGGGAGGGTGCCGCAGCTCTGGAACGCTGTCCTGCTGAACCAGGGGCAAAGCAGGGAAAGGGCCGTGGGAGGGTCCCGCTCCAGGGGTGGACACGTAGGGATGGCAGCTGGGCTTGCGGGCAGACGGGGGACCGCAGCAGCTGGGACTGCTCTTATTCCAAAGCTTGCTGTGTAAAGGAGGACAAGTTCATCTCTGCGTCCTCTGGGAAATGACAAAGTGACATAAGGTTGAGTGACAACAAAGGTATTTTAGGCCAGATTTCAGGGATAATGCTAGGGCCAGTGGAGTGCTAGAGCAGGCTGGCCAAGGAAGCAACAAAATCCTCATCTGTTTTCTGCAGGGGGTTGGTTTGTTTGATGTTGGTTTTTTTTGTTCGTTTGTTTGTGTGGATTAGGCTAGTATCAGCCAGAGGGGCTCAGTGCACAGACACATTTTCACAGCTTAATAAATTACCAGAGATGTCAAATAGGAACTTTTCACAGGTCCTTTCCTAGCCTTTGGCAGCCTGAGCTAATTAAGCGGATCTTAATCCATTCAGGTGGGGCTAAGCTAAGTTACATGGGCTCTGCCCTTCTGAGGGTCCATGACACATGCCTGCACTTCTACTGTTGTCCAAGCAGGACGAGCTGCCCTGGGCACCCGCGCTGCTGAGCTTGAGTCTGTGCAAAGGGATGGCCCAGGCTCACCACCTTTGATCTCTCCCGGGCACACGTTTCTGTGACGAAGGGAAGATGCACCATGGGCAGCCTACAACACACACAAACGCGTGCGGCTGGGAAGCACCACTGGTACCGCACTGCGGTCACTCGTCCCTGTGGCCCTAGAAGAACCATCTGTGGGCATCTTTTGTCTTTCCGCATCAAGGAGGTAATTAAGTGATGGGAACGTGAGGAATCACATCTGGCAGTGGATCACACCTGGAGGCAGTCTACCAGTGACAGCAATAATCGCACTGACCTGGTGCCTGCTTTTCCCCAAAACTTTATATTTTGGGGGAAAAGTCAAATTAGATGGTGTCTTGTTCTGTCTTTAATAGTTTGCCAAATTAACAATAGACTAATTTCTCTCCCCTCCCCCCAACTTCAGTTTCAGCTACTTTGTGCATCATTTTATATTATTTATATTAGCACTGTTTGCACCATTCTGGGAATACTAGTAAGAAGATGTTTGTATGCAAAGAAAGAGTAAAAGGAATTCAACTAATGAGACAAAATTATTGCACCTTTCCCAGAACTGAAGCACGCTACTGATGTATTTTCAGTACATATTAAAGTGAGAATAAAGTGGGAAAAGAAAAGTGAAGAGCAAGATATAAAAAGAATATTACTGGAGACAGAAGTGCAATCATTTAGTCATATTGCCTCACATTTAACATCTCTTAGCCATATCCATATTAAATATAGTTAAATTAAAACATGCAAAACTAAACCCAAATACTCACTGAGAACACCATGGTTAAAATAAGCAATAAGAGACAATATTTTGACACGTACACAAATGTGAGAATAAGGACTATGCAAAGCATCACATTGCAAAAGAACATTAAAAATTAAAATGCAGTAAATATGAACATGGGAACCCAAAGGGACAATTAATACAAAACACACGGATGCAGATAGAGAGGTGAGGAAATATGACCATGCAAATTTCACCCATTTAATATCTCTGTGCCTCTGCTCTTTCTGGTGTTCCCCGTTGCAGCTTTACTGCCCGGTGCACCACAGATGCCTGGCTACGGGAATCCCTTCCCTCCTCTCCCAAAGCCAGCACAGCCCGGCAGACGGGGACCTCCCGGGCAGTCAGGTCCCCCCACCTGCTCCACAGGCACCCAGGCTGCAGCCCTCCACTGGAAAATTTCCCCTAAATCATCTACTTCCTGCTGTGCAATAGAAACTACCTCCTTACCTCTCTTTTCCAATAAGCAATCTCGGTGTTTGGGATGTTGAATCCTAAGGGTCATCCTTTCTAGTGGAAGATAGGACGCTGAAGCCCATTTTCTGCACTGCAGGTCTATTATCATCATTACTAACATGAATTTCTTCTGTACAAGACAACACGCAAAAATTACATGGGGATAAGCGCTAACATAGCTTCAATTACAAACATTTCATTTGTTTTCTTTTGCAGGCAGCTTTAAAGAGGTTACTTTGGGTTGCTTCATTTCATTTCTGTTTAATTTTAAAAGTATATTTTTTGTTCCAATCTAATGATACTATGACGTAAGGTCAAAGCTATCGAATACACAGGTGATCACAAGTCTCACAGGTACTTAACTGCATCTAACACTTCTTCTTGCCAGGCTGTCACTTTTGGAATTGCATTCAAAACTTTAAACTGCAGTTTAAACAACAAAATAAAAATTTTAAGATTTTAGAAGCAACCAGTAGAAAAGGATTGATAATGCATTAAAATTGTTGTCAGATTGAGAAGCACTTTGAATTCATGGGATTAGAAAGTTATTTTTTAGTATCAACATTTTTTTTTTTTTCCAAATTACTAGCTTTCAAAACCTTTACCTCCTATGGCACAGACCAAGTATTTAATCTTTTAAAATCAAGAGATGAACCTGAGTCCTCTCTCCATTGCAGAGCCTTTGAGTTATTTTGCTAGCAAATATCTGATGCTTTCTCAGGAGAAAGGCCCTCTAGGGGAAGACATCGGTTCATTGTCACTACAGTTTTCAATGACCTGGCTGAGATGACAGCTGCTTTTCCATAACGCCCTTTAGTTAACTAAATTAGTTGTAGGCTGGACTATGGAGCCAAGTTGTATGTCCTCAGGACATGCATGCGTGAAGATGCGTGACCTTCATCCGCTGTCTGGGACAGATGGAGTATCATCCCACATCCACATCCCACATCCCACCAGGGCACAGCCGCCCAGACGGCCCAGGACAGGGCTCCCACGTGGAACTGAGCTACACCAAGAGTGGCTTTGCTGCTGCCTCTCACTGATCTTTTCAGGACTTCTTAGCTGAAGGATGTGAAATAATCACTGAAAATGAAAGCTTTGGAAAAACTTCTGTCATGGTTTCAGCTGGGATGGAGTTGACTTTCTTGCTAGCAGCTGGTGTAGTGTTGTGTTTTGGATTTGGGATGAGAATAGTGTTGGTAGCGCACTAATGTTTTTGGTTGTTGCTAGGCAGTCAAGGTCTTTTCCGCTCCTCACACCACCCCACCAGCGAGCAGGCTGGGGGGGGCACAAGGAGCTGCAAGGACACACAGCGGGACAGCTGACCCCAACTGACCAGAGGGATGTCCCAGACCATAGGACATCATGCTCAGTGTATAAAGCTGGGGAAGAAGGAGGAAAGCAGGGATCTTCAGAGTGATGGCGTTTGTTTTCCCAAGTCACTGTTATGGGTGTTGGAGCCTGCTGTCCTGGGGATGGCTGACCACCTGCCTGCCACGGGAAGCAGGCAGTGAATTCCTCGGTTTGCTTTGCTTG
>VYXH01008089.1:31292-43691 GCA_013397275.1 Burhinus bistriatus
GATCACAAGTCTCACAGGTACTTAACTGCATCTAACACTTCTTCTTGCCAGGCTGTCACTTTTGGAATTGCATTCAAAACTTTAAACTGCAGTTTAAACAACAAAATAAAAATTTTAAGATTTTAGAAGCAACCAGTAGAAAAGGATTGATAATGCATTAAAATTGTTGTCAGATTGAGAAGCACTTTGAATTCATGGGATTAGAAAGTTATTTTTTAGTATCAACATTTTTTTTTTTTTCCAAATTACTAGCTTTCAAAACCTTTACCTCCTATGGCACAGACCAAGTATTTAATCTTTTAAAATCAAGAGATGAACCTGAGTCCTCTCTCCATTGCAGAGCCTTTGAGTTATTTTGCTAGCAAATATCTGATGCTTTCTCAGGAGAAAGGCCCTCTAGGGGAAGACATCGGTTCATTGTCACTACAGTTTTCAATGACCTGGCTGAGATGACAGCTGCTTTTCCATAACGCCCTTTAGTTAACTAAATTAGTTGTAGGCTGGACTATGGAGCCAAGTTGTATGTCCTCAGGACATGCATGCGTGAAGATGCGTGACCTTCATCCGCTGTCTGGGACAGATGGAGTATCATCCCACATCCACATCCCACATCCCACCAGGGCACAGCCGCCCAGACGGCCCAGGACAGGGCTCCCACGTGGAACTGAGCTACACCAAGAGTGGCTTTGCTGCTGCCTCTCACTGATCTTTTCAGGACTTCTTAGCTGAAGGATGTGAAATAATCACTGAAAATGAAAGCTTTGGAAAAACTTCTGTCATGGTTTCAGCTGGGATGGAGTTGACTTTCTTGCTAGCAGCTGGTGTAGTGTTGTGTTTTGGATTTGGGATGAGAATAGTGTTGGTAGCGCACTAATGTTTTTGGTTGTTGCTAGGCAGTCAAGGTCTTTTCCGCTCCTCACACCACCCCACCAGCGAGCAGGCTGGGGGGGGCACAAGGAGCTGCGAGGACACACAGCGGGACAGCTGACCCCAACTGACCAGAGGGATGTCCCAGACCATAGGACATCATGCTCAGTGTATAAAGCTGGGGAAGAAGGAGGAAAGCAGGGATCTTCAGAGTGATGGCGTTTGTTTTCCCAAGTCACTGTTATGGGTGTTGGAGCCTGCTGTCCTGGGGATGGCTGACCACCTGCCTGCCACGGGAAGCAGGCAGTGAATTCCTCGGTTTGCTTTGCTTGTGTGCGCGGCTTTTGCTCCACCTGTTAAACTGCCTTTATCTCAACCCACCAGTTTTTCCTCGCTTTTACTCTTCCGATTCTCTCTCCCATTCCAGCTGGGGGGAGTGAGCAAGCGGCTGTGTGGTCCTAGCTGCTGGCTGGGGTTAAACCACAACAACTTTATATAGAGAAGTTTCTCTCTCCAGTGAAATAACCTTCTCTCTCTCTCAATTCACCCATGAATGGCACAAATGCAAATGGCATCGTGATCCACATGGTACCTTCCACTACGGCCTGTCTCCTGTTCAAGCAAAGTCTCGCCGGTGGGATTTTCAAGGCATGCTCCTAAGTGGATGCAGGACACAAATCAAAATGGCATTTTAGCAGCTGGGAGGGTCTGAGGAAGGCCCAGGACACCTCAAAACCAAATTCTGTTTGCAACAGTAACAGGATTAAAACGGAGTTCAGGTTAATTAACTCTCTGACAGTGGGGTGCTGTGAGAGGACGAGTTCTGGCCCAGGAAGCACCTGCTGGAGGCAGAGGAGAGGGCACAGGGACCCCCGGAGGGCTCCTGCTTCCAGCATCCTCCCCAGGGTACCGCCAGAATTGGACTTTTGCTCCAGCCCCCCACAGCCGGTTCCATGTCCTGCATCTCTCTAAAGATGCTACAGCCAGCTCCCAGTATATCGCTATTGTAAGTTTAACTAGAAGAAAAAAAAAAAAAAAAAGAAAAAAAAAGATGACTACTTGTTTCAATAACCTGATCTGGGAAACCCCGTAACTGCCAAGACTGGATCTAAAATTAATTTCATTCTCCGCAGCAGTCAGCAAAAACCCAGATGATATCTGTTATTCTGAACTGGTCTGTGATGTTCATCTTCTCATCCAGTGTCATTGCGAAGTGTTGGAGTGAAAAAAGGGAGTATTGACATCTTGGTCTGCCTAATTACTTCTGGAGCGCCGAGGGTGGAGTGCACCTTCTTCCCTGCTATCTCACGGCACAATGTGTTTAGATAAGAGCCAGGGCAGATTATTAGACCGTACAAAATGCTTGGTGGTTTTGAACTCCCGTTCAATAGAAGTTACAAACACTTCTTCAGGCAACGGTAATCCCGGTACGGGTGATTCTGGAGCATCCCTGTGTGCTACAGACCTCCTCTCCTGTATATGCATGCCCACCAGGGCTTGATGCTGCTCTGAACAAGCAGGGAAATCGATACAAAGCTGTACCCACTCTGACACTGAACTGTGCAGCAGCATGCTAAAAACAGGAAATAAGGAGGGAAAAAAAAAAAAAAATCTAAATATCATGTCTGGAAAAGTTACAGGGTTGTTTTGTGCCCTAGAAATGGGAGACTCCTGAAAGTCCTCTCTCCATCCCAGCACGGTTAGCTAAGCACTAACATACTTTGTTGTTTGGTGCTATTTGCTTCACTCTTGCTTTCTATAGAAGAAGATCACCAAAGAGTGAAAAGAAACCCAAGATGAAGAAATTGGTGTCTTCTATAGACTCTGGAGAGCAATTACGTCTACTTAAAATACAGCTAACCTTAGGCTAGAGCGCGTTGCAAAAGCAAACCAGCAGTAACGGTGTCTCCGGCAACGCAAACAGACTTTCCGAGCCGGATCCCCGCACGCTGCGCTGTGCCACGAGCATCATGTCAGCCAGCGGAGGAAAGCGCTTGTCTGAACCTCTTTGGTTTCCTGTGGGTTCAGGACAAGCCTGTGCTGTCACGAGTGATACGAATCAATCTAACATGGATGCCACCAGCTTTTCTTCATAACTGTCACTTTCCTATTCCGTGCTCCCCGGCTGCGAGCGCGCCAGGAGACTGATGTCAGGAAAATTTGACGACAAAGCAAGAACATTATTCATTCTGTAGAAAATGCAGATGGCTCAGAAAGACAAAGTGAAACTCAGCAAAAAAAAAAACCCAAAACTTGAAAAGATAGTTTAGAAACAAGCCTCATCCCACCCACCCCCGTTTCTTTGATCAGTCTGATCAGAAGAGCTGCGCAGGGGCTCCTTCCCCTCCCTCGTGAGCACAGCGGCTCGCTCGTCAAACCAGAAATTTGCAGAAAGGTTTCCTGCAGAAACCACAATGAGAGATAAGCTTCTTGGGCTGCTCTGCAGTTTCAGCCTGTGATTTCTACACAGGCACTCACAGGAATTGCTAAGGACAGCGTTTCCAAACTCACATGCCTAATTTTAGGTTGCGAATATAATTCTCCAGTATCTGAATTGGCTGTTTAAACGTGCGAATTTGAGATTTACCAGAGCATCTGTAGAGCAGAGGAGAGGAGGAGCAAGAAGGCGTTAGAGGGGGAAGAAAGAGAAGAGTCAGACAAGTTGTCAGAAGTGAGGGGAGACCTTATTCTTGCTTAGAAGTATCTAAAGGGTGGGTTGGAGGAGGATGGAGCCAGACTCTTTTCAGTGGTTCCCAGGGACAGGACGAGGGGCAACGGGCACAAGTTGGAACATGGGAAGTTCCATTCAAACATAAGGAAAAACTTCTTTAGGGTGAGGGTGACCGAGCACTGGACCAGGCTGCCCAGGGAGGTGGTGGAGTCCCCTTCTCTGGAGACTTTCAAGCCCCGCCTGGATGCAGTCCTGAGTAATGTGCTCTAGGCATTCCTGCGTCAGCAGGGGAGTTGGACGAGATGATCTCTAGAGGTCCCTTCCAACTCTGAAAATTCCGTGAGTCCGTGATTCCGTGAAATCAGCCTTGCGTTCAGGTGCTCTCCAGACCTACGGCACTGCACGGATGCAAACCAGTTGCTGGATCCAGTGGCCAAGAAACCAAACTCCCCAGCTGCAATTCAGAAGCACGTCTCTCTCCTTAGATATATTCAGGCAATCCAGAGTCCACATTACCGTACTGAAAGACAGCTGGCAGCGACCGGCAAGGAACCTCTTCAGCTTGTGGAGAGGGGGAAAAGGAACCAAACTGGAGGGAATTCTGCCCAGCCTGCTGCTGAGAGCAGGCGCAGAGAACAACCAGAGGAAGATTTGAAAGCACAGGACCTGCAGGGTGTGGGGGGTTAGTTTGAGTTAGGAGGGGTTGCTTTGAAGTTTTTTTGGTCATGCATGCGAAGGGAATTTTGCCACATGTTAATGAGAGTCACCTGCCAGTACCTCTTCTCCTTACTTGCTGCAGAATCCAAATTCGGGTAGAAAAATATTTTTAATTTAGGTCCTTGCATTCAGTTTGGATGCTATCCTGAAAACCGGTGGAAAGGCGTATACCTCTATGTGATGGTAACCCTGTGTTACAGATGTCCAAGTACCTGCAGAGCTCCTTGAACTAAAGGCAGCAATTCCCAACCCCAAGTAGTGCCAAAAAGCAGCGCAGCCTCAGCTGAGCAAGAGGTGGTGGCTCAGCACAAGAAGACCAGGGCTTGAATGCATTTCTCAAATGCAAACAAAGTGAAGAACAATGCAGTGATGTACATCTAGCAATCCAGAAGGGCCAGGCATGAGCCACAACAGTTTGAAGAAAGGACTGCAGTCCTCAGTGAAAGAAGGACATGGACCTATTGGAGCGGGTCCAGACGAGGTCATGAAGATGATCAGAGGGCTGGAGCACCTCTGCTGTGAGGACAGGATGAGAGAGTTGGGGTTGTTCAGCCTGGAGAAGAGAGGGCTCCAGGGAGACCTTATAGTGGCCTTCCAGTACCTGAATGGGGCCTACAGGAAAGCTGGAAAGGGACCTTTTACAAGGGCATGTAGTGATAGGACAAGGGGTAATGGCTTCAAACTAGAAGAGGGGAGATTTAGATTAGACCTTGGGAAGAAATTTTTCACTGTGAGGGTGGTGAGCCCCTGGCCCAGGTTGCCCAGAGAAGCTGTGGCTGCCCCATCCCTGGAGGTGTTCAAGGCCAGGTTGGACTGGGCTCTGAGAAACCTGGTCTAGTGGGAGGTGTCCCTGCCCGTGGCAGGGGGGTGGAACTAGATGAACTTTAAGGTCTCTTCCAACCCAAACCATTCTACGATTCTATGATTAAGAGCTGTTTAAGAACAGCTCAAAAGACCTTTTGTGCCCAAAAGAGTCTCTTGGCCAAGAAACCAGCCCTGCAGTCTGGATAAGCAAGGAAGAGAATGGAAATGTAAAAATATGTATAAACCCAGGAATTCTGAGGAATTTTGACAAGAGAAAATATGATACCTGAAAATCCTCTGCCAGCAGAGACAATACAGTGTGTTTGTTTTTAAAAGTTCGTTAGGGATCTTGAAAACTCTATTCATCAATACGCAGTCAGAAATGGTACGATTGTCAGTAAGTTGAAAACAGTATTGCTATGTATTTCTCCTTTGTATTTGAAGAGAGATGCATGCACTTATAACAGCTGGTAGGCTACTTATCCTTTTCTACTGTTACTAAGAAGGCTGCTAAACAGCCCCTATGAAAATAAAGTACTGTTAAACTGTTAGGAAATAACAGAAGAAATGGAATAGCAAGGAAATCTGAAAGACAGAAAGAAAACTGACCATCTATCACTATTTTAAAAGGATAAAAAAATTATCTAGAAAATGTGGTTTCTTGTTAATCTGAGTAAAATTGATTCAAGTAATGAAAACGCTAAAAATGCAGCTAAACAATTATTTTGAATAATACAATGAATGACAGTTAATACTAGTTTGTGGTAACTAATTACAGTAGAAATAACAACTTTCTTGACTGAAGAAGGATCAAGATCATCTATCTTTTGGTGATAGATGAAACAGTACTGACATAATATACTTTAGGTTTGAGTCGATAACGTGCAGTTTCTTAACTAGGAAAGTAGAAAAATACAAAATCAATACAACGGTCTTTAAACAATTAAATGCTATCTCAGTGATTGGTCAGGATGGAAAGCCCACTGAGCAATCTCATCTCGGCAGGAATTAATGGTTAGCTCTAGGCTGCTGAGCACCTTAATCGTTGGCTTGGAAGAAGACAAAACCAGTACTGACAGATTTGCAGAAGACAACAGAATTGGAACAGTGGTAAATAAGTAAAACTTATTTCACTAATGCAATGCAGTGGGGATCTCATGATAATTAAGTAATATTCCTTCCACCACTTTTAAACATCTGGCCAGATTCCTAGGAATAAAAAGTATACATCAGACTTGCAGGAAAAACCTTTTACTCAGTGCTCACCTTGCGACCGAATAAAATAAGACAAAAAAAAAAAAAATTATGATTGCTTTCAATAAAAATGAGACATTGTTCCCATAAACTCTATTATTTGTAGCGGTACACTGTTGCGTAAAGACCTTGTAGTGGTGGTGGTGCTGGCACTGTGATTTAAAGATATAGGAAAGGCAAAGTTTGGAAAAGTGCGGCCGTATTACTGAAGGTATCTTTTCTATGAGAAATGGTCGTTGGAAAGGGGAAACAGTGTGAGTTCAGGGAAAGGACATCCACTGGAAAACAAGGTGAAGCCCTGGGCTGCAAATGACGGGAAGGTGGAAGAGCGTTAAAGCAAGATCCCCTGCAGGTGTGCTTGTTGTGCCCACCTCCCCAAGCACCCGCCTTCGGCCACGGCTGGAGCGGGACGCCCAACTGGACACCTCTCTGGCCAGGTTCAGGACCACCTTCCCGCTGCTGCGGAGGCCCGTCTGACCAGATGTCCTTCCAGCTTTCACCATCCCCTCTCCTTCCCAAACCAGGCGCTTCACATTGCCAGGTCTGTACGAGTTAAGGAAACCCCACTCCCTAAGACAAGAAAAACAAGCCTTTACTCTCCTGCGTTTAATCCTAAAATCAAGTTCAAATATTTCTTACTTTTTAATCAGGAGACTTGATCTTCTGCAGGCTGTTTCCAGCCCCATCCAAGGCATCTCCAGCCTCGTGAGCTGTGTCACTCGGCGATGGAAGAAGCTTCCCCCTGGGCCAGGCAGTGTCCGTGCCCTCATCTCACACCTCGCCTGGTTTTCACTTCTGCTGCTGCACACCTCTGGGCACATTCGAGTTTGTTTTCAGGTTTCTGTCTGTGCTGAACAGCAAGTGAAACGATAGGCATACGTTCACACTGAGGATAGGAAAGGTAAACCTTTAAGAAGCAAGAATTCAGTTTTTAAGTGTCACATTTAAAGAACATCTACAATGAAATTAAGGATAATTATGCCTTTTTAAACGAACAGATTACATTAAAGTAGGAGCTTTCTTTTGTTTACAAACTTTCTCTACTTTTCAGCTATAAACGACTGCTGTTAAATACCAGGAAAACAAACGTGAATTTACAGGAACAGCCAAATTGCTCTGCTGCAAATGCCTGAGGTAGTTCCTTGCGCGCACACTTGGAATTAAGCAAGAGTCAGAGATTTGCAGTTTGTAAATAGTCTTTTTTATTCTAGTGAAAAAACAAGATTACATATCACCTTTTTTACTGAATTTTGGGAAAGTCTGTCATTAGTGAATGCCTACTAAGCTTTCCTCTGTTTCCAAATAATTCTAGTCAGAATTTTGAAATTAACTTCTGGAATTAAGTTCTGCAAAACAAAAGCACTCAATTCCCATGAGTGTGCCCCAGAATATTATTAACTCCAGAAATAGTTATACTTGGTGGAATCAAATTTTAGGAGTTTTCCACAGTCTCAGGGGTAAGTAGAAGTTTTGCTTGACATGCAATTGCTTGCCATCAATTCTCTTCTCTTTTCTTATTATCTTCACATACGCTGCGCAGCCACTCAGCTCGCACCGTCCCCGAGGGAGACCCGTGGATGCCTCTTTCTGCACCTCTCCCTATCTGTTACTTGGCACGTCAAACAATTTCCCCGGCTTAATTGTGCATCTATTAGCATATACTAACTAATAATCCTCCAGCATTTTAACCGTTGCCAAGGGTATGGTCGCACCCCTGGTTTTGGGGGAGCTGCTGATGCTGAGGGTCCCAGTGGGCTTTTCTACTTCTGCGACTCACTGAAAAGTCTCACGTGATTCCCTGCTCTCCTGCTGTTTGCTGCTCTGTTTAACATCAGCTAATTAAGTAAATTTTTTGTTTGTTTAAAAGTATGCTCAATTTTTTTTTTAAATAATTTTTTTTTTTTTAATTAAAAAAACTAACGTTGTTTTCTTCTAGCTTCACAGAACTGAACCTGGAGTCAATATGGCCCATTTTGTAATACGTTCCATTTTTGTCTGCTTTTTCCCACTGTCTCTTTTCAGCTCATTTTGAATCACCTGGAAATACCACCCTCCTCATGCTGTGGGTTGGGATGAACGCAGAAGCGCTTCTGGCATTACTGTAAACGTTTTGGATGCCATCAGGTCGGCATTTTAAATCCTGTAAATGGGGGTTTGTGTTCCTCCCTCGTAGGGTCCGTCAGGGAGGTGGCAGCATTTTGCAGGGGTTTCCCCCATCCCCGGTCCCTGCATCCCTGCCGGGGTGGTGAGAAACGAGTGGGCCGCACTGCGCGTCCCTGTCCTCCGGCATGTCTGAAGGAAAGGTTGCAATTCAAAAACTATGTCTATTATTAAAAGTCAAATGGCCTCTAAGTGGTCTGAAGCGGCAGTTCTGCCGTCGGGAAGATCACTGTATTCCTGCCCTATTGTATCTGCTGGGGCTGAAGCTGAAGAGAAGATGAGAGGTTATTTTTCTGTCTGTCCAAGTCTTTTTCTCTGTGTTGGTACAGCCTGAAGAAACAAGCAGACGTGGCTCCTCGGTGGAACATCGCGTATTCGGGAAGCCCAGGAAAAAACACCATGGCCAGAGTTTTAATAGGCAATGAAGTCCCACATCATAAAACACCCAACTAACAGAACTGGAGAAATTACTAATTACGTTCTCCATAAGGAAAAACAGAAGAACAACTTCTCTACTGATACTTCTAGGTAAGGAACAATTTAGAGTAAAAAGCTGTCGTGCAGTTAGCAGGGGCTAGAAGAGAGACCTGTGGGAAGAACTTGGTATTTCTCCTCTCCCTGTTATGACTGCTGAACAACATCTATGTTAAAACAAACAAACAAACCAAACAAACCCAGGGAAACAAATTCACTTTGTTTAGTACCACAATTCCACTGCTCAGGAAATATTTCCCATGTACAAGTACAAACTTTAAGTAAAATATTAAATATTAATTTAATATTTTAGGTAATATAGATAGTTATATTATAGGTGAAATAGGTTAAATATTCCATATTAAAAGATGGAATAATATTAAACATTGTACATAGCAGCTTGACATGCTGGTAAAAACGATGGCTTCTCCCCACAAAGATTTCTGACAGTTGGCACAATTGCTTTAATACAAAGAATCTGTACACACGCCATCCCAGTTCCTAACCACAAAATGATTACTGCAGAGGGAAAAACATAAAAACCCATGAGATGGGGTATATGGCCTAACACCGATGTATCTGAGAGCAAGCAGAGGCTGAGGAGGTGGGAGCTGCCGTCTCAGGCAGGAGACGCTCTGTAGGCACGAGGGGCTGGAGGGCAGAGTGCCGGGCAGGCGGCTGGCCTGGGGGCAGCAGGCTGCCCTCTACCACAGCGGCTCTGCAAGGTTAAGCTGCATTTCACAGAATCATAGAATCTTTTAGGTTGGAAAAGACCTTTAAGATCATCCAGTCCAACCACTGACCATGCTCTACCAGGTCTGCCACTAAACCATGTCTCCAAGCACCACATCTACACCACTTTCAAACACCTCTAGGGATGGTGACTCAACCACCTCCCTGGGCAGCCTGTTCCAATGCTTGATAACTCTTTCAGTGGACAATTTTTTCCTAATGTCCAGCCTAAACCTCCCCTGGCGCAACTGGAATCCGTTTCCTCTTGTCCTATCGCTAGTTCCTTGGGAGAAGAGACCAGCATCCATCTCACTACAACCTCCTTTCAGGTAGTTGTAGAGAGCGATTCCAACCTTGGTATCTCCTCTTCTCTAGTACCTTCCTAAATTTTAAGACAATGTAGTTTGCGTTCTCCAGCGTGTTGTGGCACGTCATGGTAACCTTAGGACAAGGAAGAGCGCAGCTCTTCAGGGATGGCTCAACGACATCCCAGCGCTGCTTCACCCAAAGGCATCAGGATGAGATGGAACAGACAGGTCTGACTGGCGCTGCCAAAGCCCATCACACCCTCCGGTCAGGTTTGCACCAAGCCTAACTCCATGCTTTTTACACAGCCCCAGGCATCCTCCATGCCAAACATTTTATATCTGCTTCTCCTTAAAGGATATACCCCAGAGAAGCAGGAGAGACGCAGAGCAGGGAAGGGGTTGGTAGGCTTGGGAAGCAGCACTGGGGGGAGCAGGGCTCCATCTTCTAGAGGAGAAAAGCAGGTGGAGCCACCTCCCCATCCCCTCCTGAAGAGGAAACACAAAAGATTTCAAACCGTTAATCCAGGCGTTATTCTGAGAGAAACATTGCCATTTTGCAAACTTTGCTGCCAACAGGGAACCAAAGTAATGAGTAGTCTTTATTTATACCCATGGCATGAATCATGGGAATTTTTAAGGGTCATTTTTTTCACTTTGTTTTTGTAAAACTAGAGTTTTGAAGTCACTGTCAGGTCTTACACACTCACTTTTACCAACATAATAAAGGGACAGCTCTGTAGCTCCAGGAGTCCACGGATGGGCTGGACTGATGGATGATTTCTGACTCTCTTAATGTGTTCTTAATTTCTCATGACAAGTTTTTAACAACATATTTTAAAGTGGAAGACATTCACAGTGACCAAGTCATACATTTAAATAGAACAGCATGCACTTAGAGGGAAGCTAACAGCACTTTTGAACCCTAAAAGCAGAAACAAAAATACTCTTGTAACCTAAATGACACTTTCTTGAGCTGTTACAGAGAGATTGCTGAAACTCGGCAGTTTGCTACCGACTGCTTCAAGACAGCATACCGGGCCAAAAGCAATTAAATAAACCGCATGATGGCTTCCATCCCTGGCATTGTTCCCCAGTGCCTGGGGTAGGGAGATCCCGCTCTTCGGCACCACAGCCACTGGGGCCAGCGTTGACCCGGGGCTCTCTCTGGCCCATGAGCGACTGGGAAGGATAGCAAAACGTGTTTGGGGTGAAGAATGTGCTCCCAGCAGCCATGCAGGCTGCGAGGAGCTTCAGAGAGGGACCAGATCCTGTCTCCAGGACCGGAGGGTGTCAGCCCTGAAGTGCGTGGCAGTTGCAAAGAGCCTCCATCCAGGGCAGCGAGGGAGACAGCCCGGACAAACTGCTCCGTACAGGCAGCCCCGGTGGCCATCCTGCCTGCGGGCAGGAGCTGCTGGACCCCACAGCCCTCATCCTGGTGGCACCGCCCAGGGCTGCCCTTGCTGAGGAGGTCTTACCACTGATCCTCAGATACAGAAAAAATTCCCAAGCAGAGAGAGGAGGCTGGTGATGCCGCCAAGGGAGAAGCAGGCATCAGCTAGCGTGCCAGGATGGTGGCAACACAGATGTTCAGACCCAAGCTTTGACCAGAAGGGTGGATGAAACCCCTCCAGTTAGCTCAGCTCCCAGGGACAGGTGTGGGGACAGTCCTCACCAGGCTCTAGCACTTGGAGGGGCAAAACGCCAGGCGTCAAGCGTGACTATGAACTGCCTTCCCTTTCTGCTGCCTCTCTCTCTGCATTTAACACCGTGGCAGAGCTCACAGAGGAGCCCCTAGGCACCAGCGGGGTCCACAGCCCCCGGCCAGAGCGCAGGGTTGGCCTGGAGCCGCAGCAGACCCCGAAGGGATTCGGTGTGCTCACCGGCTGGGGAGAGCCCCAAGCGGGAGCGATGGCTGCAGGAGAGGAGCTTGCCCTCTGCAAGGTTGTGACGATGTTCTCGGCTCCCAGGGCTGCTGCTGGCTGCCAGGAGGTCTGCACCAGCGCCCAGGCAGCCGCCTGGAGATGCCACAATCCAAGCTTTGGCCTCAGCCCACAAGAGGCAGGGCAGCAGAAGGAGCCACTGCCCTCGGCTCCTGGCCCTTCCAGGGGAGGCAGCGCAGGCGGGAGCAGCCAGTGGAGCAAGGAGCTCACAAACCCCACACAGCAAGGGCAGATTTTTACTAAATATCAGGGGGGAAAGAGAAATAGCTATAGCCAACTACCATTCTGATGAAGTATTAAGGAATATCTTTACCAGCACGCAGGAAACTAAAAACTTTGGATTCTGGAGCACATCCATGAGCCTTGGGGTGTTTGCCTGGTCTGGAAGCTGAGGTGGTCCCCTGGCTCAGGATGGTTTGGGGGTCACTTCAGAGATGGGGGGGGGGGGACAGGGGGGGGGGGAGGGGCAGGA
>VYXH01008089.1:43759-77895 GCA_013397275.1 Burhinus bistriatus
GGGGGGGAACACGTGGGTAGAGTAGGGCAAGAAGCACCAGCACCAGTTCCAACACAGTCAAATCTGACCAGATGCAAGGGGGGGAAGAAAGCCACCATGAGAGCAGTAATGTACTGGGACAAGGACCCAGAAGGACTTTGGGGTCTCCATACTTAGAGACACTCCACCAGACAGGCCCTGAGCAGTCTGAGCTGGCTTTCAAGCTGGCTCTGCATGAGCAGGAGATGGGGCCAGGGACATCCAGGCCTCCTCTCCACCCAGGGTTAGGGCATGATGCTGCAGGTCTGAGCACCACACCAGCGTTAGTGACAAAACACATGTTCTTGGAAATGGAAGTAAACCATTTCTATTAGTCCTGTGCAAAGAAACCTTTAAAGCAGTAAAACACTTTAGTAGGAAACTGCCCCAATGTCTTCAGCAGACAGAAGCAAGGCTCTTTAGACAGCTCCATTCACTGCAGCCAGGTACCCTGGGAACGGCAGCGACAGCAGGAAGCAAGACCCTTCCCCGTGTGATGAATGCCTTCCCATCGGTACCCTCCCAAGAAAATCCATCGCTGTCAAATTTCTCTTCTATATTATCGTTCACAGTAAAAGCAAATTCTAGCCTGCAGGAGGACACCGACACGGTAGCCAGGAGCAGGGGTTGCACTGCAGCCCCCACTCACCCTGAGACCCCCCCCACATGCTGTGAGGTGCTTCCCCTCTTCCCCGGTCCTCTGCTCTGGGCAGGAACAGCAGATCCCACCAGCAGCACAAGGAGATGCTGGTCAGAGCGTTTAGTCCTGCAAGACCCATGCCACCACGGCCGGACACAGCGGGGTGGGAGTGGGGAGCATCCGGAGGGTGACTGATCGGCCAAGGCAACCCGGAGATGCAGGCGCAGGGTGCTGCCTTAAGAGCATGGAAGCACAGCAATTTTCCCACCGGTGATGCTGTACAGAGAGGGCTTCACCACGTGTTGATGCTGCTGACCAGATTCAGTATCACACAGAGGAAATTAGCGGAGATAACATCTGCTCGTGACATCTTTTTGTAAATACTTGCTCCCCATTTGGGCGTTTTGGGCAAGACTGCTTTGTTTGAAGTCGTTAAAGCCCTGAAAATGAAAACCTGAAAGTTCAACTCTTATTACACTGAAAAAAGATAGTAAAACCCCTGTGCTTAACCAGGAAAACTGGGAAGCAAGAAGACCGGACTGGGGAAGGGCGGTAGGCACACGCTGCACGCCTCTTCAGTACCCATTACCAACCACTCCTGAGCCAGGATATTTCAGTAGCTGGACCCTCCTACAGTTCTTAAAGTGCTACCGCTGTTTTAAACAGAATAAAAATCTTCGGGTTTGTCTCTCCAGAGAAGTCAAAGCTGTGCGCCAGTTGAGGCCCTCGTAGAAGGATTTTTCTTTTCTTGAATAAACGCTACAAACAACAACAATATGGTGAGGATGCTTAATCTTTAAACAGCCACGACCTAGAGACTGTTACCTCAAAGGCAATCGCTGCCCTCTGCTCGGTACGGCCCCGCGCAGTTTAAGCACGCTACTCATTAGTGGCTCTCCCTGCTTCGTTTATGCCTCGTCTGTAAATAACTCTGAGCCGTATTCCCAGGACAATAACTCGCTGAATGTTTTCTTGATCTATTGTTGAATGCACGAGGCTAAATTAGCCGTGTTCCAGCACTTCTCTCTCTAATGCTTTTGAAGGGCCAGAGAAGTTGGTAACTTTTTGATCAAACGCTCTGAGGAGCTTCAGATTGCAAAGAGGAATTAACACCAACTTACACCGATCATCCTTACCACTGTCAGGAGAAACCAACGCAACTGTTTAACATTATTAAAAAGCACATACAAGGAAACTGAAATTACTCGGTGGTCGGTTTTTTTCCCTGTACTTTGTTGCTTAGAAACCACTGTAGATGAGGGGTTTGATTTATTTAAAATAAAAAAAAATAAAAATAAAACCAAACCACAAACATGCTTTTTCACCGTTACTTCTAGTGAGGATACAAGAGTGTGAATAACAGAAGCTTTATATGCCTGACTCTCATGGTCAGTGAGGTTAATACAAAGAATTAAAGAATTTCCATTAGCAAGAACAGGTGATGGATCAGGATGTAGATGTCAAGAGTTTTATTACCATTGCTATATTCTAAGCATAAATTCTTTTTTCTTTACCCTGTTTACAAAAAATACAATCTTCAGATTGTTTTGACCTTTAGCCCTCAGAAAACTTACAGTGAAATATAGAATATACTTTTAGTAATAGCTTCATCATTTAACCCTGACCTACATGTTTTCTGCTGTGATTGCTTTCTTTCATGCTTCAAGTATTTCTAGAATAACCAGGAAAAATCCCAACTTTGCATTACTATTGCGCATGCATTTTGGGTTCATGCCCGTTCTTCATCCATTGATAAGACTACTGATTTTAGGGGCATAGTCTTGATTATACTCTAATTGACAGAAGCGGAGCTAGATGGATATGTGAATTTATCTTCCTCCTGATCCCTCTGAGATCTGTGTTCAGAGACGGGACAGGGACAGGGCACAGACCACTGCTTATTGCTGCACCCGTCTCATCCTTACTTTACTGGTAAGCTTGAAGAAATAACAGGGCTGCAAAACTACTCGAAGGAGGAAACACAGCACTGTGTTTATGTCTGAATTGTGCCTTGATCCCAAGGTATTCAAGTGACCTCTTTGTAGAAATAAAACCTTCACAACATTGTTGGACAGGTAAGTATTATATCCATTTCATGTATGGGCAAGCAGAGGCAAAAAGCATATAACAACTTTCCAAAGTCATGAAAATGGAAAGAAAAAGACCCCAAAACCACCAGAATGGTGGCTTGGTAGCAACAGCTTAGTTTTCAGAATATAACTTGTAGAAGTGATTGGAGTTAAGCAAACGCAGGCAGAAAGGAGTCAGCTAGGACCAGAGTGAATCTTCTGCAGCAAAAAGTTCTAAATCCAGGCAAGATTACCCAAGGTGGGATCGCGTGATGGGAAAACAAGCTTTGGTTTCACTGTCCGCTGGGGAGAGAAGACGCCCAGGAGCCACAGTAGCTCTGGGTGTCACCGTGGCTCGGTGGCTCTCCCTGCCTAGGAGCGGGCAGGCTTCTGGGAATTACGCGCGTAAGGAAGAGTGCATGTGCACACACAAGTTTTCTAATGAAATAATTTGCCTTAGCATGCTGGAGTAGTTCATGTTAAACACAAACGGCATTGTTTGCAGATGCTACGGGAACCAAGCATGACAGACCCACCGAGGCCGTGGGTGCCCTCTCCCCGTCACCAAGTATTTCTGAGCACAGAAAATATCTTTGTTTGCCTTTGGTGCTCCCTTTCAACCTACGTGAACCACAATAAAAACTGAAAAATTAAAAACTGTTGCATGACTGTAATTCTGTAGCCATTAAAACACAAATAATTAATGGCAAGCAATGTTGTTGCTGGAGTTGGTTATATGACCTCCAGGAGGGCAGGACAGGACCTCTTGGAAATTCCCAACTGCAATACCTAGATAAGAAACAAACTCTGTTAGACCCTACATGACTAAGAAAAGCTGCTTGAGATTGCTTCTCAGCTCTTTGCCGCATCTCATCAGGTTGCTGTATGTATTCATGTTGTCTAAAGACAACTGTGAAACCATGTATGAATGCTGAGAATATTTCTGTAACATTCTCATCTAGAACAAGAAAAATGCTCTTATTACATTCCGAGATGATGACTAGCCAGAAAGGGAATATGTGTCTGCACTTTGGGTGCTGAACTAGAATACAGACACTTTATATTTTTATTTTTTGTCCCCACAGTTCACCAAAGTAGAAATACCTTAAATCTGAGCAACTGGTGCCCATTGCCATCAGTTACGGGTGAGGAGGAGCCAGCATGCACAGAAGTGCCACGAACAGACGGCTGCCTCAGGAAGCACGGCAACGCGTGACATCCCCGTGGTTTATCTCCACACTACAGGCACAAAGCTGTTCAGAGCTTCAGTTCTCCATAGTCTAACCTGCTGTTTCTGAGAGAAGCGTGACCAACTTTTTTCTTTACTACTATCTAATCAAAGACTATCAATCATTGCAAGAACACAGGATTACTTTGGGTTTCGGGACACCACAGGGAAACCTGCGCCTGCCCCGGAGCGCTGGGGGTACTTGGTGCTCCAAAGCATGGATGCCACAAAATCTGGTTCCAGAGAAAGAGATGAATAAAGTTTAAAGGTATAGATGTGTACTGACTTAAAATCCAATACAGAAGGTTATATAGACTCCCATATAATTGCCTAAGTCACCCTCACTTAGAGTCACCCTTTCTTTCCCGCGGTAACTGGTTCAAACGAGCTCTGGGTAATCCTTCCCTGCAAGGCAATCTCCAGTCCCTCACTCATCCTCATGCCTCTGCTTCAAAACCTTCAGATACCAAAGTCCTTTCTGAAATGCTGGCACATGGCAGCACAAGAATCTGGCAAAAATAAGTTAATAAAATAGCAAACAAAACCAGCAGAAGGCAGGCACCAAGATGTCACACTGATTTTAGGAGGTGGAAATCTTGCAGTGACAAACATAGCATCATAGAATGGTTTGAATTGGAAAAGACCTTTAAAGGCCATCTAGTCCAGCCCCCTGCCATGGGCAGGGACACTTTCCACTAGGCCAGGTTGCTCAGAGCCCCATCCAACCTGACCTCGAATGTTTCCAGGGATGCGGTATCTACCACCTCTCTGGACAACCTGGGCCAGTATTTCAACACCTGCATTGTAAAAAATTTCTTCCTTATGTCTAGTCTAAATCTTTTAGTTTAAAGCCATTACCCCTCATCCTATGGCTCCACTTCCTGATCCAGAGTCCCTCCCCAGCTTTCCTGGAGTCCCTTTAGGCACTGGAAGGGGCTCTAAGGTCTCCCTGGAGTCTTCTCCTCTCCAGGTTGAAGAACCCCAACTCTCTCAGCCTGTCCTCACAGCAGAGGGGCTCCAGCCCTCGGATCATCTCCGTGGTCTCCTCTGGCCCCGCTCCAACAGGTCCGTGTCCTTCTGCTGTTGGTGTCCCCAGCACTGGAGGCAGCACTGCAGGGGGGTCTCCCCAGAGTGGAGCAGAGGGGTAGAGTCTCCTCCCTCACCCTGCTGCCCACGCTGCTGGTTGCTGTTGGCTTTCTGGGCTGCCAGCGCACATTGCCAGCTCATGTTGAGCTTCTCATCCACCAACACCCCCAGGTCCTTCTCCTCAGGGCTGGTCTCCATCCCTTCATCCCCCCAGCCTGCATTGGTACCGGGGGTTCCCTGGTATCATACCTGGCATTGGTGCAGCGTGCTGCCAGCCAGTGAAGATGTGCCCTGCCAATGGGGCTCTGCTAAGGGCTGGACTTACTCCTGCAACAGGCATCAGTGGCACATCAGCTGCACTTCACTGGCCTCTTAAAATGAAAATAATAAAAATGATGCACTATAGAATCTGTGCCTAAAAAAACCCCTATGGTTTCAGCGTGGCACTGCGTTGGTGCTTAGACCTAATTTCAGCAAGTGTGTCATGTATAGATACACGTGAAACCAAATCAAAGTAGAGTTCTTCCACAGGCTAATCACCTAAAAAAAAAGAAAAACTATATCTAGATGTTTGTTGTAAACAAGCCTTACTTTTTCTTCACATGGTTCAAACTGATGTTTCACCAGCCATTTATTCTTTCCCAGTTTTTCTTTGCCTGCACGTCCAGAGAACTGTGCTGTCTCAGAATAAATGTCGTTATAACTATCAGCTTTACAACAGAGTGCCATGAGCCATGAATTTTTAATGCCCCGTCTGGAATTCAGAGAGAGAGAGTGTGCTGCAAGAACAAAGCACCGAAGCCCCACATTTTGGTAAAAGCAAAGGCAAGGGTGGTATTTACTCTCTGTACGCTCCAGTAGGACGGAGCTGCTTGGGAGAGAACTGACCACAGCTCAGGTGTGAAACAAAACGGGTCTTAGAGGAGAGCAGGGTTTCACTTACCAGAACGAAATTAGTCAGTTTAAGCAGTGAGGTGGTCTGCAAGGTTTTGTTTGCCTCTTTCCACTTCTGGCAGGTGCCAGGGCACTTCATTACCCTCTAAGCTTTATCAGCTTTGGGGAACGGTATCAACAACGCAGCCTTGTAGCTTGGAAGACTTACAGAGCAAGATAGGGCAGAGGATGCAGCAAAAAGGCAACGGGCAGCGCATGAAGAACTGATAGCTCCTCCATCAGCACTTGAAGACGGCCACCATAAATACCCCTGGGGCTGTTAGGGATGACCGTGATAGCTTTCACCAACAACTTGTGCATGAGACAGGGCCTACCTAAATCAGCCAGTTTTGAAAAAAAAAAAAAAAATGATTCAAATTACTGATTCAGACTATGTTAGGGCCTCATGCAGACTGCCTGTATTTAAAAGCTTCCTCAGCTCTGTTGAGGATGCTGAACTGCAGCCTCCTGATTGATGGGCTGGCACACACTGCACTGCAGCACCAGCTAACAAGGCTGAGATCCACTTTTCAGCTAACAAGATCAGAAAGAGACAGGTCTTTTTTCCTCTGTCCCAGAGAATTAGCATCACTGCTAGATGCTTTGGCTCTGCCTAATGTAAAGGAAAGGGGGCTTAAGCCCGGCTCTGCAGGAACTGCCTGTGGCTGGACCCGTGGCGTTGGCCGCTGTATCCATCCTGGCCCCACCAGCACGGTGGGGAAGCTGGGAAAAGGCATTTCCACCTCCCCCCACCCCCCCCAGCTTCAGTCTCTCCCTTTCTCTCACTCCAAACCCCGCTGGGAAGAAGAGACCAAATTAAAGCTCCTGCTGTGCCACCAACACAACAAACAAGGGCTGTCAGAACGCTCTGCTTTGTTAAACTTGAGTTGCTCTCTGTATATGTTAAATCCTTTAAATCTTTATAGAGAAAAGAAGTATTTTGATGTGGTTTTTTAATCAAAAAAAAAAAAAAAGCCTCCAAAAAAAACCTTTAGAAGAAATAGCAGTAGCAAACTATTTCAACAAAAATTTGCAGAACTTCTCTGGTCCATTTAACTACCACAAAGTTTTATTTCCCACAGCCCTAGCAGAGCCAAATAAGAGCTATGCCACTCATCGCACGCTTCCCTCTACTCTGCCTTCTTCCTTTGTCAGGGAGAAATACGGGACATAAGAAAAATAGGGCACTATTAACACTGAGCAGCTCTTTGAGGAAGCAAACGGATTCTGATTTGTCAGCAAAAACGTTGACAGAAAATCCAAAGCTGTTGAAATTACCAGTGTTGCACAGTGACTACCCTGTATTAATTCACCTATTGAATTTATTATGGTAAGGTAATTAAAGGGAATTATCTTGACAAGATAATTAAGGGAAAAAGCATTGTGTACTATCCGAGAAGCCTCAGGACGCACTTTTGTTAAGTTATAGCTTGATCTGTGTTATAGTTTACATGATATATCTGATATATCTTATAGTCCACAGAATAGTATTTGGGGAATTAAAGAGTTAAGAAAAATATCCCTGTCTCAGGAAGAAAGTAAACCTCCAGTAAATAAAGTAACATTAACAGGCATCTCTGCAACACTAATGTTTTATTTATAGCTGCTTTAACAAGCCACTGTATAAATATTTCTAAGTGGCTCTTTCTAGGAGGAAAACACCATATCAAATGTACATTGAAGGGGTTGGGGGGGGTGGGTTTGTAATGTTATTCAAAGAACAAAACCATCTGAAGTTGAGAAATTTGCTGCTAAGCCTCGATTTTTAATTGTACTCACGTGGATGAGATATCCATCTGCTCCGAGACGCTTAGCGCAGCAGCAGGGATTTCGGGGGCCCTGGCGAGGATGCTGCCAGGAAAGGGCAGCGCCACGCAGGTTGGTGGGAGCAGCAGCCCCACGCCTGCGCCGTCCCCAGCCGTGGGGCAGGGACCCCACGGTCCCTCCACCAGCACAACCGCAGCCCCCGGGTGCTGGGAGCATGCCGTGTCGGGATGGGGAATGCTCCCCACAACATAACCTAGTGCAGAGGGTTATAGCAAACACCTTCAAAACCAGCTCTGCTCCGAAGTCACTTAATCACTTTTTAATTCTGATTTCCACTGATTTGCATAAACATCTGTTAAACCCGTTCCTCTCGAGCAGAAAACTTGACTAGATGCCAATGGCTCCACTCGGATTTAGATGCTAAATTCTGAATGATACTGGGGCCCGATTTCAGATGTGTCGGCAAGGGTAAAAAAAAAATGTATTATTTATTCATTAAATAATCATTTCTGACTCCCTCCCCGCAAAGTCAGGAGCAGCCATAGGTGCTCTTGCTCAGCATCATGCCTGTGGCCTCGATGGCAACAGGGATGGAGCTGGAGTGTGACGTGGCTCTGCTTCAGCCTGCTTTTGCTCAGCTTCCCACTACACCACAGTCTCCCTGGGGAGAGATGGAGGGCACCCAGGGCTTGCCACGTGTTATAGCCAGGTCCAGAGGCTGGGAAGCACCTTCAGATGCTGCTATTTATTAACTCGTATACCAGCCAAACCAACGGAAATCTAACCTGGCTCTTTGCAGAAGGCCATTCAATGGGCAGCTGAGGTTAAAAGGCAGGAGGTTTGAACCGGCGCTCCCAAAAAGGGCTGACAAAAGTGCAGGAATGGTTTTGCCGTTGTGCCTGGAAATCAGGAGCCCAGAGCAGCGAAGCAGCAAGGAGTGCTGTGTGGGGCACACTGCAGAGACACGGCGGGCAGCCCTGCATCCCGTTACCCTCGCATCCCTGCATCCCATCAGGTGGGCACCCAGGTATGGAGGTTAGCGAGGATGGCAACTCTGCTTGGATTGAGTTTTTCATTATTTTTTGTCTTCGCTCCTTTTATTCCCTCTTATCTATTCCTTCTTAACTTAAGAATAAAGATACTGTCACAAAGCTGGCGCAGCACGGTGGTTTCCTGTGCATCGCTCCTGTGCCTTAAATGCCTTTCAGAAGCAGTTCTTGCACAGCCCGACACCTATTCATCTTCGCCTGCTCTCGGAGAAAGCAGTTGAAACCGTGTGCCGATTCAGACGGGGACTAATGGAAGCCGCCTTTAACCTTGCTCTTCTTTTTTTCTTTCCCTTCTATGAATGTATTTGTCTTGTTCAGTCCTCAAGGAAATAGGATCAGATTTAGTAATCAGCATATCAACCAGCTTTTCTTCTGTCCTCGAAGAAGGAAACTGTTTTAATGCTCTCTAAGACTATCAAACAAGGGTTTTCCCCTGTAAAAGCTTGTTTTGGCTGAAAGGGAAACAGTAAAGCAATCCTAAAATGCAGCCATTACTTAATAGAAGTACTCGCTTTAAAAGTTTCTTTCTCATCGTTACTCAGAGCACAGGTTTTCGCAGGAATCAGGGTTTTTTTCCAGAAGCATGAGAACCAGACAGGTTGGTGTACTGAGGCCCCTGACACACATCTTAGCCACAAGCTCCCTCCAGCACCTTTCACTTACGGCTTCACTTGTTCTGTTGGAATTGGAGAAGAGTTGGCCTCAGGGATGTGTGCTCCCAGGTCTGCTCCTCTCCCAGCCCTGGCTATGTGCTGGGGCTCTCCCGGTCCCCGGGGTCACCTCCAGGCTCACCCCACCGCCTCGGGAGCGCCACGCTGGCAGCTCAGCCTCTGCTCTCCCCCAGGACAGGAGCAGGAGTGCCCCAGAGCCCCGAGACCCACTGACCTTCCTCACGGGAAGGAGGGTCCACCTGGAGGGAAGCTCAGTTCTTGAAACCACATCTGCAGGAACAGGGAAAAACACCGGCTGCCCAGCTGGTGCAACGCACACGTGGGTCATTCAGAGACTCAAAGTATTGAAGACGGATGGAGTCGAGCTGCCGCAGCGTGAAGTGACCGAGGTGGTGGCAGCAGCCGGGGAGCGTGGTACCTACAAGCATGAAAACCCAAGGGACAGCGGAAGAGATGCAGCTGAGGTTTGCCCACTGCAGGTCCCTGTGGTGTGTAAGTAACACAAACTGCATTTTTCTACTTGCTTGGAACAAGAACAGGCTTTATGTCTGAATGAGGTATGCAAAACTGAATTCATCCTCTTCCCATCCCTGGCCACGGAGAACATTCCCTAGAACTCCAGGCTGAAAGAAGCTGAGCTCCCCAAAAAGGCTTTCTCTAATTTCATGAAACGTTTAGAATGCAGATCACATTTGATACATTTTCTTTTTAGCATCGTCATTCATCAATTTTATTGTGGCTATTTCAATGGAAACTCTTGAAATTGCAGTTACATGACTGAATCCTGGCTGCAGTGCAAAGACAAAGTTGGGTCCACAAGGTCAGCTGTACTAGTTTTATTTTCAGTCATTAACTACCAGTGCAAAATGCATATTGAACAGAGAAAGCCCAATTTTGTCTCTGTGTGCCTGACAAATGGTGTTGCTCTACCTAGAGAGAAACATAACTGATCAGAGCAGCCGTTGCCGGAGGGCATGACGCACTTCAGAGGGCTGAGCATCACCTAAATAAAATACAAAACCGCATTATCAGGGCAGACCTGACATTGTGAGGAGACAGATTTTGTTCCTGAAACAGATTTAGCTTCAATTTTTGCCCGCCTAAATACCAGCATTCATCAGGTTAGGTTATTTGCCAATGCATAATAATTCCATATAAAGACTATTAGGGAGGCTGCAGCGAACAGATTAGCACAGAAAGCGAACCCATGTTTTGAACAGCAAGGCGGAGCATCACTGGCACATCTCCCACTTCTCCCCATTTTTGGCCTCGCCAGAAGCAAGCAGACAGGAAAACTGAAAGGGAAGCAGCAGCTGTTGGGGTCTGTGGGCTCTCTTTGCTGTGCAGGTTATTATAAATATTACATCAGAAACATTAGTGAGACCACACATAACAGCAGCCGGCCCAGAACATTTAAGCCTCGGGCGTGAAACGGAGAAGCAGCAAAACATTCTGGTGTGAGGATCAGCCCCCACTGCTGCCAAGCGAGAAATTAGAAGGAAAAGAGGGAATCTTCCTTTGTTCTCCCAGCTTCAAAGCTGGGAAACTTAACGCCAGTCCACTGCGGCGGCAAGAAATTACAAGTGACGAGATTGTCAGGAAAATAACTTGTGAGGTGAAAGCACAGAGGAAAACCCGTTTAAGCAGGAGCCGAGCGCTCCGCTGCCCGGGGAGGGGAGGGTGCTGGGGGCTACAGCGTGGGTGCAGCTCCCCGCGGCACAGCCATTGAGTGGGGCTGGAAAACAGCGTCACTTTGCTTTGCTCCATTCTCCGCTTTCCTCGCAGCCCCCAGCGTGGGAGACAGCAGCGCCCGCGGGGGGCAGCTGGGGCGAGGGGGGTCAGGGCTGGACGTGGGCACAGGGGAGAAGCGCTGGGGCAGCAGGATGATTGCAGCAAGCCAGAGGTCTGGGGCACCAGCTCCCCTCCAACCAAATTCCTCCTCCTCAGCTGAAATGGCCAGAAAGCCCCTCGCATCCTGGGCTGCATCCCCAGCAGCGTGGGCAGCAGGGCGAGGGAGGGGATTCTGCCCCTCTGCTCCACTCTGGGGAGACCCCACCTGGAATACTGCGTCCAGCTATGGAGGCCTGTCGTGGTTTGGGCCAGGACATGCCCCCAACAGCAGAAGGACATGGACCTGCTGGAGCAAGGTCCAGAGGAGACCACAAAGATGCTCCGAGGGTTGGAGCCCCTCTGCTGTGAGGACAGGCTGAGAGAGTTGGGGTTGTTCAGCCTGGAGAAGAGAGCCATGGGACAAGGGGGGATGGTTTTAAACTGAAAGAGGGGAGATTTAGATGAGATACTAGGAAAAAATTCTTGACTGTGAGGATGGTGAGACACTAGCCCAAGTTGCCCAGAGAAGCTGTGGATGCTCCATCCCTGGAAACATTCTAGGTCAGGTTGGACGGGGCTCTGAGCAACCTGATCGAGTTGAAGACATCCTTACTTATTACAGAGGGTTTGGACTAGATGGCCTCTAAAGGTCCCTTCCAACCCAAACTATTCTATGATTCTATAAACGCAGGAACTGAGCTCTTCCATACCCTCTGATGGACCAGGGTAAGGGCTCTGCTCCCACTCCCCAAGACCCTACCCCCCCAGAGACTGATTCCTGGGTGATTTTTGGCTTTCATTTCACATCATTGTAGGATGAACCCCAGCCACAGTGGACAGCAGGCACACAGCTGCTGCATGCTCCTTGGCATGGCCTAGCACCAAGCACCACTTCTCAGAGCTGTCCAAAAATCCTCGGACACACATGCAAAAGAAAATTGGTTATAAATTACGTACAAAAAGGTAGTTTCTTTGATCAGTCTCATTTTTACTGAGGGTTTTTTATTTGAGGTTTTTTTCACCTCTCCATTCGTACCATCACAGAGCTTGCAGTGGTCTTCTTTCTTCTAGTACTTTAATAACTGTTGTTCAACAGTTGGTGTTTTCCGTGGGGGCATGGCTGCTTCACAGGTTATCATGTCTGGGTGAAGCTTTCGGAGTCAATGGGTGTAAAAAATGGCATAAATCTGTAAAATCAGGGCCCACTGAATTCCATTGAAATTTATCAGCCGTGAATCTGGAGGGGAAGCACTGGAAGGTGGGGACTCAGACAGGAGCTTTATTGCAAGCACACATCACAGCCCCCCCAAAGGGCTTTGGGCTTTTTTTGTTGCTGTTGTTAGGCATTTTTTTGTTTGGCTTGTTTGTTTGTTTTAAAGTTAAATCACTCTTTCTACAGAACCACACAATTGCCTCTAACATTCATTGCTCTTCCTAAAACAATTGCTAAGCAGAGAGCAGATTAAATACAATGAAGTAGATAAGCCCAAGAACCAGAAGGAAAAAAAATAAATAAATCAAGTTTAAGAATGATATATGGACTTTGCTTTAATGTCCACAGGAAAAAGAAAGCAATCACTGCAGAGGAGCTAAACGTGAACAAGTTTCCATCCTGAATGGGTACACACAGCTGAGTTACAAAGCCAGGGGAGAAGGGGATTTTCCAGTGGTACCACTGACAGACACTTACAGAAGAGACAGTGGGAGCTGCCACGATTTAGAAAATAAAGGATAATGAATGCAAGCTGCAAAAAGTCTTTATGTGATTTTACGTTTTAAAAGGAAGACTCACAAGTGAAGGTTAAATCAAGACCAGAACAATAATGCCACAAAAATACCCTAGCGAGGAAGTTAGGGCGAGAGCAGTTTGAAGGAGGCGGCATGTCACTGTTTCATACGCCAAGGGTCCCCAGTGATGGTGGGGATTTCACCCTGAGTCCCACTCCCACGACACCGGCACTTTTCCTGCGGACAGGGGGAAGGCTGGATGTACTGCAAGACCCTCTCCTGTCTAAAAATGAGTGAGCTAATTGGAACACTAGGAGTAGAGTACTTTAAGATACACTCTTCAGAAGTAGTTATTATTGACAGGTTACTCAATCATTTTGCCCTGGTGATCTCCATTTTTCTCCCTTGCTTTTTTTAATTTTTTTCTGTAGTTATGAGTAGAAATGGCCTCAAGAGTCACATGACTAACTGAACTATAGTTTGACCTAACCCACAATAAATTAGAACAATAATTACGAAATCCCTCCCAAAATTCTGAACTAGATCATCTGCTACCACAGCAACAAGCACTGCGCTAACGAGCTGGGAGAGACCCTTCCTTCCAGCCTGAGCTCAGTTGGATCAAGGCTTTACCTGGCAAGATTAAAGAAATCCTACTTCAGGAGAGAGGAAAAGCATCGTACCGTTAATACTGGTACCACACAGCAAAGGGGCGGGTGTAAACAGCATTACATTAGCTTTTCGTCTCATTTCCATAACGATGCTAAGTTTCTGAGTTTAATTGGTCTTTCCAGTGAATCACTGCAGGCTCAGCTCTCATCTCCTACTGCTCCTAATGAGATGTTTCCTTTTTGCAAGACCCCACCCAAATAATACCATTACTCTCATACAGTTGGACACCACAGACAGATCTGGGACCTTTATTTGCCTCTTCGCCTACCTGCTCTAGGAGGGCAACACCTGAAAACGGGGCACTCGCGCTCCCAGGCAGCCTTGACACAGAGTGCCTCATCCCTAGTTCTGGGCAATCGTGTTGTTATTGAATTGAGCCACTTTGGCTCAATAAAAAACATTGCCTACCAGATTTGGAAATAGTGCGCAGAAGAGGAATTTCCAAGAATAATCAACTTTTTTGTTTGTTTGTTCGTTCTGGGTTGGGGTTTTTTTGGAAGTCCCCAGCTGTTCGTGCTGAACAGCAGGGCTGGATTTTGAAGATTTTTATTTCTCTTTAAGACATCAGCAGGACACGCAGTGATCTCTGAACTGTGAGATTTTCTCTTCAGATGCATGTCTCCACAGTGGCAGTATCAGGAGAAACAGGAGTCAGACATCAGCGCCTCTCAGAAATTCAGTAACTCAAATAAGAGGGTTTGGTTGTTCTTTTACTGTTACAGCGCAGCTGGGAGAACCCCAGATATTTTGCCACCTACATACAAATACTGGCTTGTTTTTTTTTAAAATTGTCTGTAGCCTTGTTAAACACTGGCGGTAAGCTCGGGCGGCAGCCGTAGCCACAGAGGGCAGGTGGATCTGGCAGCTCGTAGCTCCCCTCGCTGCGGTTCCCCCCCGGCTCCTCCACTGCCCCAGACCGGAGGCTCCTGCCCCAGGAGAGACCCAGTTCCATGCATTTTGCTCACTTCTGCTCTTAGGCAACGCACTTTTAAACACATCGTATTTAAATAAAAAAATATGACACAGAAGAACAACTTAAGTAATACAAAAGCAATCACCATAAAGGTGCTTTTAAAATAAAAGACAGTAATATTAAGCAAGAAAATACCTAAGGCTACTGTAGCTATTGAGAAGTGTCTTGCAAGAAAAAAAAAAAAAGTCTATCATTTAACCCGTTCATTGTACCACTGAAACCTGGAGCATCAACATGCAACTCAACATGGCAAACTCTTGCTGTGAGCTTACAGGAATTTATGTATTGCCAGCCCTACTTCCACTTGCAATGTGAGGAAAAAAGAAAACAACAAAAAAAAAAACCAAAAACCCAAAGAACAGGTTTATGTTTGGGTAGGGAGGGTAATTGATTGACTCAATTGCAATGCCTCAGGGTTTTTTCCTCAGAAACTGAGAATAACCAAAAGAATAAGCAATGTCCTTTCTCTTTTCTGTATTAAGTTTTTATCATTCATTGTTCTCCGCTGCAGTTTGCTGTTTTGGCATACTAAGGAAGAACATAAAATCTAGTTACGAAGATACTACTGTGACTGTTCCCTTCAAATTTAGTGGCCAGATTCCCAATGACTTCATTAAAGTCAGGATTTTACCCCTAGAACAGGAAAGGAATTGGACGTAAAAACCAAGGAAGAATTAACAGACATCGCTGAAGGTTCTTCAGGAGGGAAGACGAACACAACCATTCTTTCTTTTATGTGTTGGGAAGAAGATAGAACAAGTGTTTATTATGGAAAAAGAAGAGCTTGTTGTACAGCCACAAACTATTGAGTCCCTCTGAGCCCTCGAGCAGAGCTTGCCGGTGCCCGGGGTGCTGGAGAGCATCCCTGCCCAGCACCGCACACGTACGCGCTGCCACAGCCCGGGGAGACCCCCGGGACCCTCCTGCCAGCACCCCCCGCCGGCCCCCTCGCCCAGGCAAACAAGAGGCAAGCATCGCATCCCGCTTCAGGAAGGGACCAGTCCAACGCAATTTATTCCCTGGCTTCTGCCGAGTCGCTGCGTGATGCCGGGTGCAGGGAAAGTCATGACAGGGTTTTGCTGCTTCACAGCTGCCGTGCCCTTCTCCAAATAATTCCCACAGTGGAACAGGCATCCCCGCAACAGGGAGTAGGGAGGACGTGAAAAGCAATTTAACTGCTCTGGGGTTGTACAGGTTCATTCAGTCCGTGTGCTACAGCCAAACTTCCCTTGGCGTAAGTCAGGAAGAGGAGGGAGGGGAAAGTGTAATTACATCATCTTGCTAACGACCTTGTACCCCTCAAGGAGCTCCCCAGCAGCCAGGCAAGAGAGCTCTGCACAGCAAGTCAGCCCAAAGACAGAAATGTCAGCAGTCCTTCAACCTCTTGAAATATCAGACCGGTGAGAGAAAGTGGCAGAACCATGACAACACAGGGCAGTTTTGGGCAAGGACTTCTAGTAAAAATAATCAGTACAGTGGTGGAGCTCAGAAGAGAAGTCTCCAGTCTGGGACCAAATCATCTTTTCTTCATCCAGGCTGTCCTGTCAGAGCTGATGGAGAAACCTTTAGCTCCATATTTGGCAGCATTAAGGACCTTAATGGTTCAATAAAATCTTGCATACTGAAGTCTCCATTTACAGGAGGATAAGCTTATGATGAACAGATAGTGCTCGACTCCCCTGTTCTGGCAAATCTTGAGAGAGCATTTGCATTTGATGACAGGCGTGATGCATGGCACCGTTACAGTCAACAGAGCATGTGATATTCGGTGCATAGTATTAATCCGACGCCTGGATAGCACTGATTCATATCGCAGGGATATCAATTCCACCTATAATTTTCTACAGAAAATAGCCCACATGTAATTTTCATAATGCCAATTAAACTAGGACTCCCATTTATTAAACTGGATTAAAAAGCGTTTTTACAAGCTCTGCTAATGGTCCTTAAGTACCTTTAATTACAGCCTGGACAGCATTGATTTCACTGCTCCAGACTCCTACAAGACAGCTGTACTCCTGACGCACGTGGCACCTCCTCCCCACACACGCTCGCACCAAGTTCTCATTTTACCAGCGCTGGTTTGGTGCTGCCAGTGGCAGGCTGGTCCCAACCCCCAGGACAGTCATGGCCACACCGATCTCTATGAACTCCTTTTGGACTAACACACCTCTGCTTCTCTGGGTCCTTCACAGCTGTGAGACCGCTCACAAAACGTGCCAAGGAAAGGCTGCAGCGCAGGGATGCTCATCAATAACTCTCCCCACTCCAGCACTAACAAATTCACTATCCCCATAGGAGCTTCTCTCACTCTTTTTCCCATCTCTCAGATGAACAGGTTCTTCCTCCACTTCAAGTAACACCCTTAAGGATGAACAATGGTGCTGTCTTGTGGAGGGCAGTTACTGCTACGAACTGGTGTAGAACATAGATTCACATTGCAAATAATTCATGTTACCAAGTGCACTGATAAGGCACTTAACAGTAATAAAAATCAGAATTATTCTACAGCAATAAAACATTAGTTTAAGAAGTCCATCAAGATGCAAACAGCCACAGAGGCATAAAATTACTTCAAATCAACTGCCAAGAAAAGTTTGGTTTCTTTGCTGTTTGGGTTGGGATTATTTGTTGTTGTTGTTTCTGTCAAACCTGCCAACTAGCAACACAAAAACTTTACATGAAACAGAGACTCATTTAGGTTGCATTAAAAGGATGGAGAGAGTGCAGCTCCCTCACACTTTTATTTAAGCCGTAAGTCTGTAGGTGAACAAAAACCATCACCCTAAAAGCTGGCACTGACTGTTCATTGGGTCTTTGCACTTATAGAATCACAGAACCATTTTGGCTGGAAAAGATCTTCAAGATCAAGTCCAACCGTTAACCCAGCACTGCCAATACCACTAAACCATGTCCCTCAGCACCACGTCTACCCGGCTTTTAAATACCTCCAGGGATGGTGACTCCACCACTTCCCTGGGCAGCCTCTTCCAATGCTTGATGATCCTTTCAGTGACGAAATTTTTCCTAATATCCAACCTAAACCCTCCCTGGCACAACTTGAGGCCATTTCCTCTTCTCCTATCGCTTGTTACTTGGGAGGACAGACCGACCCCCCCCCCTCTCTACACCCTCCTTTCAGGTAGTTGTAGAAAGCGAGAAGGTCTCCCCTCAGCTTCCTTTTCTCCAAGCTGAACAACCCCAGTTCCCTCAGCCGCTCCTCAGAAGACTTGTGCTCCAGACCCCTCACCAACTTCCTTGCCCTTCTCTGGACACGCTCCAGCACCTCAATGTCTTTCTTGTCATGAGGGGCCCAAAACTGAACACAGTGTTTGAGGTGAGGCCTCACCACTGCCGAGTACAGGGGGACGATCACTGCCCTAGTCCTGCTGGCCACACTATTCCTGATAGAGGCCAGGATGCTGTTGGCCTTCTTGGCCACCTGGGCACACTGCTGGCTCATGTTCAGCCGGCTGTCAACCAACAGCCCCAGGTCCTTTTCTGCTGGGCAGCTTTCCAGCCACTCCTCCCCAAGCCTGTAGCGCTGCATGGGGTTGGTGTGACCCAAGTGCAGGACCTGACACTTGGCCTCGTGAACTTCATACCATTGACCTCAGCTCATCGATCCAGCCTGTTCAGATCCCTCTGCAGGGCTGTCCTACCCTCACCTGCGACTTCTGCTTTGGGTCTGTGAGTACAGAGCATAGAGCAGCACTTGGCTGTTGGCTTGACTCCGTAAGGCACATGGGTGAGCTGATGTAGGCTGAGCTGGACTGGAGTGTAGTGCATGAGCTTCACATCTAAGGAACACTGCTGCTATGTGACAGAGTGTGCACAGTATCAGTATTTGTACAGCAAACTTCCTAGAGAGAATATCATAAAGACCCTAACAATTAAAATAAAAACTCATTATGGAACGACCTAAGTGTAGAAGTATCCTTATATGAAATTTGGAAAGAGTGATCTGGACAAGTTAAAACTATCGAAAATACCTGGTTTTGCCAGCAATAAGACCATGAGTTAGGGCTGCCAAAAGTTCAAAATGCAGAACAGTGGTGTTTGTCTAGTTTTTCAGACTAGGAGACTAATTTTAAGCTGGATCTTAGAACACAAGGGAAATTTTCAAAGATGTACATTAAGCGGTAAAGTAAGTAATATGTCTACACCTCTTCCTGAAACTAGAAGTTGACTTCAGCCCTCCTGCAGAAGAAACAAGACATCCCAGCTGAAGGAACAGACAACCCGGGCAAAGAGCATCACTAGCATAAGAAGGACAAGGACCTGTTGGAGTGAGTCCAGAGGAGGCCATGAAGATGATCACAGGGCTAGGGCACCTCTGCTGTGAGGACAGGCTGAGAGAGTTGGGGGTGTTTAACCTGGAAAAGACCTTCTAGCAGCCTTCCAGCATCTGAAAGGGGCCTACAAGAAAGCTGAAGAGGGACTTTTTACAAGGGTATGTAGTGATAGGATGAGGGGTAATGGCTTCAAACTGGAAGAGGGGAGATTTAGATTAGATATTAGGATGAAATTCTTTACTATGAGGGTGGTGAGACAGTGGCCCAGGTTGCCCAGAGAAGCTGTGGCTGTCCCATTCCTGGAGGTGTTCAAGGCCTGGTTGGACAGGGCTTGGAGCAACCTGGTCTAGTAGGAAGTGTCCTTGTCCATGGTAAGGGAGTTGGAGCTGGATGATCTTTAAGGTCCTTTCCAACCTAAACCATTCTATGATTTCTTGTACATTGCTTTTTCAGAGTTGTGAGAAAGATGAAGGATTTGAAAGGGAAATTCTCATTGTAACTGCACAGCAGTGATAACTTGAGACCTAGGAATGATCTGGCACAGAGAGCAAGAAGGCCCAACTGCAAGAAGGGGTTAAATCGGCTGGAAGCAGGAATGCCAGAGACAGAAGGACTCCTGTAAGGAGGTGATGTTTCCGTGGGGTATCAGGAACAGACTCAACATTGTCCTGTAGCCATCCTGGAATGGAAGTGCTCAGGGACCACATTTGGGCAGCAAATATGGGCTGGGGGATGAACCCATGGCCAGGCTGAGGTGCCCCATAAAACCGCTCCCCGGATGGGTGCTGGTGCAAGTGGATATAAGGAATCTGCTTGTGACACACTTTTGCAGACTGCATGTAGAACCACTCATTGCGGTAGGACTCTGCCCAGTGCATGTTCATGAACTTTCTCTTTTATATTTAAGCATAAACATGTGTTTAATTCACCTCAAGGGGTACCATAAAAATTCCCTAGACTGATCCAGTTATGTGGAAAATACAACTTTTGCCCTGCCTCATTTAGCTTTCACAATGAGGATCTGTAGTGCTGGGAAGGAAAGGCAAGGCAGGGAAGGACAGACTATGGTCAGCTGGAGGTTTTCTGGACCTTTCCTCTCTATTTTACTGTTTCATCATGGAGTCATTCAACTGAGTTGCACCTTGCTGGGCTCATGCTACCACTAAAAGCAGATGACACTGTATCTGGCACCTTTGGGCATTTCCCTCCCTGCCTGCACCGCTGGAGGAGAGCCCCTCCAGCCCACCGCTCACCCTGACCAACCAGCGCCCATGAGCTGCTGCTCAAAGCACAGGCATTAAAATCAAGAGGCAATACCAACAGACAAGGGCCTTCATGATGCAGCTGTTTGCACTACAAAACCAAGTGATTGCTTCTCCTTAATACGAACCAAATAGATTCCCTCATATAAGAGGACCAAGTTACCACCTCTGGGCAGCACCAGGGGCATTTCTTACTGGGATACATCTCTCCTACTACCCAGTATCCACCAGAGCCCCTCACCTGCTCTAGCACCAGTTATTAGCTCTGACCGGTGGCACTGACTGCTCCAGACTCCCCCTCTCATATCAACCAGGGACCTCAAAACCCCCTATTATCTCCAGCAATAATCTGACTAAGTACCTTACTTAGGTATCTTTACTTGGACCATATCCGAGATGCCTGCATTACCTGCATCAGGGACCATGCAGCACAGCATCCTGCCATCCAAAGCTGAAAATCCAAGTGTTTTCTGTCCTTTATTAAAACCTGAGATTCCATACTGTTGGCTATCATACATCATGCACTTGCTTAATCGCTTTATTCATATGCTAAATGCACAGTCATTCTCAGCAACGTTTACTCAGTTCTGAAAGCACGTTTAAGTGATGCAGTAGGACACTTCTATGTTTGTACATAATCCTCCCGCCTCCAGAGCGCAGCCCTTGTGAGCAGATCTCCGCTAATCCCCTGACAGACGTCCCACTCAGTCGGGCGCATCTGCTCGGCAGTCTTACCCCGCTCACCGCCTTGTTCCAGGAGCGCAATCAGCAGCGTGAGATAGAAAAGACTTTTCTGATCTTCACTGCAGCGCGTTTAATACTCCAGTACAAAACCAGGAAAGCACTAGCAGGTTTCCCAGGGAGAAGTGCAACGTGGGGCGCACCCTGGCATGCAGCCGTTGGGACGCTGCGCCCCGCTGGTGGGGAAGGCAATGTCACACGCTGCCAGATCCGGCTCTGGGCTCTCCAGGAGGCAAATACACACTTACTGATGTGCCAAACCAGGCTAACGCTGGTGCATCAAGTACAGCCAATTCTGACTTGTGCTGGCAACAGAGAAGAGGAATTGGCACCTGGGGGGAGGCTTGGCACCAGGCAGCTTATTGGAGATCGGATCCTAGGCAGGATGAGCTGAGCTAATGGAAGAAGTGTGCAAGTATTTCATTTGGAAGATTTATGTGGTTTTGTGAACTAGGCAACCTATAAAGAGAAAGTACTCTGTGGTAACTCATTCTATTCGTGTTAGACCTCTAACGAAGCTGCACCTCTCTCACAGTGGCAAGAAGGAACCTCTCAATCTAAAAGCTGTGTTAAACCAGCATGAGCTCAATGTCCAATTTTTCACATCTTGAATGCTATTTCCATATGAGTTTAGTAATAAAAATAACACCTTTTGAATCACATGCAATAAAGACAGTTTTCACAGGACACATATTTCCCTGTTTCAAATTCAAACTTGGAGCAAGCTCAGAGCAGAATGGTGCGAGGACCTGCACCCTCTAGAAGCATGCAGTGAGCAGTAATTAAGTTCAGCTCTGAAAAGATTAAGAGTATCTGGCTATTGCACATCTTCCATATGAATTTGAAAGCATATTTAAGTAATAGCCTGAAGAACCTAGAGTCAGAAAAAGCAGAAGATCCCAGAAGCATCTCTTTAACAGGGAGCGTTTGCCTGGGGGAGCAGTGGGAGATGTCCTGCTGAAACGCCTGCAAGCAAGACCTCACCACCTGATGCAGGAGCGACCCTGGTGCTAGGGGCACGGTGCTGGTCCCTGCCCCAGCAGGCCCATGCCACCATCCAGACACCCCAGCAGGTTGCTTCATGCCAGTGAGTCTTGACCTTCCTGAGCTGTTGTTTCCACCGCTCCTTCTGAACGCGTTCTGGAGCAGGGAGTGGAGGCGAGGGTTGGATTTAACAATGTTGTCCAGCTGCAGACAATACTCTCAGACCCTCCAGTTTATCTACAGAAAAATCTCTGTCTGAGACCGCGTCGATTTTCAGAGTGCATTGAGGAGCAGGACGGCGTTTGTTCGCAGGCTGCCTAGGCAGAGCCAGGCAGCAGCAGAGCGAGGGACAGGTCTGGCCAGGGCTGGGCTTGCAGAGGGCAGGCAGCGTCTCTGGACATTAGACATCACGTCTGGTCTGGAGACACCTTCGTGGTGACCAGCTGCAAAGCCAGTCAGCTGAGCCTTCAGGGGTTGGGGCTGCTGGGACCCCCCAAAACCACACAGACGTCAGCCAGCCCCTAGCAGAAGGACAATTCCAGTGCTGTTGATGACACAAACATCTGGTGCTGGGGAAGCAAGTCCTGCAGAGCAGGGAGAAGCAGGTGACCTGCATGCTGTCTCACTTAGAGCTGAATTAGCTCCTTTCACTGGCCCTCCAGTGAGGTGACAGGACACATGGATTTTGGGGAGCAATGGGAAGCAGTAACCAGGGAAGAGGAAGACAGGCAGCAGGTACTTGGCAGGGAGTGCCCACTGCCCTACAAAGGTTCAGCAATTTTTCCTGAAGGACAAGCAAAATAATCCTAAAAATGGGCCTGATGAAATTCAGATTTGTCAGGTATGAGATTTTCTCTCTATTTGCCTGGTACGTTTGATACCTCGCACAGCTTAATAACACAGGAGACACACACCTCGCTTTCTCTCTGTTCACCATTTCCTCCTTACCAGGCTATATAAACATCTACTTTTCCACCAAAGTCATGCACTTGCCAAGAGAAGCAATTTTCAGTTGTACTTTTCACTTGGTATATCTTAATTGCAAAAGAAAACAGGCTCTTACAGTTTGTTTTATTCATACCATCTATTAATTTGTTCTTAAAAGCTAACCTCCCGCTGAGTTACGTCTCCTTAGTATCACGGCTATTATTTTAGTATGGAGATTAGATCATTTCTGTTTCTATGTGAACTTATTAGGGCACTCAAGGGTTGTTTCCACACTGATTTACACACTTGCACAACTGAGGAGGTTTCAGATGACTGCAGCACGCAGCAGCACCTCAGGGGCAGGTTTGACAGGGTGTCCTGGTATCACACACCCTTTTACTTTGTACCAGTGGCATGCCTGAGTGTGAGCAAAAACCAGGGCTATTTAGATATTTGAAGATCTTCAAAAGGAAGACATCTACACCCCCTTCCCTGCGACATTTCCCTGCATCACCGGACTGGTCAGGGAGGTCAGATCATGGATCTAATATTTCCGTATCTATGATCGTTGCAGGAACATACTGATCAAGACAGTTTTAGATAAGAGCAGAGAAAAAGCCTTTGACAGGAACAGGGAAATTCATTCATGGTCTGATCACCACGGGCTCAGAGCTACGCACACCTTCCACACAGTAGGAGCAGTCTCTCCTTGTTAGGGTTGAATAATCAGAAATCAGAACAGACAGAAAGAAAATAGGCTGTAAAAGTGTCAGACTGCTCAGACAAGGGAGGTGCAATTCTGGCAAAACATGAAGATTAGCAATGGAAATTGAAATAAGAAGTTAACTGCTTCTTCCAGTCTCACATCAACTGTTTTGGGGAAGGGAAGAGAGAAAGGCAACTCGCAGGCTTTAGAAGCAGAGAAGTCAGACCTCCTGTCGGCTCTGCGCCGTCCATAAGCACGAGGGTCCTCTTAGTCTGCTGTGTGAAAGGCACAATGGTACCAAGTCCCCGCGCAATGCACCGGACTGGTTTGAACCGAGGCGCGCGTGCTCGCTGGTACCTCTCCCCAAAGCTCACCCTTGTGCACAGCCGCAGGCAGAGCGATGACGGGAATTTCAGCAAAGTTGCTGCAGTGTCGTCACTGTAACTCACCCTAACCGATCCTCTCATCCTTTCCTTCCCAGTACTTCACCAAGAACACCATCGGATTAAACGGCTGCTTTCTAGCTGAAAGAACAAAGCACCAAAGCCAAGGAGCGGGTCTCCTCCTCCCAGCAGAGCGGCACAGGAATCAGTAAAGAACAATAACCCTGTCGAAGCAGAGTCCTCAGCACAATATCACTGCTTACAGCCATTTTTCCCTCCAGCTCAAAGAAACATGCTCCCCCAACAACCGGCAGAAAGAGGGGATGGAGCTACTCGCAGCTTGGTGAGGGGCAGAGCGGTGTACGCTGTTGAGAGCTGGGACACCGGCGGGCACAGCAGGGGAGTGCACACACCATGTCCTTTTTTTTTTTTCTAAAGACCCTCTGAAAGAAACTGCTGTAACATCAGGGAGTGCTGACTAGAGGCATTTAAACAGCTAGCTCCATCCTCCCTCTGGGAAGGGCACCGTAAACTTCAGCTTGATTTCTTTTTCTGAAGGCAAGTTTCCCTTTCTTCCCACGCTGCCCATGCCATAAGAACACGTTGTTCAAGCAGGTTTGACGCCTCTTAATTTCTCTTGAAAGGAGGTGAAAATGCAAACAGAAGTGTTTTGTTCTCATTTCGACAGCAAGAAGGCCAGTCACTTACTACAAAGCTGATGGAGAGATTTTAACAAGGGAAACCCCCACTTGAGGTGATGTTCACAGTCTCCCCCTTCCCCTGCGGTGGGTTCCAAGCGATGGCAGAGGCACATACATGCCAGTGCAGTTCCTCTCTTGTGAAAAGGGAAGTCTGGTGGGGCCTTGGAGATGCCGAAGCAAAGACAACGCTGGATGTGCCTCATTCACAGCAACGCGTCCTCAGCAGGGTACCATCACCTGTAACTGCAGGCTCCCTCACGTGGGTCAAAACCCAGCAACGAGCAAGGTGACTACCCCCAAGACAACACTGAAAAGAGTATTTCAGCAGTTTTTAAGAGCTTGATATGACGTGGAGGCACCGTGTGCTCCTACATACAGGCCTTTTCTGGAAGACCTACAGTGCTGAGATGCACCTGCCCGACTGCAGGCACCGGTAAAGGACCGCTCTCCATCCACCACCTGCATGAAGACGACTGGCCATGCAGAGGGACATTGCTGTCACAGCCTCTCTGTTCACTGGGCTACAGGATCCCCTAGACCGGTTTTTTTTTTTGCAGGCAGAAGTATCAGAAGTCTTTTTCCCAGGCCTCTTAGTCACCTGTCTGCATCCACCCTGCTGTGCTCCCCTGTTCTCATTTTTGAGAAGCTGTCTTTTTTTTTTTTTTTAAATGCTTTTTCCTTTTCTTGGAAGGGCTTTGGGCTTTGTTTGCTTGTTCGATTTGGCACACTCTTTAGACATGCTCCAAATAGGAACTTTGAAGACAGCTCCAGCCTGCTCATAGGCTCCTTGCTTTTTGGGTTGCTCTTTAAAAAAAAAACCACCCACAAAAAAAACAACCACACAATCCCACCAAAAAAACAAAACAAAACACCACACACAACCCCACCAACCACTAATTGCCAGAGGTATTCTTCAGACCCCCTCCTTCAAATCATTTATCTGTATCTGGATGTGTTTGCCTTAGGCTCGCCTCCTGCCGTGCTGTGGTTCCCAGTACCATGGTTGCTACTATCCAGTATGCCCAGTAATTCTTGAACCAGACTCTTCCCTCCCAAGGCCAAGACAACAACCCTGCTCATCTTCACACCTCCCGCTGCCCACCGAGTCTGCAGGAGAGACCCGAACCCTCACGCTAACACTTGCTGTGTTTCTGCATATTCTCAGCCTCACTCGACACATCTGGACAGTATCACATCTGGATGGCACTGCTGTCTCACCTGGGGCTTGAGAGTACAACCCTGGTGCCACATTTCATTTATCAGTTCGAGGTGTCAACTGCAGAAATTCATCATTCTTATCTATCCCCACTGTGGTTTTGTTTTTTTTTTTTTCCCCCTTTTTTTTTTTTTTTTTTTTTTTTTTTTTTTTTTTTTTTTTTTTTTACATCTCACATACAATACCTATTCCTGTTCGTTCTTTTTTACACCGGCAGCCTGGCAACGCATCCACACACCCTAAAGACAGGTTAAAACTGTTAGTTTTTGTTTGTCTCTCTTAAAAACTTACCGAAAAAAGCCCTGTTATTAATGTGCTGAATGACAAAAATAGTCTTGTATCATCTGAAATAGAAGGTGTAGTATTTTAAAATCTTTTTTCCTTAGGTGGTATTTAAGCCTAAATAGCTCCCCAAAACAAACTTCAAGATTGAGATTTTTCATCAAATCACATCACCAGCAGTAATAAAATCATATAAGCAACTCAGGTGCGCAGCCACACTGAGTCAGTGGACCCACCGCCTTGCTCTGTATCACTTTTAACTTTATTAAAAAGCACATCAATATCACCACAATAAAGATTATGCAGTTTTAAAGAGAAAGAGCATCTCACAAATAAGACATTCCCCATGTGGAATGAAATCCTCTCTCCAGAGAGAGCACAAGCACGCACCGCCTTTTCACTAATGATTGATTGTCTTCAGGAAGAGGCAAGCAAGTCAATGGTAGGAATGATGGCAGGAACAAAAGGCACCAGATTAAAAAAAAAAAAAGTAAAACAAAACAACAACATTATCTTCCTAGGGTGCAAGTTTAAATCCAGGATCTCTGCTCTTCATCTGTGAAAGCATCCATGGTCTGGAAATACAGTTCTCACCTGCTCTGATCTGCTCATACGCACACCAGCGCACATCAGGAATCCAACAACAGTTCAGTTGATCACATGGGTTTTCATGCAGCAGATACCATTACTTAAATCAGAGGAGGACAGAAAACACCTAGTTTACATGTTATCAGCCATTTCAAATGGGAATGAATACGAATCAAACTCAACACAAAGCCTTAAGGAGCACCTGGCAGACACGGAGCCTTCACGACCACAAGAAGGGCAGCATTAACATTCCTCCTTTCATACAACCACCTAAGTGACTCCACCAGAAGAAAACCAAAAATTTACCTCCATTACCACAAGAAGAGGATTAACTGTTGTAAAGTGTAATTGCACTGTGCATGCTGCGATCCCGAGTTTTGCACAAGAAAGAAAACAAAGGGGCTTTTTTCCACCTTCCCACCAGTTAAATCCCAGCTGCCTTGGGAACTTGGGCTGCAGCAGCCAAACCCCCTGCCCAAACGGCAGCTCAGCCCCCCGCAGTGAAGCCCTTGGTTTCCAGGGGTGATAGGGAGAGCAAGACAAAGCATCCCCAGCAGCTCAAGGTGTCCCTTATCCTGCACTTCCTTGCCCTGAGCGTGCAAAATGCAGCGCTGCTGAAGAGCCTTGTGCCAGGTTTGGTACAGCAGGTGACCACTGCTCTCACCAGCGTGGCCAGAGGCCACCCGCAGAAGGCCAGTGGGCACCTCGCTGGCGAGTTCGGGGCAGTGGGACAGGCCATAGTTTAGACCTGCTGAGCACAGAGAGTTGCCCCACCACAACCTCCACGAACAACGGCTGCGGCAAACTCCCTGCCCTTCTGCAAGTCCCACGTCACATTCCTAAACTGGGAAGCAGCCTACGCGTGCGACCAAACCCTCACAAACAGAACCCACACCAGCTTTTGTCCCCACCAGCTTCTTGGATTTTCACACGTGCTTACACCTCCCTCTCCAGTCTAGGTCTCAGAGCTGTATTAAAACCAAGTAAACTAGTCATGCATCTACCAAATTCCATCGTCACCATCTAAAAGAGTAGAATAGAATTAGGAACCCAAACTTAAATCCATCTAGTGCTTAAACACCAATCCACATTTAATCACTTACTCACCTCACAGCCAGAGGCCACCAGCACTCCACCTGGTGGGGCTCTTCTCCTGCCTCCTTTGAAGGGCCATCAGCCCCCCTGCAGGTGATAATTGTCAGCTTACCTTAAGATTAGACGGTGCCTAATTAAGACCAGCTAATTCTGCTAGACTGATTTTGATCAATCACACTAAAATTATTGCAACCACAGATTTATTTAAACTGGAATTAAGAGGTGGAATTAACATTTTAAATCATTTGGGGAACTCCCCCCAAACCCACTGATTTATACATACCATCTGTAGCTCATTTGCCTAATTTGCAGTTTTATTTCCAAGCATGCCTTTGCTGCATTGACTAACGCATTTGTATCTATCTCACAGGGGTCGAGCAAACCACTTTCTGTTGAGGGCACATCCCATTTGCTAATGTACGGCCATGATTACATCAGTATTGCTGTCTAACCTTGCACTTCTTCGTTAACCATAAACTGGTGTTTAGCAAACAACCCGCAGTTTCTCTCCTGAAAAGACCTATTGCTCTAACCCGCTGACGACGGCACCAGACCTCTCTGGTCTTGCATGGGTGGATTGCAGCATCCCTGCAGTGCGACTCGCGTACGTCAAGCAGACTTCTCAGGCCTAAAGTTTTCTTCCTATGAAAGACCACTATTTGAGCGAATTCAGCACAAACCAAAGGAGCCGACAGTGAGGACAGGAGGGGTGATGGAAGGGAAGCCAAAGGGTATCTTGCTGGTCTGTTTTGGTGATGAATGTTGCTGACCCTGTAGCTGAAATCACCCCTAACCCACAGACCCTCCATCCCAAGAGCATCTTCAGGATGGGTTTGCAGCACTCTTCTAAATGCAGGACTCTTCAGTAAATTGTTTTTAAAAGAGAATTAGATTAATTTAGGAACAAAGAGACTTGTTTCAATTGCTGTTAGATACTTCAAGGAATGTTTCATGGGACTTTTAATAAAGTGCCCCAAGGGAATGAAGACACCAACATATCACATTCAAGACAAGAATTAATGACCCCATAACATACTCCCTGGTGTACCTTAAAGCCAAACTGGCAATATTTATAAATTAAAAATTAACATTTCCAAGCCTCCTACTGGCAGCAGCTGTATTGCTGAAGAAATTAGTGACAACCTTAAAACAACGCAAAAACCAAACCAAAACCAAACAAGACAACACCACAGTCACAGCGCCTGCAAGGTATTTTCTTCTTTATCAATTCCAGCTCCTGATAAATGACAGATGTGAGCTGGTATTACCAGGCTGGCAGCAAACTTGTTATTTCTGAACTTGTTCTCAAGATACAGTACAATATATTGTTGATATTGATGTTATGTTGACAATCCTTTGACCTTACAAAATTTCACAGAAGAAAGACGCATAGGCCATGGACTGAACTGCAATTTTTTTTAATGACAGGTCAGTGAAGATTGAAGGAGCCATTCCCAACCATGTATCAATCACCATTTTTCACTGCCTTCAAAACTGAGAAAAACTGTTTGATAAATGACAGTATTTTTAAATTTACCCAATCAAAATACATGTTTAGTCTAAATCTCTGATGCCAAAATCTCACATTTGCACACATTGTTTTGACAAGGAAAATCATATGTTTTGCAGAATTTGCTTCACGAAAATGAGATTCGTTGAAGTTGGTAGAATGAAATCTCAAGTCTCAAGGCTTGCTCATAGTAAAGGCTGGCCAGGGAGCCATTCTATTTCATGAAAAATATTGATGCTGTAAATACTGGTAAATGCCGATCTGCATAACAGAAGTGGGAACGTTGGACCATTTTAAGGCAGAAGTGGCTGCTTTGTGGCCTCCTTCCACAGGCCCAGGCTGGGGGGAAGATGGGACCTGGGGACTGCAGCACTGTGTTCCTCATTTTGACCAAAAACATCAGACCAGTTTGTGGGTGGAACGTTTGCCATGTTACACACAGCAGAGTGTGCCTCGCAGCGGGGTTTCCAGTCATGCCGATATTCACTCTAGACCCTGTGGACCCCGACTGCAGCGACTCCTGCGTTACGGCTGGCTATATAATGGTGCAACCCACCCACCCACCACCGCTTTTTTCTGGATGCTCCAGAAAAAAGCCCTCTTTTCCCCTCTCCTTGGGGGTCAGCAGACTGACCAGGATAGATGGGCAGAATGGGCCGTCACTCCAGGCAAAGTGGCACCAGCATTACATGGGAACGGCTGCAGACTGGTGCCATGTGAACACAATTAATGAGAACACTATGGAGATGTGATGCAGTGATAAACTTATTCTGAGAGACTAAGCTTCATCATCACATAAATCCCTGTTCAATGTGACAGTGACACAAGTGAGGGTCTTTCACACAAGTGGAAGCTCCAAAAAAACGCAACCCAAACCAATCTCCCCAAAAACCTGGAAGAAATGGAATCATAGAATGGTTAGAGTTGGAAAGGACCTTCAAGATCATCTAGTTCCAACCCCCTGCCATGGGCAGGGACACTTCCCACTAGACCAGGTTGCTCAAAGCCCCATCCAACCTGGCCTTGAACACCTCCAGGGATGGGGCAGCCACAGCTTCTCTGGGCAACCTGGGCCAGCGTCTCACCACCCTCAGAGTGAAAAATTTCTTCCTGAGATCTAATTTAAATCTCCCTTCTTCCAGTTTGAAGCCATTACCCTTCGTCCTATTGCTACATGCCTTTGTAAAAAGTCCCTCCTCATCTTTCCTGTAGGCCCCCTTTAGGTACTGGAAGGGGCTTTAAGATCTCCCCAGAGCCTTCTCTTCTCCAGGCTGAACAGCCCCAACTCTCTCAGCCTGTCCTCACAGCAGAGGGGCTCCAGCCCTTGGATCATCTTTGTGGCCTCCTCTGAACCCACTCCAACAGGTTCGTGTCCTTGTTATGCTGAGGACTCCAAACTGGACGTAGTGCACCAGGTAGGGTCTCCCCAGAGCGCAGCAGAGGGGCAGAATCCCCTCCCTCCCCCTGCTACCCCCGCTGCTGGGGATGCAGCCCAGGATGGGGTTGGCTTTCTGGGCTGCCAGCGCACATTGCTGGCTCATGTTGAGCTTCTCATCCACCAACACCCCCAAGCCCCTCTCCTCAGGGCTGCTCTCCATCCATTCTCCACCCAGCCTGGATTTGTGCTTGGGATTGCCCCAACCCATGTGCAGGACCTTGCACTTGGCCTTGTTGAACTTCATGAGGTTGGCACGGGCCCACCTCTCAAGCCTGTCCAGGTCCCTCTGGATGGCATCCCTTCCCCCCAGCGTGTCGACCGCTCCACATGGCTTGGTGTCATCAGCAAACTTGCTGCAGGTGCACTCAGTCCCAACATCCATGTCACCAACAAAGATGTTGGACAGCACTGCTCTAGCGCTCTGGTCTAGTTAATATAAAATAGTTGAATAGAGGTAACATTAATCAAATTTGCAAGGTATTTGACTTAAAATGTACAATATTCACATTAAAAAATACAAGCATTCTCAGGAAAAAAAACATGCTGGATTAATAACTGAATAGCTGATATATGGAAAAGCAAACATGAGTCAGACCTCATCCCCAGGTGAGCTCCTCACAGGGCTCCATGACTCCTGGTAGTAGAGACACTGCTATAATACCTTCATTAACCATCTGGGAGGAAAAAACACTTCCCACAACGGCATCATTTGTGGCATGGGTGTGAACGACAACAGAAAAAACATCTAAAACAATTTGGGAAAGATGGGCCCGCTCAAACACAGCACTGCCTGGGCAGCCGGACCCAACGGGTGCACCCTGTAAGAGGCGTGCAAGCTGTGGGAAAGAGTTAGAAGCTGCTTTAGATTTCACTCTAACGCAGCACATTTACAAAGGAAATTTATCTTTAAGTTTTGCGTTTTTCATTTTGTTCTTCGCACTTCATCAACAGCACGGATTTTCTTGCTTTTTCAGGGCTTTCTCTGCTTTGACACCTCTCTCATTCTGCCATTGTTTTAGAAACAATTGTTGAAAGGAAAGCATGTCTTTTGTTCCCACTGTAGCCATAGAGCCATGTGAACAAAATAGGCAGCCGAATTATGACAGACATGGGAGGAAGGCTTGTTTGTAGACGAGTGGCGCAGCAGCCCTCCCCCACACCCCCACACCCCCCAAATGACACGTTTCTCGGTGGCTCAGTGAAGCAGGAGTGGGAAAAGCCCCTGCGGTTCCCTGCCGAGCTGACGGGCGGGCGGATGCAAATTATTGTCTGTTTCTACTGCAGCACCATCTGCACGTCCCCTTTTTTGTTTTAAATTATATGTTGAGCACAGAGCTTGGACCACAGCGATCCAAACCCCATCAGGATCGCTGCGTACGCCAACAAACCATCCCACAAAACCCCCTGTTTCCTGACGGGTTTTTGGCCGGGGGGAAGGACCAGCACTGCAAGGAGATGCCGCCTACAGCGCGGTTTTTACTGTTCAATATTTTCCCTCTCTGGGAAAGTTGCTGTCCTGTGCTTGAGGTCTGGCAGCATTTCCCGAGCTGAGGTGGGACCTCGGGAGAGGGGAGAGGAAGAGGAGAAGGGGACTCGGTACTGAGGTACATCATTACGCAGCCCCTTGATTTCTCTCTCCATCAGGGAGTCAGTCAGCCTGAGCTGACAGGGGCACCGCACACGTCTCCACGACTGCAGCACCTCCGGGCACACATTGAATTTTCTTCTGTAACCAAAGCAAGGGACAAATGTCAGGGGAAAAAAAAATAGAAAAATTGATCTCCAGTCACAACTCTGCATGTTCCCCTGCTTTAAAAATTATGACGGCAATCAAAAGAATATGTGTAAAGCTTAAGAATGGTCATTTCCCTTGAACATCTTAAGTGGGTTTTGCAGATTTCCCTTGCCAGGAGCAGGAGTGGGATTCCCAGCCTGCCCACACGCCCTGTGCTGGGGAGGAAGAGCTGCTGCCTGCAGCCCCCACGGCCGGCACGGGCCAGCACGGACCATCCTCCGCAGGGCGAGGGCTCAAAAACGCCCGTCTGCGTTGTGGAATGAGACGGAGGGCAGGCAGGGAACCCAGAATCACTAGTAGTAATGGGCGAGACAGACATGGAAATCAATAAATATAGGGGATTTATGTGGTAATAAGCAATAACGCACAAGATACTAACACGTTAGAAAAAGTAACTTTTAATTTGCTCGAGAACAGGAATGTATGTTCATGCTGTGTTTCCCAAGAAAATCTCATTTTTTAAAAAACAAGTCTGTCAAGTTACACAGCAAATTGCTCAATGTCAATCAGAAAATCAGGTCGTCCTTGTTCTTCACTTCTCCTCCCTCCCACACCAGCTTCTCGCCGGGGTACCGGGCGGTCTCTGTGGGGCGGTCGGCGCTCTCAACCCCACGACAGAAGTGAGGGCTGGAGTCGCCCAGTGTCTGATGTCCCTCCAGGGACCCGGAGGGATCCCGCCAGCCCCAGGACCTGCCGTGAATTCCCAGCCAGCCCAGGGAGCGGGCGAGGGCTAGGGGCAGACCAAGAGGGATTTTAATCTCTGCCTCTGTCACAACAGCTAAAATACCCAGTTTGGAAATCACAAATTAGGCATTAGATTTGCTTGGGACCTTGAGCTTCTCAGCAGCTCACGCAGGCGGGAGATGCTACCCACAGCCCACACCTAACGTGGTCGGTGAACTGGAGGATACATCTGGGACATCACCAGACCCACTGGGAGATCAAGGGCTCAGCGCTCAACCTGTCCTCCTGCAGTCAGGATGTTTTCCCGGGCTGTAGCCCATTTATCAGGGCTGTACATGGGGTTCCCTGAACTGAAGGGGGACTTTTTTTATGTATAAGTACTGTTTGTATATATATATATATACACACTCATATATATGTATACGTAACTTTTACATATGTACTTATGTATATATATATTTTTATTTATATAAATATATGATCTATTTTGTGTCTATAAATACATATTATTACATATATAAATCTTTATACTTATATACTCACGAGCAGTACTTTCATATATATACCACAAACGGTGTGGGAAACCATAAAGAACCTGTTCAAACCCCCTGTCCCGTCCCGTGCCTGAGTTGATTTCATCGTTGGCGTTGAGTCCCCCACACAAGAGGTTTATTGCCCAGGCCAGGGGGCAGAGCAAGGCACGGGAGGCAGTGACAGTGACGTGCCAGCCCCATGCCACCCTCCCACGCCCATTGCTGTGTGCTCTTTGGGTCACTAACCCCAGGGCATCACACCATAGGCAGTAGGACATAAACCGAGAACAATCCCATTTTTCTTCCAAATATTATTTCTTTTTTTTTTTTTT
>VYXH01008089.1:77938-95189 GCA_013397275.1 Burhinus bistriatus
TTTCAAAAACAAGCTGCTTGAAACCTCTTGGAAAAATCATAATGGTCAAGAGGATATTAATCTAATTATAATAAAACTGAGTTTTCTGAGCCTTAGTCTGAAGACCAAGGCCTGTGAATTTTCCCCTTCAAGGGTTTACAAAGGAAATCTGGCATATTATTTCTGAGAGCAGGAAGTGCAGAATTAAAACTTGAAAAGCAACTTTCCCATGAAATTGTTTTAACTTTCCATGTCTGTTAAGCTTCCCAGTTGCTTAAACCTCTAAATAACTTAGAACATTCAAAATTCTGACTCTGGCACTGTCATACAGTTTAGCATGATTGCAAATCACTGGATGGCAGCCCAGAGAAGAGGATACAGTTATATCATTTATTAAACCTTTATATTGCAAACACCATTCACTAAGCCCATTATTGCACAGCACACAAGTGAATTACAGATGTGATATATAAAAGGGTTTTCATATTTCAGTGTCTTCTCCATTCTGCTTTGTCATATTGCTCCATTATAAGTTTTGCTAAAAGGACTTGCACATTTGCCAGGGTACATATTTTATATCACCTACTTGCTGCTAAATTATTTATAGCGGTTAGGCAACATCCACTGTACCATATGGTATTGGGATAAAAACAAACACACACAAAGAGATAACTTGAAAACAAATTTTATGTAAAGAAAAATTATTTAGCTCTAAAGAGGAAATTGAGGCTTCCTTTTCTTGTCTAGTCACCTTCTGTAAGTAGCTTCACACCCACGGCTGATCCGGCACTGACCCATGGAAACAGGTTACAGGCGAACGGGGAAAAACAGCTCAGCGCAGACAACTGTGAATATGTAAGTTGTCTGAGATGAATTGTGTGAAATGATTCAGGCAAAAGAGAGGGGAAAATGAACAAACGAAAAATCCCGAAGGATATAAGCAACACTGCTAATGTAATGCTAATGCAGTGAAGTCCCACAGAAACTCGGCCGTCACCGCCGTCGTTGCTGCAGACAGCGACAGCCCGGGAGGCACATCTGGACCTCTTTTGACGTTGGCCATAAGGCTAAATCCAATGTCGTGGCAGGGCAGGCTGATGGCTGAACTACAGAAACCTTTGCTGTTTTGGGGTTATTCGTTTTTTCACCGAACATTTTTGGTTGTGGTTTCACTCTCTGGCAGAACAGAAAACAGCCGAGGCAGGGGCGCTGCGGGTAACACTCGGCATTTACAGGTGATTTTATTTAGTCCCAAGCGGTTGTGAGCAATGCCCGGGACCCTTCACATATGGTGGGAGTGTGCTGACACCCCTTTGCAGCCCCACCGCCCTCCCAGCATCCCACCAGCACCCCGGGCAGCCGTTCCCCGTGCCCCCCCAGCGTGGGGGCTCTCCTGCGTTGGGCTCGGTACGGCGTACGTCCACGTGTGTCGTCCCCCCCGGCCCTGAACCCTGCGGGACACAACCGACCGTCCCTTCACTGAGGTCGAGTTGGCACCAAAAATTTCCACAGCCTGCCAAAACCACCATGAGGTGAAATGCCTCTAAATAACCTAATCCCCTGTTAAGGGCCCTGAAGAAACATGCTCTGTTGATGCACTTTTCGGTGACCTTCATCCGTGAAGGTCATAAAAAGGGTAGAAAATTACACATACACTCAACTGACTTCATAAGCCAATTCTGCCGAGGGTCCCAGCCGATATTTTGTTATTCATGACCTTGAGGTGCTAATTTCTTAAGTGATAATGAGATGTAACCTACACGTTTTACAGTGAAGAGTGTGGTAATGGAGAGATTCTTCTCACCTCAGGAAGCTTTACTCGAATGTAATACATAACAACCAGAAAATGATCTTGGATTTCACACCTTTTTCAGTGCTATCACCTTCTGTAACAGTGCAGTAACTATCAGCATCATTTCTTGTCTGAGGAATAATTCTGCAAAGCTGTTCCATAGCAGAAAGCGGGCAGGGAAAACAAACCCATTGGACTCTATTCATTTTTTTTTTCAAATGCTAAAGATTCATTTTATATATTCAAAAAAAAGCTGTTGGTACTTCTAAAGGAGGCCAAAAGCTGTATATTCATGTGTATGTGAGATTTTCAGAAAGTGCAAACCCGGTACAGATGCACCTGAACACACAGTACATAAACTTTTTTTAAAAAAATCATGTTTTATAAACATAGGATTTTTATTAAAAAATCCCATTGTAAAATAAAATTTTTAAAGGTAATTTTTTTTTTTAACCTTTTCACAAAAATAAAATGTTGTGTTTGGCTAGCACTACCGAGAAATACGTTTGATACAATAAGCCGTACAACACTTGTAGCTCTAACGTTTTGTACCTTTGGTGTTTTGACTGCCAGTGTCACCAGATTTGCCCAAAAAGAGTGCTGAAAATTAGCAGCAAACCACATAATCTAGTTTACAAATGGCTTACACTTTCAAGACTGAAAGTGTATCCTTTTTTTCTCTTAAGTGTAGGAGAGAGTGCAGTTTTTTCTTCTTTTGAAGTTTTAATAATAAAAAAACTTGACACATTTGTTAGTTTGATTAGGAGGCAGGAGAAATACACATGCAGGAACTAGAATGCACTGAACGCTAAGCATATTGGCCCTGTAATCTCTTAACAAGTTGAAATTAGTGGTTTTTTTTCTATCCCGACCCTTCCAAGACACCTGCCTGCATGTGAGTTACAGCAGGGTCAGGAGCCGTGCCTGTTCCCACGGCCGTAGGTGCTTATTGCACCAGCTCTTCCCTTCCTCCAGCTGTTTTTCCCTTCAGCCTTGTGAAATGGGCTGCTCCTAAGAATTCATGGAAGGCAAAGCCTTGCTGCCCAGCATGAGGTCTGCCTTTGGCTTCCAGCGGGGGTTTCCCTGCACCCAGCCTGCAGCGCGGTTGCCCAGCCTCTTAAATCGCTGACTCGGCAATCCTTCTGCTGCCCCCGTTACACCGGCCTCACCTGGGCGTGGGAAAATGCAGGTTAAAAAAAATCTATGTGAATGGCATGACGCGTTGTGGTATGGGATGTTAAAGGGAGCAAACTCCTCCCCACGGCCTGTGCACCCCATCGACGGACGGGGCTTTTGATGTGTATGCTCCTCTCTGATCCTGTGATTTCGGCTTGCTCTGGCGGACCTCGGGCAGGGGTTCCCCCGGCTCTGCACCCATCGGCACAGGGCACCACTTGTGTCCGCAGGGGTTCTCCAGCTGGTGTGGAGACCAGCCCTGCGTGGGCAGCTCTGACACAGGGTGCGTGGGCACTCCTGCCCAGGAGGGACATCTCAAACAGCCTTAGACACCGATGCTCAGGCTGATGCATCGCCTGCATCGCCTCTGCCGTGGCCCTTGCTGATGAACCGAGGGCTTATCAAAAGCTCTGCACAGCCTTTCATGGCTACCCTGTACAGCACCAGTCACTGATGGCCCCAAATAGCCCACACGTTAGATAAACCTTTAAACACTAATGAAAAATAACTATTGTTCGAAATATTGCCCCATATGTATTTCAGGCACAACAAGTAATTCCTGTTACATCCGTGTTTACTTAAAACCTTTTTTTTCCATGGTGCTGTTTTAACTGAGTTGTCATTATCTCTCCGGGACGAGGAAGAGATGTGGACATCTGCTCCACAATCAGCTGCTGCCTGCTGCATTTGTGCCGCTGAGATTTCGCCGAGCTTCCAGTTAAATCTCTTCCAGCTCTGCTCTCGTCTCTTCCCCCGCTCGCCTTGCCTCTCCTCGGGCAGCAGGGCTTTGTGGTCCCAGTGGTGGCAACGCTGACAGACCCGGGGTTTTGCCACCTCGTTCTGGCAGAGCAGAGGGGACAATTAGCAAGGGAACATCACCCCTGTTTTGCCACTTCTTTCCAAATTTCATGCCTCTTCCCATTACGGAGCCTGATGATCTGTGAAGACTATAAACCATCCACCCAGCAACAGTGGTGGGCTTTTAAAGCCTGAGCTGCTGCCAAGCTTTCCAGCTCCACAGCAAAATACCATTCCTTTCAGCTGCTCAGCTTCCAGCCGCCAAAAGCAATGGTTTGCATCTGTCAGTGCCATCTTGTTTCTCTAAATTCAAGCCCATCACCATTTGGAAGCACCATAGTCAACAATAAATGGTCTGTGGGAGGCTGCAGTCCAAAAAACCACTCCAGTTAATTTTCATTTCGAGTCGTGGGTTGCAGATCTCTAACTACCTTCCCAGAAAAAGCTGTTCTTGAAGTGGGAGGGTCATGAAGTGTGTGGGGAATGCCTGTGGTTCACATTCGTACAGGTGTTGTGCTTCTTTTAATAAGGTGTCCTTTACTCTGACCCTCATCAACTGATTGCATTGATTACAGCAGCAAGAAGGTTTGGGCATTGCTCCTGGATACTGTCCTGCCAACATCTCCTCCGCTGACAAGCCTCTCAGGCATCCCAAGTCTTCTTGCCCCAACACAGACAAAAATCTGATTATGAGTGGTCTGTATTTAACTGACAATGTTACAGTAATTTATGTTCATCTCCAAATTTTTAAATAAAGATCTATAAGCAAACCTCCTTCAGAAATATTAAATTATGTTCCTCTGTCCCTGAATTTGATGAAACAGATATGCAGTGATGATTTCAATCAAGCATGCAAAAAGCACTTTTTTCTAAAAACATCCCTCAGGACAAGTCCGGTTGGAGCAGAAGGTCCAGCCCGGGGCAGAGCTGCGGCAGGAGATGGAGGCGAGCGGGACCAGGCTGGCAGAGCCCTGCAGAGCCATGCTCCCCAGCAATCACACGGATCACGGGCTCCTGCTGCAGAAATACCCCTCAGCAACCAAACAGCTATTAGCTTTGATTATTCTGCCATTATTCAGTTGTTCTCTGCAGAATGGATCTCCTTTTGGGGCTGTACTGAACCCCGTGTTGCTCTGCCTTCAGAATACCTGCACAACCAGCTGACTCCGTCTGGCTTCTCTGGAAAACTTGCTAAATACCGAAACTTGCCTGTCCTGGCACAGAGCTGGCCGCAGGGCTCTCCACAGGTCGCTCCCTCTGGGGAGATGAAGGAAAACCTTGGGAAGAGAGTCGTGCTGTCTGGAGCTGCTCTCAGCACCGGGAATTGCGGAGAGGTGCTCTGGGAGAGGGATGGAGAGCGGAGGGATGAGAAATGCTTGTTGGATCTGTCTGGACTGCCCCACAAATAGAGTTAAATGTGGCTGCACTTTCAGATAGCTATTTTAATTTTTTAATAATTATATAGTTATTGAGAACTAGCAGTTACTGTGTGGAACCTGACAAGGCTTTCACTCAGGTAATGCTCCATTCCGGTACGGACACACAAACCTGTTGATTCCAAATATTTTTTCTAATATGATAGAAGGAATGAAAAAGGAGCTCTGGGTATCCTCCCTTTGATTAGATCCATTATCTCATCTTGTGCAAACACTTATGTTTGCATAGACGTTGCCAAGCAAAATAGTCTTGGCATTTTTGTTATGTGAAGAGAAAGCTGGTTTATCACAAGAAGGGCTCTACTGAGTCAAACCACAGATCCAACAGTCCAACATCTGCCTCCAACAGGCCACAAAGCAGATGGCCAGGTCATTGTATACCGTATCTTAACCTTATAGCATCCTTCCATGATATAAGGAAAAATAGACTGAAAGTTTTGTTACTTTGGTTTTAGCCTTTGAGATCTTCTTGCCTAAGACTTCTAGGAGGAAGCATTAACTGAAATACTGGGAAGGTCACAGTCCACTTGGGAGAGTATAAAGCCTGATGCCTGCAAGTGTTTTATATAGGTAACATATTTGCTGCTTGGGATTTGAGTTCCTGAAGACTTCCTAGGTGGAATTAGACTTTGAAATTAGACTTTAGAGTGCTTTCATGTCTCCAGACATAGGTATGTCCTCTATTCAGAGACAGAGCAGTCAATGAAAATGCTCCTCTTAACTTCAATGAGTTTTGAAGCAAACCCATGCTGTATATTAAAGACTTATTATATAGTTGGTAACATAAGTTTTTGTACAAGATAAGATGGTAGATCTGATGAAAGATTTCAAAAAAGAGATGGAAAAAAAGATAAAGCACATGCCTGAAGATTCACATATTATATCACATTTCAGAAAGAGGAGAGAATTTTTATGTGAGGGGTGTGTTAGACGAACAGTAATTTATCTAATATAGTTTTGAAAATTAAATGTCTACAAATGGTTATGCATTATGAGCACACCCGTGTTAACATGCTTACCGGTTCGCTTCTACTAAACCTAGCGATGAGTGTAAAAAGGCGTTTCTTTCTGTGCAAAATTGCCCTACCATCAACTTGGGAGAAAAGAAAATACTTCTGTTTGCTTGCTTACTTTTCCCATGGAATATAACATTCAAAATATTTGATTCCAAATATGTGAGATAAAACCATCGTCACCCACCTGCTGGTTGCTCAGAGCAGCGCTGCTGCGCAGCTTCCTGGCTGCCCTCACCCACCGGAGCAGCCTCCTCCTCCTCCTCCTCCGGCTGTGAACGCAAAACAGCACCCACCTGGCCTTCAGCATCTTCTTTGCTGTGCATGACACCCTACAGCATCCCTGCACCCTGCAGCATCCCTGCACCCCACAACACCGCTGCACCCTGCAGCATTCCTGCACCTCGCAGCATCCCTGTACCCCACAGCACCGCTGCTCCCTGCAGCATCCCTGCACCTCGCAGCATCCCTGCACCCCACAGCACCGGTGCTCCCTGCAGCATCCCTGCACCCCGCCGCACCCCTGCACCCCACAGCACCACTGCTCCCTGCAGCATCCCTGCACCCCGCAGCACCCCTGCATCCTAGAGCACCCCTGCATCCCCCAGCACCCCTACACCCCACAGCACCGCTGCTCCCTGCAGCATCCCTGCATCCCCCAGCACCCCTGCACCCCACAGCACCCCTGACCCCTGCAGCACCCGTGAACCCCTGCCCGAACAGCACAGCACCCACCCTCCTGCAGATGCGTGAGGTGAGGGGGGGGTGTGGTGACACAAATGGCCTCGCTGGTCCCCACCCGCCCCCAGACCAGGGGGTGCAGCTCCTCCCGAACAGGGTCCCCAGGGAGCCGACCTCGGCCTTAGTGCCTGGGCCAGGTTTGACACACAGGACCGGGGCTCTGGCTGCCGTTTTCTGTTTAGTCGTTTGGCACTGATCGATTTTCATTACTGTGATGGCTTGCTTGGAAGTTATTAATGGCTGGAGGAAGACCAATTTTCTTCCGATCTTATTATGACACATCTGCAGTCGCCGATCTGACACACTAAATATTTATGAAGTATGTAATTTTTCAAACGTATAAAGTCCCAGTTCCCTCTAATCTGCAATGAAATTAAAAATCTGCAAATTTTGCTGCCACATTATTGCTGGCTATTGTAATTTCGATTTGTATTAGCAGATCTGCACCTAGTATATCCAAACTGCATATTCTAGTTTCCTTTGGTGATTTTGTAGGTATTGGCACGCACTTTGACTGTGTCCTAATGCCGCTGATTAAACCAACCTTCCAGCCAGCCTAGCCATGAGTGCACTGCAAAGGCGAGGACCTGTATCTTGGGGTGTGGATCCAGTCCTACCCCCCACAATTCCGCTCCAGTTCTGGGTCCCAGAGAAGCTGGAAACACGGTTCGTGCCAGGACTGTGCTGCCGGGTGGGCTGACACCCACTCAGGAGCATGAGAGGTACGCAGCTCACCCCCTCACCAGGCAGCGTGGAGCCATTCACGGGGTGCAGGGCATCCCCGCTTGAAACAAGCCTTTGCCTTGACCCCCGCACGGCCCCCCTGCCGCCAGCCCCAGGGCACCCCAGGAGACCCTGCTTTGCCCCGAAGCATGGACCTGCAGCAGCAAATCCAGACAGGAACTCAAATATGCAGCAATATCCACGTTATCAATTTTAGAGAGGTTGCTTTAGAAAGAGCTGGTGCCTCGGACTTCTCAAAGCAGGTGAGCTGCCCCGGTCTGGAACCGGCAGATGCCACCTCCCCATCAGCCCTGGCTGTGCCAGAGCCCTCCCCTCATCCCCGCTCTCCCCCCCAGCTCCTAGAACTCTCGAGGTGCATTAGTTTTCTTACTCCGAGATGTCAGGGACATAAGCAGCATTTCACCTGTAGGAGGAGGGGTTTTAGTGGAGCCTATTTCTTTCCATTTTGTGCTGTTTGGTCCCTAACTCCTCCCTCTGACCCCCGTGTCTCTGGCAGGCATTTGCATTTCTGGTGACTCGTCCAGAGCGACCCACACTGGCCAACTGACTGGTCAAAGAGAGCAGATATCTGCTGGGCTCACACTGGGAAATTTCCCTCAAAAAATTCCTAATTTGTGTCTCTTCCCTTCTTCTTTTTAGCAAATGTGTTTGACAGTGACTCAGCTGTCAGATGCACAGAGGGAGAGTGCAGACACAGGTATTCCATTTCCTTAGGAAACTTGCCTGCAAGATGAAAGCGATTTATGTGCCAGGCACTTTTCAAAGTGTTGGAGAACATTAGATTGCAATAAAAGCAAAGTCCAGCCATGTAAAATCGCCTCCTAGTAATTCCCAGGCCTCGGTATTTTCTCTGAATGTTCACGCCTGGATCCAGCCTGTGGCATGAAGAAATATTCCTCCTCGCTGTGGGTGGTGGGTATTAGATATTTGTGAGATAGCGTTCAAAAGTAATGACACATACAAAAGACGGAGAGGAGTCTGGGCAGCGCAGGGCCTCCTTGGCACCTTTGTTTGCTTTGTGATACGGGAGGGACGTAATGCTGGAGGCGACGGGCGAGCATCCCCGCCAGAGCTCCTGACCTCGAGGATGCAGCCGTGGCCTTCCCAGCATTCGTCCCTTCGGCACAACTACTCAGGGCTCCCGTCCTGTCCTGCTGCAAACCTGACAGGAGCCATCCCTCCACACCGCTCTGGTGAGATGGACATCCTGTTCACTCTCGTTCGGTTCAGACCAAGAAGTCCGTTATTTCAGTTCATTTGAAGCAGGTATGACTTAATACCGTGTTCAAAAGCAATTTGTCAAATTCTTTCCACATGGCTTGTAATTATTAAATGAAAAATCTAAAGGACCACAATGTGTGATTAGGAGTCATCAATGTTTCGCTTGTCTAAAGGTTCAAACTCATCACGCGAGTGCTTTGTATCGTCACCCTACACAACCCAGGGCATGGAAGGCTCAGAGCAGGGGCTCCCCATGGGATTTTCTGGGCTGCGTATGGAAGCCCGTGCTGAGGGCTGGCCAGTGCACTGTGGAGGAGCTCTTGCTCTCTCCTGCCCATCGTTCCCAAGGCTGAGCTGCCTGGGACAGCAGCGCCAGCCTGTCCCCTTGGCCGGCACAGAGCTGCCACCCAGCCCCCGGCCCTGCCACCCCTCGGCCGCTCTACCCACCACAGACCTTTCTGGTCCACTTCCACGTCACATCGTGCAGCGGCTGTCACCGTTTAAGTGCCCCACAGTGGTTGTTAAAGTTTACACATTTCTCTTTCACAGTTTGAATTTCTTAGTGCCCTCAGGTATTTTCATTTCCATTTATTTGTGCTGTAATTTTTTTATTCCGGAGCATTTTTGTCAGGCTGCTGACAGCTACTCACTGCTAAAGGAGAGCACAACTCGCTAACAAGGGAGCTGCTGCATTGCTCCACACACACTTTTTCCTATGTGTTTTCTCCACAGGATACCTTAATTTACAGCTGATGGCTTTAAGATCTGAAACTTGTCTGGAAGGATACCCTTACTATGTTATGCTAAACCTGTTAAATAGTTAAGGTCATTAAGGCATCAAGTGCCATGAGAAATTATATCTGTCTCTCTGGTCTCTCAGACACTCCCTTTTGTTTGTTCTAAATCTGTAGAACGTATCACATTTATAAGTGTGATAACATTTCTCTTCAAAAAACACTTATAGATCTGATAATATTTTACAAAAATAAGTAATAGCCCTGACTACAAATAGAAAAACAGGGGAAAGTGTTTCAGTAACTACCCCTGGGCTGCAACCCGTTGTAGTCCTACACACAAATTTAGGTCTATAGAAACTGTTTCTATCCCAGGGCTTCCCTTGGTGGAACATTTATGTCTTTTAGGGGCTGAAAAGAGCATAAAAATCCAACACAAACCTTTATGCCTATTGCATGAACTTTTCTTACCATCCTTATTTAAAATGATATAATTACCTCCCAATTTGCTGCCTACTTAGCTATTTGTGTTCTTTTCATTTATTATTCACATCATATCTCTTCCTTTTTCTTTTCTTTTTTTATTTTTCAGCTTACAATTGCTTCCGCTATATTTTCTGATTACTGGTGTATTTAATCTTTTTCTGTAACAAGACAAGGAGAAAAAAAAAAACAAAACAACCCCCCAAAAACCCCCAACACCCTACTTTGCAGCCAAAGAAAGAGAAAAAACCACACGCCTCTTTATCCCGGGCAGTGCTTTGTTCCTGCTGCCAGCGCCGAGCTCTGCTGAGCTTTACTCCTGCACCTTTGCTCTCTCTTGTTCTAATACCCCCGAGCTCCTCTCTTCTCCCAGACTCCTGGAGGGGTTTTTGTTGTCCACCGACAGTGAAGAGCCTTTGGAGAGGAAAAGCCATGTTTCAGGCCCTGTTTCAGCTAGATTTCTTCCTGTTTTGGTGGTGATTAGCCTGTTTGCTGTTCATGCTATATGTGAGATATTTCTTCCCATCTTCAATAATTTTGCTGTTGTAGTCACAGATGAAAACAAATCAGCATCACGGAAATTTGGTACGTCTAGAGCAGGAGAGGAAGAGGGGCTCATTGCCCAGGGCTGGGAGAGTTCAGGATAAAAAGGGTGTGTCTGTGTCCCTGTGTGTGCATATCCTGATGATGTGCGCCCCTGCTTCCGGGCACCACCTGACCTTCATCTCCCACAGCCCTGCCCAAGCCATAACCACCCATGGTGGTCACAATGGGTGCATCTAGTCGTGATGGAAGCAGCCAGGGCTTGACGTGGTTTCGGCGAGACAGATAACACCACCATAGCCAAGGGCTAACTTGAGCAGTGCTGGTTCTGTGGTCAATATGCAGATATGACTATCGGTCAACCATCTCACCCCCAGAAATAGTGACCAGCCCAAGAGCCCTTGGAGCTCTCCTGCACAGCAGCGGCTGCACGCCAGGATCTCCCCCTGGGTAGGGACACCCTCAAGGTTACTCCTTGAGGTTCAGAGATTCCTTGCCGCAACAGATCCTCGGCCAGTGACTAACAGCATGCTGCACTGGGACATCTGAGCTAAGTGACAGAAAGGATTGATTGCGCATATATAATCCTTTAGACATAAACCCTTGAGCAAGTCTGGGACTAGGACTGGATCCAGCCGCACCCAGACTCCTCTCTGAGAAGGAGTTTGGGAAGCAAGGGGGTCCTTTCTGACACCTTGACTCAACGGGAGGGTCTCCCTGACAGCTCTGTCCGACCCGGTCCTCTGTGCAGTAAATAACCAAGTGTGCCTTGCCATCTCCAATCTTGTTAAAACACCGTCGCATTTACCATCAAACTTTGTTAAATCCCTGTTTTATATCAATAAATGTATTGCTGCTTCTCTTTACGAGTGAAGTGCATCGCTCCATCCACGACACATACACATACACATATAAGTATATGTACACATATATTACACACGTACCATTCATAAACGCTGGGAATGCCAGCAGTCCCTGACTGTAATTTTGAGCTCAGGCTGGTGCCGATGAGGAGAGATACCGGGGAGGGAGGAAACTGTGCACAGCCGGCACTGCCTGATGGTTTGACTGATGAGTAGAGCATTCAAAATTGTCCTCAAATACTGGGTTCAGTGCTAAGACCCTGCAGCTTCCCCTGAAGGCAATGGTTTCTTCCAACTCTTTCCACATGCTGGAAGCAGCCCAATGTCATCCCAAAAACCAGGGATCCTCCAGGCACTTGGCCACACGTACCCTTGGCTTACCTGTTCATGAGATCTGCTCTCAAGCTGTTAAATTGTCTTCAGTGTGACGAAGCCTGCTAAAGCCAATCCCCCAGGATTACACTGTGTGTGCATAGTACCGGTTTTTATCTGTCTATACCTGTGCCAATGTGTACTACATTTATCTATTTACAGGGTTTCAATACCATACATATCTCTAATACTGTAGCATTGGGATGTTTTGTCTTTATTCAGCCTTATAACAGTCACATTTGCTTGCAGGAGAAGTTACCATCACCATTTAAAGATATTACCCCCTCTTTGTAGGTGGAAAATACATGCACAGAGAAATGAAATTGTTTGCCCGGAGTCACAGAGCAAGTCAGAATCTGAAACCAAAACTGCTGAGTCTTGACCTGAGCTGCCCACCCGCCTTTTCAAATCCCAGTAAAGGATCATCTAACCAACATCGGCACCGCAGGAACAAGATAAACTGTACAGATGTCCCCCGCCTCCACAACCTTATAAAGACAGTCGCATCCTTCTGCCTGCTTCCACCTGCACATCCAGCACTGTGGACAGGCAGATGCACTCACTTACACATACTGTGTTTTTCATTTGAAGTGGCAGAAAATTATCTTTAAATGCAGTATATAAACTCTGATGGTATTTAATATTCTGATGCAAATGGACTAACTTAGCAACATGCTTCTTGCCACAGGCAGAACAACACTCAGCAGGTTTGGTAAATCAGAGGAACCTGTAAGGGTCAGGCAAACGCTGCTGGAATAGTGATCTGTACCCAAATATGCCCAACCCGTGGGGCAAAGGCCCATGCTGGGAGCTGCGGGTGAGAGCCCAGGGTAAGGCTGGTGGCCAGTATCTATCTGCGTGGGTACTGCCATCTGCAGAGTCATAGAATCATAGGATCGTTTAGGTTAGAAAAGACCTTTCAGACCATCCAGTCCAACCACGGACCCTACTCTACCAGGTCTGCCACTAAACCATGGCTCTAAGAACCACATCTACACGACTTTTAAACACGTCTAGGGATGGTGACTCAACCACCTCCCTGGGCAGCCTGTTCCGATGCTTGATAACTCTGCTGGCCCCAGAACACACAGCAACACACCCCACGGTCCCCAGCTCTGCGAGGGACTTCTCAATGTCCACGACCTGCCCTCTCATGCCCCAGGTACTTTCCTCTTTGTTAAAAGCAGAAAGAGAGGAGAACTGTGAATGAAGATTCACGGAGAAACCACCTGAGTTTTCTGGCACCTTTACATATTATAAATGGATTTTGTGAAATTGTGCATGAAGCACAGAATTATTTATTGAAGAGAAAAAAATCCCCTGAAGTTTCCTTTTCCCACATAGAATATCATTTTGCAACCACTAGCGCAGCCATGACAGCCTGCAGGATGGGGCAAGGCCAAGTTTCATAGCGCAGCTCAGGGCTGGTGGCCAGGGGACAAACACTTCAGCAGGATTTCTAGACCAATGGAGACACAGGCTGTGCCAAACACGAAATCGAGCAAACAGGACTGTGCACCATGCCCTGCAGTGGGGAATTCAAGGGAAAAGAGGGAATGGCCATCCAGTGAGGTGGCTCGGCCCCACAAGCCCCTGTGTTCCCCAACATCCATCCCAGGAGATGACCTGCCTGCACCTAAACCCCCTCAGGCCGCGGCTGGAGGGAGCTCACCAAGCGATGCCATGTGGGCTGGGGCAGGAATTGCTCTCTGTGCTTCCCAGAGTCTGCCTCACTCTCTGCGACTTGAGTTCTGCAGAGCACTCTGATGAGCCAGGGAAATCCCGCAGGCTGGGGCTGCTGCTCCATAAAGGGCAAAGCCAGTTACTCCCGGAGCAGGAAGCAGGGGGGCAGCAGCTCTCCCAGCAAAGGGGATGCAGCTGCCAGAGATAAATCATAGAATCATAAAATGGTTTAGGTTGGAAGCAATCTTAAAGATCACCTAGTCCCAACCCCCCTGCCGTGGGCAGGGACACCTCCCACTAGATCAGGTTGCTCAAAGCCCCGTCCAACCTGGCCTTGAACACCTCCAGGGATGGGGCAGCTACAGCTTCTCTGGGCAACCTGGGCCAGGGTCTCACCACCCTCAGAGTGAAAAATTTCTTCCTAATATCTCATCTAAACCTCCCCTCTTTCAGTTTAAAACTGTTCCCCCTCATCCTATGGCTCCACTCCCTGATCCAGAGTCCCTCCCCAGCTTTTCTGGAGCCCCTTTAGGCACTGGAAGGGGCTCTAAGGTCTCCCTCGAGCCTTCTCTTCTCCCGGCTGAACACACCCCACTCTCTCAGCCTGTCCTCACAGCAGAGGGGCTCCAGCCCTTGGATCAACTTCATGGCCTCCTCTAGAACAGCTCCAACAGGTCCATGTCCTTCTTGTGCTGACAACTCCCAAGATGGATACAGCACTCCAGAGTAGTAACAGCAGAAGAACAAGAACAAACCCCCAGACCAGTGACAGAGGTCTGGGAGTTTCCCTGTCCCTGGGTCCCAGCCAAACCCCACAGCAGGGAAAGCTCATCCCAGAGAGCGAGCTCGGAACCAGGTATTGCCACCCGGGAGGCGGGCAACTTCCCAAGGGTGCTATCTGCACATGCCGATGCCCTGGCCCAGCAACTCCGCTTGTGGTGTCACAGGGACTTCCCAGCTCCCCGGCCTCGGTGACTCCATCCCCTGCTCCCGAGTAATGAGTGCAGTATTGGCTGCAAGCACACTAACAGTCGTTCAATAATTCACAACGCCCCACTCTAACAATCCTCCTGACTGCTGCCTCCACTTCATACGCAGTGTCCAGTAATGGTAATTTAATCAAGGGACTCATTCATAAATTAGATCAATAGTGGGAGGTTTTGTGGGAGGCCAGTTCAGTGGGATGCGTGCGTTCCTGCCGAGGAAGATGAAGCAATTCATTGTAGCATCGGCTCAAAGGGAAAGAGGTATTGACCTGCCAGATCAAAAGCCTTCCGTGCTACAGGGTATATAATACGCTGCTGCAGGCTCAAAACTTAAGCAAAGGGGCATCTCAGGAGGGATTTATGGTAAATTTATCTCATTCACCTTTGCTTTGAATTAACCACCTTCCCTCTCATTTATGACAAGGAATTTAATGGAAAGGTAATTTCATGGGACTGTGCTCCCTCACCTCACATTACTTCACATTTGAAGACTTAATCAGGAACAAAGGTGGGCAGGTGGCATCAGGCAGAGTTTATCAAACAGCCTCCCCCTGCCCGGTTGCCGTCTGCCACTCACCCACCACCGGGAAAGCGTGTTCCCTGCATCACCCGGGCACCGGGCACTCACTCCTGCCAGAGCATCGCTCCTGCTCAGCATCTCTGGGAGCTCCTGGACCGTCAGCCCTGGCACGGCAGCAGCGGCTCCCTTCGGCACAGCTGAGATGAAAGGGTTTTGCAAAGGGCATGGAGAAGAGGCAACATGAAGGGACTGGTTCTTCTACTCTTTCATTTCTGTGTCTCTGGGTTTTTTACACAATATTTATAGCAAGAGAGCAGAGAGCTGTCTTTCTTCCACACATCCCACGGGACCCACTGCTCCCTGGTGGCTTGTGGTCCATCAGCACTGATGGGCTCCCAGACCATTTCACAGAGTGGACAAAACCATAAAATGATTTGGATTCAAAGGGACCTTAAAGATCATCTAGTCCCAACTCCCTGCCATGGGCAGGGACACCTCCCACTAGACCAGTTTGCTGCAAGCCCCGTCCAACCTGTCCTTGAACACCTCCAGGGATGGGGCAGCCACAGCTTCTCTGGGCAACCTGGGCCAAGGTCTCACCACTCTCATTATAAAAAAAGTTCTTCCTTATGTCCCATCAATATGTACCATCTTTCAGTTTAAAACCATTGCCCCTTGTCCTGTCACTACAGGCCCTGGTAAAAAGTCAGCTCTGATAAAAGGTGTGAAACAGACTTAGCTGACCATCTGTATCCATAGGTCTGTGGAGCCACTGGAGCCATCTCTCATTTTTGCATGAGTGTTTGCACATGAAAAAGATGTTTTTCCCAACTTACTTACATATCTTGTAATTCTAGGCTTAAAAAAACATGTTGCATTTCATGGGGATTATTTTTACTTACCTTGACTGCTGTACTACTTGCAGTAACCTGAAACGATAGAAAGGCGGGATCTAAATTTTGGTTGAACTCAGTGAAAATTCACTAAAAAAGTGACCTGTAAGCTCTCCGGTGCTGCTTCAGGGCACCTGGTCCCATCAATGAGACCTACCTGACCACGGAGCCCCAGGTGCACCCCCAGCCCTGGGGTCACCAGTCATGGCTCTGCTGTGTGCCACCAACCCTCCTCCATGTCAAGGTCAGGAGAAGCAGCCTGACATGCCAGCCCCGACTGCATTCTTCTTATCAGCCTGGGAAATGCAGCGGTGAGCACATCATCTAAATTCATTTATTGCCACAACACCACCCTTTTAGTGGGGAAAGGTGTGACATCTGTGGCAGGGGCTATTTCACTTCCAGTTTTCAAACACCACGAAACGATGTCCCCCAGGCACACCGGTGAAGTGTTTTGTTGTCTTGACATTTCATAACAGAAGTTGGACAAACAACAGACATCAGTCCGTTTAAAGCATTTAAAGCACTGAAAGTAATAGCCATTAAAACCCTTGCTGAATTGTACTTAAATGCAAAGGACCTTGACATTTTGTGAGTTTAATTTAATACCATTGTACAGAGAAGCAATTACAGTTACATCATTAGGTGTAATAACCATGACTGGAGTCTCGCTCTAACCAAGCGTGAAAGGATATTATTTGGAAATCCTTACCTATTGTCAGAGTCTTTTAGCCTTCCCCTCCCTCCCCCATCCCCACACCCCCACCACAAAATATTAGAGCTTTTCTCTGCCCTACACTCTGCAGAGCAACACAGACAGTAAGGCTTGGAAGAGAAGGCTTCAAAGCACAGCTGTGTCCGTGTTGTAGAGAAGAAAGGAAGAAAGGAACATTCGGGAAAGGACAGGAGAGTTTCTTGCCTATATTGTCTAGAGAATTTAATCCTGAATCAGAGTCTCGGGGAATAAGTTAGTAATACATGTGAACCCACACAGCAGTGAATCCTGGAGAGAAGGGCTTGGTAAGGGGTGCGATGACAAGAGTGTCCACCCTGGGAAAGTGGCTGGGGGCAGAGGAGGGCTGAGCACCACGCCGTGGTCCCTGCCAGCCCCATGAGCTTTGCCATCAAGTTTTGTGCCAACCCTCCCAGCCACCCCAAAGATGGCCTCGGGAGCATGAGGTGGTCAGAAAACAGGCAGAAAAGAGCTCTCCTGTGCCATCCCTGCTTCAGGCAGCTTCCTAGGCTTCAGTACCTAGAATCATAGATTCATAGAA
>VYXH01008091.1:0-20771 GCA_013397275.1 Burhinus bistriatus
GTACGTCTGGGCACGTGGCTGCGCGTCGGGGCACGTGACAGCGGCCCAGCGGAGCCGTGGAGGCCCCGTCCCGGGAGGTGGCCAAGGCCCGGCTGGACGGGGCTTGGAGCGGCCTGGCCCGGTGGGAGGTGTCCCTGCCCGTGGCGGGGGGGGGGGAGGGGATGGTCCTCAAGGGCCCTTCCCACCCAAACCGTTCGGTGATTCTGTGGTTCGCCTGCGGCTTTTGTCCAGCCAAACTGTTGAGTGGTTACGTGTCTTCTGCCATGACCGGAGCTTTGGTGCGGGCACCTTTATCGTCCCACACAGCCTCATCGTCCCTTTGTCCCACCTGCGCCTGGTCTCATCCGTCTCCCGGATCTCATCCGTCTCCCGCCGACCCCAGGTAGAATGGTTCCTTTCTTCTTTTCCAAGACTCGTAGTTCCCTTTCCTGCGGTCACTCTGATCCCTATTGCTCAAACACGCAATCTTCGTTAGCAGTACTTACACAATTTCGTTGTGTTAGTTTAAGTTCCGCTGCGTCCCAGTCATCCAGGACCACCGGCCGTTCCTCCTGGGCTGAGCAGGAGTTCAGCCGAGGTCCTCTGTGTTGTGAGGTCACAGCTTCCAGCCTGAGCCTTCACCGATCTCGCTGCTCCTGCTCAGCAAAACTTCAGTTTCCGACCCAAACGCCTGTTCCCCGCTCTCCCCCGCACACGTGCTCGTCCCTCACTGCCGGGCGCTCCCGGCTCCCCTTGCCGTGGCAAAACCACCTCCTGCGGAATCTGCCGACTGTGACTGGGAACGGTCAGTGTTGGGGTTTGACCGTGGCCGGCAGCCGGGACCACGCAGCCGCTCGCACTGTTCTCCCCATCCCCCCAGAAGAGCAGGGAGAAGAGGGAGAAAAGGGGAAAGGGGAAAAAACCTCATGGGTTGAGACAAAGACAGTTTAATAGAACAATAGCAGAAAAAGAAAATAACAATAATAATACCCCTAGCATCATTTAGGTTGGAAAAGACCTTTAAGATCATCAAGTCCAACTGTTAACCCAGCACTGCCAAGCCCACCACTGACCCACGTCCCTCAGCACCGCGTCTGCCCGGCTGTTAAATACCTCCAGGGATGGCGGCTCCACCACTTCCCTGGGCAGCCTGTTCCAGTGCTTGACAACCCTTCTGGTGAAGAAATTTTTCCTAATATCCAACCTAAACCTCCCCTGGTGCAACTTCAGGCCGTTTCCTCGTGTCCTGTCACAAGTCACTGTCACCACCCGGCAAATTGGCACCGTCCTGAGCAGTGATCACAGATTCTCCCCCGGCCCCGGCCAACTCCCATTTCTGTACGAAGCATGACATCTATGGTAGGGAATATTCCATTGGCCATCCTTGTTCTGTCTATGCTCCATCTCAGCTTCTTTGGGAAGCTGAAAAGAGTCCCTGAAAAGTATAAACATTGCTTAGCAACAACTAAACCAATATGCATTATTGACATTTCTTTCACAGCAATCACTAGAAAGAAAATTAACTCTTTGCCAGCTGAAGCCAGGACATGTTTCTGTGGCTTAAACGGGGTGAGATGCATCAGTTGCATCTCGTGGCAGGAGTGGGGTGGGCTTCCCCCTGCTCTGCTGGCGGTGGGAACGGGGGCGACGGGCCGTCCTCGCGGTGCCAGCAGCGCCCTATGTCACTGGGATGGGCTGCGCCGAGTGTGGTGAGCTCCGCCAGGGATGCTGCGGGGAGGATGCACTGAGGGCACGAGGCTGATGGGGTGTTAATGGGATCTCGACCTGCCTGGTGGTATTTGGCCTGGTGTCCCGGGCTGCGGGTTTGCAAGCCCTTCCCAGAAAAGCAATGAGAAACCTTGCACCACGGAGCTCAGCAGCCTCCGAACTGCCTGGAGGGTGTTTATTTTTGTCATTAAAAGGCAAGCATGTGTTTCTCTCCTATCCTGCTACTTCTACAACTGCCTGCTGGGGATTTTAAATTATTTTTATTATTTTATATTTCATCTATGTCTGGAGGCTCTTTCGTGCTAGAGTCTGTACAAACACATAGTCTTTCCTACTGAGTTTACAATCTAGGCAGACAATGGATGAGAGAAATTAAGTGTTAATGGCCCCGTTTTATAGCTGGGGAATTGAGACCTGCTGTTCCTCAGTGTTTGGTCTAGGATCACGCGGGGAATGTGCAGGCAAGCTGGGAAAGGAACCAGATCCTGAGCTTCTCTTTGTGCTGAGGCGTTCAGGCTGCTGTTTCTTCAGAGCCTGTGATGAAGAAGTGATCAGGATTTATTGAAATGGGGAGGAATTGGTTCACAAGGCTCCGCCACGCCAAGTACTCTGCTCAGGAAGGCGAGCCCCAAGGATGGAGGCAGAGGAAAGCTTAGGAAAGCCCCAGAGTGCCTGGCAAGCTGCTGCCAGGTCAGGGGTGATTGACAGAAGCCTTGGTACAGCTTGGCTTTGCTGTCCAGAGCCTGTCAAACCTGGAACGAATGCTTTTAAATGTTTACTTTGCAGGGAAAGCCGGTGGATGTGTGTTGTCCAGAAGCACCACAGCAGTGGAGAGCACTTCACCCGGGAGAGGAGACGCCAGGAAATGGGAGTGTGGCAGGTAAGAGGTGGGCTGCCCTTCTGCTCCAGCCCTTCAGCATCACTGCATTTGCTGACAGCGTCAGGAATTGCGTAAGGATTACCTTTACAGAAATGAGAGCTGTGGGAGCAGCTTAGAGACTCTCTGCAGCTGGAAGAAGAGCAGAGCAGAGGCAAAGAGGGTCACGCCACTCCCTGCTGCCAACCCACTGAAGTCCTCTTGTCTCAGCAGCTCGTCTCGCAGGGCTGTGCCCGCACCTGGGGGCTTGAGGGACCTCAATGACAAAATCCACATTTCCTGAGCGGCAGGAGGGACTCACGCTGAAAATGTGACCTTGGCTGCTCTGCCGGCAGACCTAGCGTCACCCTCAAAGGACGGCGCTGGTCTGTCCTACAGTGGCACAAACAAGCTATCATTCTGTTTATTGTTGGATTGCTAATTTTTGGTGCTCTGCTTGGGCATTTTTTAGAAAATAGCAGGAATTCCTTGCCTCTTGCACGTATCCTAGTTTTTAATGGTCTTTGGAAAATGTCTAGCGAAACATCTTTAAGGCCAAAAAGGGATGTCTGATTCCTTAGCTGTTGCACACATTCTGGTTTGCGGGGGAGAAGTGAGTTGGCAGCATCTCAGAGAACAAAATATTGAAGTGTTTTTGTAAGGGGGTGTGGGGAAACTTTCCTTGATAACAGATTTTATGTCACTGTATGTTTATTTCTTTAAGGTTTGGGTGGGTGGAGTGTGGGTTGTGAGCTGTATCCCTTTCAGGTAAAAGCCATCTACATAGGTGGAGCAATCTTTGTTGTTTTTGTTCATTTAACTTCTGCAGAAAGCCACAAAGAAAGGACTTCTTTTCTATGCAAACAGGGGAAAGAGGCATTGCCAGAGCCAACCCGCATGGAGCCAGGGAGGTTTCAGTTTGCAATAAGGATGTTTGAAGGTGAAATGGAGGTAGCGACTTCTGCTGCCAGTTACGTTTCAGAGCCCGGCCATGCACCCTCCTGGTTGTTTGGCTGGTGGAGCCCCTGCACAGATGAGGAGGATGGTGTATCGCGGGGCCTCATCTGGGCGTGAGCACTGGGAACCGGTCAGGTGGAGGAGTTCTGAAGTATGCGTTGAAAGCAGCAATTGCCCCAGTGTCAGCCTCTTGTTGAAAAAAAAAAAAGAGCACACCAAGTTAAGTTGCACCTCACACATACTGGAGGAGCATGGAAGTGTAGGCTTCATGGGAAGAGCAGCTAAGGGGTTTGGTCGCCTCCCCTTAAGTAAGTGGCTGAAATAAAGCCTTTTTCTCCACTATTGTCCTGTTTTGAAGACAGTGGCCAGACCGGCCCAAACCACGGCAACTATGTGAGAAATAGTCTAATTCTGTAAGTTTTCTTGTTCATTTTTGCTGACAAATAGAGGAGTTGCTCCATAAAGTAACGCCAGCAATTAGTATGGTGGAGTTTGAGGGAAATAGAAACTCTCCAGCAGTTAGCACAGGTACCGTCTGCTGTGGAAATTTCTGTTCTAACTTCTGCCAGCTGTGGCTTTCCTACGGTGCAACATTTACACCTCTGCTAAGTTTGTTCTCACCTGCGTAACAGTGACTAAGTCTTGAGTCATCAAGCGAGGCCTTGGCTGAAGTGGCAACGTTTTTTCTTGGTTCATCTACAAGAGCTTGGAGGCTAAGGCTGCCCGCTGTTCTGTGGTGACCGGGGAGCAGCGCGGGGCTTGAGGAATGTGGCTCGTTGTGGGTTTTGTAGAAGTTGCGGTTATGCTCAAGCATTTTCACAGGGCTGCTGCCGAAGGGCAGGTTCCGGAGCTGCACGTGGGAGCAGAAATCGAGCTCTCCGTGGGTTAGATTGGGGAGTGATTAAAAATCAGAATGAGGCCTTGTGGGGAAAAATGCGCGTTTGTAAAGTTCACTTTAAAGAAGCTTCTTTCTTCAGCTGCCTGGCAAATCACAGCTCCCGCGCTGGGGAAGGGGCTGCTGGTGCAGCTGAGCTCTGCCGCAGCTGCAGCGCCGTTTCCTGCAGGGTCGTTGGTGGTAGGAGGTGACTGGAAAAGGCCATTTATGTTTTTCAAAGCTGTTGAGGAAATTTGGGTATGAAGCTAGTGGAAGGTGGTACACGGAAGATGTCATTTTTATGGGAAGATGCGAGAAACGGTATGAAGTTTAGCATTTAAAGTGGATTATTGAAATCACATGGAAAAGGCATGGGCAGTCTGACTCGAAGGTAAAAAGAAAGCAAATCAAAGCCATTTTAAAATCACTTCCAGTATGCTTAAATTAAACCGAACTAAAATGACGCTACGTTTTAGCCTGATTACCCACAGAGGACTCTAATGTGATTCAACTAGTACTATTTGAACCCACGCCTTGGTTTCAGGGATAAGTTTTCCTGAGTTTTTTCCAGAGTCCCGGCTCGGTGGGTGCAGGTGGAGCGTCTGCGGTGCAGCGTTTCTCAGCCTTTCCCACATGGTGTCAGCATCTCTCAATGAGAGGGCTGTGGTTGGTCCTGTTCGGTTGTGGATTTATCCTGGCCATGACCAGAGATCAGAGGTTTGGCTGGGAGCCTTCGCCCAAGAAGAGCGTGGTTTTTTCATCTCCTGGGTGACTGAAGGCGAGAGGAGAGCAGCTTGGAGGGAAGGACGCCGAGGAGATCACGTCCCCACTGTCTTAAGAAATCACAGCTTTCTGCCTCTGTTCTCTGCCGGTTACCGGTGCTGTGTGGTGACCGTAGCCAAAAGGGGACTGTGGCCGTGGACTGTTCTGGATGTGCCATGGGTCACTTGGGGCCCGGCTGGGCTGTCGTGTCTTTCCAGAGGTTATCACCTGGGGCCTGGGGAGGTTGCCAGTGTGTTGTGAGAGTGCCCGCTGTTATCCGTCTTTGCATAGAATCTGTATTTTTTGTCTTCAGATAGCTTCCCCTTGCAGGAAGGAGAAGGAAGTGTTTTCACCTTGGTTACTAGTCACTGAAGCTTCATTTCATAGTGTGTTTCAGGCCACGTGCCATGACCGACAAACTTGATGCACGTCTGCAGGAGGAAATGCCTTGTGAGGAAAGACTCTTTCTGTATTGCTGATTATAAAGGGAATTAATTCCCAAGCTGAAGATCACCGTTGCTGCTTGGCAAGGAGATACCTCCCTCCTTCCCTGAGTGCCGTACAGGATCTGTAAGGCATGGCCAGTTGTTAGGGCCAGGAGGTGTCTCGGGCACATCCTGGCTCCCCTCTGCTTCTCTCCCAGCACGTGAGCTTTGCGTGGCTGGAGGGAAGGTGTGGTGTTAGTCGTGTGCGATGCATCTGAGACCCGGCTGGGTTTGCACTGCTCCTAAGGGGCTGGCGAGACCGTGATCCCGAGGGAGAAAGACTAAACCTCCCCAGGGAGACGCTGCCACCGCGGTGTCAGTCAGCGGCTGTGGAGCAGGGAGCTGTCTGCTCGGGGTGCGCTGGTGCAGAGCAGGTTGCGATGCGCGGCGTGCTCCCTGCCGTAGCTCAGGAGCAGGTCTCCGGGCTGGGCGCGTACCAGGAGCCTTAAGACGACCAGCTCCTCTGCAGAAGTGGTGTCGTGCTAGTGTGTCGTCTCCATGCCCTCTTGTGCAGGAGCAGCGGTGGCCCTGACACTGGGGCAGCTGTCACACATGGCAGGAGAGCCATGCGGCACGGCTGCGGTGCTGCAGGACAATGCTCCACCGTCTTCTCAGGTGCAGGGCGAGCCAGCATGGTGGGTGCATGTCCAACGGCTGCAGCCCTCCTGATACCCCAGACAGGATGCCCAGCTGAGGAGGCAGGCTCTGGCAGCGTTTCAGGTCTTGCTTGTGATGGCGTGGAGGCCTTTTCTGTTGTTTGTTATCTGCAGCACGCTTCAAAACAGTCTCCGCATCTTGGGCTGCACGCCTCTCGGCTGTTTGTTAGGTTGTGCAGGCAGCGCTGGCACGTGAGGGGTTGCTCATTTGTGGATGGGCGTGGAGGCCCGCCAGAAGCTGCTGGCAATAAAGACATTTTCCTGAGTCTTGTAAGGGTCTGGTTACTCGCCAGGTCTGCTGCAATCCCACCCAAAACCTGGTGGAAGCCACGTCTGTTGGGGTGCAGCTCTGGGACGCTCAGTGGCTCTCAGCCTCTGCGCGCAGTCAGGTCAGGGAGTTTGAGCAGGAGCCTTGTAGCTACCTGTGACCCTCTGGCAAGGCAGAGGAGAACCGACTGCGAACGTGTTAACCTCTTCAAAGGAGTCTTGTGCAACTCCCCGTTGAAGAGCAGGGCTGAGCTGCAGAGTGGCAATTGCTGCTGGCTGTGTTAGTCATCCAGAAAGAGACTTGTTTTTCCTTCTCCCCCTCCCTGCCCTGGCACAGGGGCAGATTCTTTCTCACTGCTTGGTGTGGCCAAAAGTTAGAAGAAACACGTTATCTCCAAAGGAATCAGTTAACTCTCCCCTAAAAACATGAGCTTCTATTTGAGCAGCTCCGGCGGTGAGATTTTGCTCTGGTGATGTTGAATTTTGCTGCGATAGCCCCCGGAGTCCGAAACCAGTTCTGCTGGGAGATGTACGCAAACATGAACACACGTGTGTGTGCTCACACCTCCTTCCACATTAACGTTCGCGTGCAGATGGGTGATTCCCTGATAATGAGATGCAAAGCGGTGGGGACACTATAGAAACCTGCAAGGTTACGCTGGCTGCCTGTGCTAGTTACACCGATAAACGGGAGAGAGTGGAGACCTTCGTACCCACCAGTGGGGTAGTGTCCTGCTGCAGAGAGGAATATTTACTTTACTTGTAATTAAAATTGGTAAACGAGAATGCCTAAGTTTCTAGACCACAAGAAGGCCCGCGGGATCAGGATGTGAGGAAGTCACCAGTGACATCTTGGCCAGACAAAGGTTTTATGGATGTCCAACTCAGCACCTTCATTTTCAGACAGCTGGGTGGGAAATAGGTTGCCTTTGTTGGGTGTGAGAAATGTAAAAGCTCTAGTGTCTCTTGGAAATGAAGGCTTGAAAGAGTCTTTGGGAAAGGCACTTTGACTTGTCAGTCACTTCTGCATGCAAAGATTTCATTTTTTACTACCTGATTAGTTCAGAGCATTTTTAGAGCACCTTTTTCCTTCTCTGCAGCATTCAGCCACTTGGAGTTTGGTCATTATATGAGTATCAACCAGGACATCATCCCAGCTGAGCGCAGCTTTTGAGTTTTAAGCTGCTGCGTAGCCTGCAGGACCAGTCACGGCACGGGGCTTCTGCAGCGGTTCTGGGGTTCTTCAGGCCTCAGCAGACAGGCGAAATCCATCTGCTCCTGTTGCAAAGCCAGTAGAACTCTCAGCACCTAGGGGAGCACGCACTGAGTGGTTTCCCTTCCCTGTGTTTTTTCAGACGTACACTGGGTTGCGTGTATATCGCCGTTGGGATTGGATTGGCACGTATACCTCCTCTCACATGTTCTGTGACATGGACCATTCGTACCAACTCCCAAGGTAACGCAGAGGCTTTCCATGAAAGTTCCTCTTGCTTTCCATGGATTTTAGGCCAAGCTCCTAGTTAAAGAAGAAGGAACTAGAATCGATGGGTGATTCTGATTTTGGTACAGGGAAGTGCGCACAGACTGTGAATCCTGGAAGGCCTTTTTGACTATTTGTTGAATTGGAAATTATTTGGCCTTTTCCTCTCCTGCAGGATGATTCTAGACGTTAGAATTGACCTTCGGTCACAGACATTTCCCAATAAAGCACATAATCACTCAAGAATTAGGGTTTTGTGCAACACCACTCATCAGAAAAGAAAGTAAAGTAAATATCTGCTTGCTATCTTATTTTAGACAATCGAATTAAAAAAAACAAAGCAGCAGGAAGGGAAGTTAAGAGTTTCGGTTCCTGCAAGCTGAGGATTTGCATGGGTTTAGCAATGACAAATAGATGAGATCATGCCTAGATTGGCTCTGCATCTGCCATACATGTGGTAAAGGTGAACCGAAAGTCTCCATACTTGTTAAGACCCGAATAAGATTTTTGTAACGAGCTGTGGCAGTGACAGGTGTTTGTTGAATATCAAGAAGATTTGATTCCCTGCTTGGGTAATTCTCTTAGCTCTGTGAAGAACTGGGGTCTTACTGAAAGGTGAAAGTGAAAAATAACTTTCAATGCAGCTTGAAGACGGGTTCGCCGGCTGCCCAGAGCTGGGTGTGTCCGTGCTTGAAAACGTGCCGGTTCTGCCAAAGCTGAACACGTGAGGTCATCTTTTTTGTTTCAGCGCGAGGGCGGGAAGGCTGCCATACACGGTACTGGTAACAGAGCTAGGTACTGCTGTCACCGCTTCTGCCAAGTGACATTTTATCTCTGTTCTAGGGCTGGGGCAAGAAGCGCAGGATTGACTCAGGTCACCATGGAGCAGCGCTAGGGATGTGACCCATATTTTCCAAGTCTTGTCTGAAGTTTTAGCTGTTGGGTCAGACTGAGCTTCCGTTCCCCTTACAGTACCACTACTGGAAACGTGCACACACTGCAGCTACCTTGGCCATGTGTCCTTTGGGTGGAATCGCGCAGTGCCAGGCACGTTGTGCCTGGCTCATGCCAGCACAAAGGGGCACTCAAGCAAGAAAGGGGCTGGTAGAGAGCAAATACTGCGAGGGAATCTCTTTTTCTCTAGTCAGCCCCCTTATTTTTTTTAAATCTTCTTCCATCTTTCTCATTCTTAGTTTTTTGTACTGTGCATTCAGCTGTTACTACAGACCACCACAAGGAATAAACTGCCTATTTTGGGAAGTAAGTCTAAGAAGAACTCAACAAAAGTTAAGATCCTGTCCCTTTGTGTATCTTCTGTCTTTATGGGCAGCCACATCTGAAGCTAGAGTGTTATTCATTATGTTACACATCTATTCTCTTCTCTTTTCCAGCCCCCCGAAGCATGCTCCCACCGCGCTGAGGGCTCTAAGGAGGGTAGGGTGGTCTAGCAGCGGGTTGTGCTGCTGTCACTAAACGCAGCACGATGCTGTTTATTTAGCTAGTTATTTTTCCTCATATTCCAACTGCATGTTCTTGTCCTCTCCTTTGTGCCAACAGTATGGTCTGAGCAGGTCCTGCCTTCTTCGAATCCATCAAAAGTGTCTGCTCTTCAGTCTGGGCAGGACCTTTGATGTATTCGCTTCGAGGTCATGAAGCTGCTTGTAATGGTACAAACAAGGGGCAGCTGGGGTCTCAGCTGACTTACGTTTCCCCAGATCCATCTTACAGTGGCTCAGGTAGGAGAGGAGAAATCTCCTGGTGTGGAGAGGGAACCCCCTGCTCCCCCTCTCGGGGAGGCGGCCCCCAGGCAAGGCACCTCTGCTGGCAAGCTGGGGAGGAAGATTGTTGGCCATGCAAGACGTTCTCCCCTGAGAGCTGACACCTCCACCCCCAGAACAGGGGTTTGGGTTATTTTTCCATGTAAAAGAAGATGTGGGGAGAGGAAACCATAGCCCACTCTCAGCTATTCTGATTGTTGCCGCATGCCACCACCCTTCCTCATCACCCACGTGAATTATTTTTAGGGTTTGTTTGCCTGACTTAAGTCCAGATCATTCTTTCTTAGGGTGACAAGGACTTCCCTCCCGCAGCTGCCCAGGTGGCACATCAGAAACCACAGCCGTGCCTGGAGAAGCTTCCCCTTCACCATTGCATTAATCAGTTCATTCACCAGCAAGTGACGGGGGGCAGTGCCTGGGACAGCACGAGAAGGGAGAGGACAAACCGGTGCCTGCTATGGGATGGATGGGAGCAACTGCGTTTAGCGAGGCCTCGTTCCAGTTTACCTCCCCCTAATTCCATTTTACTCCTGCCCAGCCCGGATCCGTTTGGCACCAAGGGCTTTTGAACTGTAACTTAAAAATACACACTAGCACACGTGCATAGGTAAAGGACTGGCAGGGAAGGAGCAATGATTAGCAGCGATACTTTATTCGGAGCGATGAGGAGCCCGGGGCTGCTGACCGACAAAGAGGTTTCCCGCAGGGACTTGGAGAAGGGGTGGCAGGAGCCACCTGGATCCCACACGACTGTGACTAGGTGGTAGCTGTCCCTCCTGCTTTCGATGTAGTTTATTGCAGACCAGTGGCCCCTTTCTGTAACGGCTTTTTTAATTGACTTTCTAAAGAAGATTTAAAACTGGCCTCAGTGAACTGTAAAAAGAAACTTCTTTCTCTGTCTTGTTGGTGAAAGGTACTAAAATGGGTTAAATCCATCCTGGAAACGCACCTTTTGTTCTATAACAGTTTTTCTGTGGTTTGGCTGGGATACTTATGTCCTTAAGTGTGACCTTGGATTGTTGCTTGGTGGGCTGAGTTTTATTGGTTTCAATCAAGGTTGTAAGTTGGAATCTGTTTTTCTAAAAGTCAGGAACTTTCCAGTTTAAAAACTTAGTTTGCAGCCACCTCTGAGAAGTAGAGGGAATTGTTAAAAGCATGGCAGCTTTCTGCAAATCCCCGCTCCCGTTTCGTATGCTGTGTGCTGTAGTTCAGAGCTCCTGTTTTCAGCGGGCTGCGGCTCTTGCACAAACGAGCTCCCCGGACTCAGGGCAGTTGAGACTTCTGACCCAGTTGTGGTAAGCGAGACCGAATGTTTATTTAAGGAGCCTTGTGTTTAGACTGTTATTATCTAGATTTGTATTGTGGTGCCGCGGTCTTGAGATGCTCCTTATCGCTGCTTGAACCTCTGGGCCGGATGCTGAAACTAGCCTAATACTTTCTCTCTAGGGAGAAACAATGACAGACGTGCATTTTTGAGCGAAAGCAGAAATAATCCTTAGTTTTGGCGCTCAAATGTGAAGCTTCATGTCTTCTGGTTTTCTTTGAGGTTCTTTCCTCTTTGATTCCATGGTTGCAGTTATAGGACGCTTTTTGTAAAGGATATTGGTTGTCCTCGTGTGCCTTGAGGCGTAAACTAACTGGGGAGGTCAGGAAGAAATGGTTTGTTCACGTTATTCATGCCAGGTTGGCCTGTTTGAGGTGCAGAGCTGGTCTAGATGGCTTATCCCAACTGGCATGGCTCTTTCTGCTCTTACCGTGTTGGAGGTGTCCCAGCCACCAGCGCTGCGGTCGCCGCCTCTCCCTGTGAGCCATTTGCCTGGGAATATGGTGTTGCATTACTGACTTGTTTTAATTTAAAAGTGAACAATAGAATGTTGCAGTGTAAAGGCTTTTCACGTGAACATTGATAAGCAGCCATCAGGTACACCCAGCAGCAGGGCAGTGTTAAGGCAGTGTTAAGGGTTAATAGTTGAAATAAAGACTGCTACTTGATCTGTTGATGACTTGTTCACTCTATAATTCTTCAACAGATGAAGTAAAGCAACTTTTTTTCTAATTAGTTTATTTTACTTGCTTTTGTTCCTGCAGGGCAGTACTGATAGGAAGCTAAGCTGGTTACAGACAGCTCTTGATGGGGCCAGAAGGATATGATATGAACTATTATGATACATCCTGCGGAGGCAATACAATGGAAAAACAAAGGTATTTTTTAAAATCACTATAATTTATTTTCCACGAATAGCAAAATACAGTCAGTTTTCAGACTTCAGTGGGGAATCTCAAGTTGGGATCTTAGGGTGATGTTAACATGATTCATCTAAATAAGTGGCAAATTTGTTCTGCCCATTAAATTTAAAAAAAAAAAAAAAAAGCCGTGCACTCTGAAGTCACTGCTGTCTTGTTGAGGAGACACCAGCTGCAGCTGTCCCAGATGATGCTTTTAGTATCTTATTCGTCTAGAAGCAGCTGCATGTTTTCCTATTTAGAATACGTCTTGTCGATAAAGCGGTGAAGACTTCTCAGTTTGTAGAAGGGGAATGGCTTTTATCAAACAGGAGACAAGTACAACTGCATATTTTGGTGAAGTGATTTTCCTTGATAGAATAAGTTAGGTAAATGTATTTTGCCTAAAAAGTTTTAGTTAAAGCAGTGTATTTTCATGGTACATTCATATACATATTTAATTTTTTCTGTGTAAAGCAGCGTTACATATATGAATATACATCAAGAACCTATTGTTACTGATGAAGAAAACTAGAAAGACCCTGTATTATGAGTACTCCTTTCTCTGGCAAAGTTCTCGTTAGTGGAGTGTTTTGCCTGAGTAAGGACTATAGGAACAAACCAAGAACAAATGACTCTTCAGTGTCAGTCATAACCCCCCGTTTCATATGACAGAGAAGCAGCACTTCTGTACATGTTACATGGGCATTATAAAAGAAAATGCGTTAAATGGTTGGATGGCATTGTACTTCAGCGTAGCCGGGTAATGCGGAGCAGAATGTGCTTTCTTCCTGAATCCCAGCTCTTGGCAAAACCCCATACCCCAGAGCCAAATGGTTTATGAAGAAGAATTTTTTTAATTATGATGACAGGCAGCTATATAACTGGCAACGTTGTCTCAAAACCAGCTAATTGAATTCTTTCCTTGGAAGGTCGATTTTAATTCTCGTGTCTCTAAAGCAATGTTTTTCGACTTAGGATCCAGAGAGTTCCCTGTATCAGTCCTAATGGATTCACGTGTGGTATTGAAAAAAAAGTATAAATGTCTTTTTAGGAAGTGTGTTTTGCTCTGTGTGTTCACTGGAACGTGCCTTACAGTTTCCACCAAGCTGTTCAGGTGCTGCTCTGGAGGGTGAGGTGCCGTGCCCCCGCTGAGTTAGCCCGCTCCTGCCCAGCGCCGAGCGCGGTTCCTGGCCAAGACCTTTCGCCGCTGGCGTCCAGCTCTGGGGAGGACTCTGCACTGTGGGGATTAGAGCGCGCAAGTCAGTAACAGAGGCACAAACAATTGCAGCGGCTCCTCCCCAGTTGACACTCAGATGTCCCATGACAGCAGTTCCCAGGGTATTCATCTGTCGGTAGGAATCTTTGCTCTTCTAGTAAACGCACCAACTGGCGTTACGTTCTGGGCTTCTTTTCAAGGTCTTATTTTACATGACAATAATCTGTTGTTCAGCTGCCATGTTCCTTTCAAGTACGTGACCCTGGCAGTAATCTTCAACACGTGACTGTCCTTTGCATTTACATCAAACCACAGTGAATGGCATCTTTATTAGCACTGACAGTATGAATGCAAAACACATTTTCCATAGCTTATAAGTGAAATACATATCTGACTTAAAAGCCAGCTGCTCAAGTCCTCTGAGAAAGACACGTTGATTGGGAAGGGAGAAGAAAACCCACATTCTCGTTTATCTCTTGAGGTCAGCAAGCAATACACAGAAGGCCCCCACGCGTATGTGAAAGTCAGCAGCCTGTGTCCGCAGCGGCCGATAAAGCTAGGTGCAAGCAAGCTTCTGATACTGGCAGGCTCAAGTGGGTGGACCATGGACACAGCTGTATCCTGAATTTGAGCGTTTTGCGTTATGAAGTGCATACGGATTTGCTCTGGGCTTGAAACTTTAAAATTCGGAGACTTCTGGCACCTGTCCACTAAAACACGTGCTTTGTTTCAAGCGAATGAGTAACCAGTCCTTCAGCACGTTGGAGTAAGGGTGACATTGGGACAGGCTGGATGGCTGCGTGGTAAAAATGTGTTTTAAGCACGTGACTGGATTAGTGCAGAAGTATCTGTTTCTTAGTTCAAGTTTGCATGCTTGGTGATTGGAAAGGCATCGGTTATTTGGAGCTTGTAACTAATTTGTCTTTGTGCAAAAAGTTTGAATCTAAACTGTGCTAGCTACCCTGCCTTGTGCAGGCAAATGCCCTTTCAGAAGCTAAAGGAGACTTTCTTTCCAGAGTGGAGTGGCTTTTCTAAAGAATTCAAGTCAATGTTGGGATGGAGCAACTTGTGCTCCTTAGGAGCACAAGTTCTTTATAGGTGAAACACCAGATACAGGCAGAAGTGAAGTGGAATTTGTGCTTTTCCTGACAAGCGTACGAGTAGCCACCATAATATGCAGTTATTGAATAATATACAAATATTGAATAATATACAAAGTTATTGAAATTATGTATATCATATGTATGGATTTAGTATTAGTTATGGAAATTTCTCACTTTTCATGGGGGAAGGCAGAGCAGAGAGTTGTGTGCCAGGATACTTCACAGCTTATGTTGCATCTTGGATTCAGCTCGGAGCCTGAGGCTGCTGGTGCTGTTTTGTCTGGAAGACTGAATCAGTGCAACGGGCACCATTTCTGAAGGTACGGAAAAGCAATAGGTAGTCTTTTTAAAAAGCAATGTTCAAAGCAAGGATGATGCCTTTGGAAGTTCAGCTCTAAAACAAGCAGTTCTGTTGCACAAATGTCTGTTTCTCTTGGTATTTGTCGCTTTTAGGAAAAATGTTCTATTTTGAGCACTTCTCATTTTGACTAGGAAAGACTAAAATAAAGGTGGAATGACGTGATAAAGTCTAGACTCCTCTCCCTTGCTTTGCTTTAGTCACGACTGTATTGAGGTCTCTCCATCCGTGAGAGTATTGGCTAGCAATGTTCGTTGCCTGAAATACGGGGAGGCTCCTGGCTTTTCCTCTTACAGCTGCCTTTCCTCCAGTAGTGGCAGGTTTCATCCACCAGTACTCAGAATAGAGAAAGTGTACAAAAGTATTCCGGCTTGGTCAAAGCCTGCCTGGAGCTTGGCTCATGGGGAGAAGGTGGTGGTTGTCTCTGTCTCCATGGCAAAGGAAAACCTCTTGCTGTCGCGGCAGGTGGACAGCTGCCAGAGGCGCTCCTGGCTCAGGCAGCCCAGCTCCTTCAGAAGCTTGAAGAGGTCGTTGCGGAATTTGACGCCGATGAAGGCGTAGAGGAAAGGATTGAGGCAGCATCGGAAGCAGGCCAAAGTGTAGGTCACGTCATCCGCCACATCAAGCTTCTTGCTGTCCTCACATGAGCTGGTGTGGTTGAAGGCTGAGATGGTCTTGGCCAGCATGACGCTGTTATAGGGCAGCTGGAAGACAACGAAGACAATTACCACAGCGATGATGACTTTGATGGCTTTGTTCTTCTCAAAGTTGCGGGCCTGGAGTAATGTTTTGATGATGATGAGGTAGCAAACAGACATGACCAGTAGGGGAACTAAGAAACCAAAAACCATTTGGGACACTTTGATGCCAGTGTTGAAGGTCTGCAAGTCATTAGCAATGATGGAACAACGGGGATGGTTGTCCGAGTTATTTACACCACTGTGAACCAGCTCAGGGATGGAGAGGATGAAGGCCAGGAGCCAAATGAGGATGCATGTGACCTTGCTAATGAATATCATCCGGGGACGGAAGCGGTGGGCTGAGGCAGCCTGAACGATGGCAAAGTACCTGTCGATGCTGATGGACAGGAGGAGCAGCATCCCACTGAAGAAACTCATTTTGCAGATGCAATAGACAGCTTTGCAGGCAAACTCCCCAAAAAGCCAGTGCATGGCTGCACTTGTGGCCCAAAAGGGGAGGGTCAGCAGGAAGAGGATGTCTGCCAGAGCCAGGTTCAGCAAATAAATGTCCGTCATGGTCTTGAGCCTCTTGAAGTAGATGTAGGTGAGCATCACCAGCCCATTCCCCAGCAGCCCCGTGAAGCAGATGAGGGAGTACATGGCTGGGAGGAAGGCAGCGCGGAAGTTACGGACTTCCTCCTTTTCGCACAGGGTCTCGAACATGGTGTAGTCGATGGTGGTGTTGGAGTCATAGTCATCGGTGACGTTGTTGCCGGTGCAGAACTAGAGCAGGGAAGAAAAGAAGAGTGTATTGAGACAGGTACTGTGCCCCTCCATGGCTGTGTTGGGAAGGGAGCCTGGTGCTGGCCAGGCAGGAGTACCCAGCCCCAGAGAAGTCCCAGGGAGTTCCCAAGCGTTGGCTCATGCCAACATCATGAACAGAGTTGGTGAGGTCTCATGGCTGAAAACATTTCCCATAAGTGTGGGGGTTTGGGGTTTTTTGGGGGCTCAGAGTGGGAATTCCACAAGAAATGTTTAGTGCTCAGCCAAAGTAACACCTGGAAACTCAAATGTGTGGCTGCTTTCCAGGATGTTTCAGGACCCACATACAGCTGCAGGTACGTAGTCAGCTGTCGGATAAGATAGGAAAAACAATACATCCTTCAGCGTTCTCCTGCTCTCCTCAGGGACAGCGTTTGCTCTTGGCTGACTCTACTCGTTAGGCATTTTCTAAGTTCAGTGTTCCCTCCCTTCTCCCATCTGAGCTATTCCTGTTGCTCACGTCCCCCTCTCGCTTCTGGCAGTGCTGACGAGGGCTGCAGCGGTTGTGTCTGTGACCGGCAGCGGCCTGGCACGGTGAGCGGCAGGGTTCTCCCGGGCTTCCCGGTCCTGCTGCCGCCCTGTGCCCTGGCAAGGGGGAAGGGAGGACAAAGCCGGAGCTCCCTGGGCTGTTTCTCTGCAAAGTTAATAAAGGTGTCAATGAGACGGGGAGGAAATGCAGCGCGTGAAGCAGGAAACTGTTACCGTGCTGGTGCGGACACGTTGCCAGTGTCTCATTCAGGCCCCTGCCCCTGATTTAAGTTCTGATTATTCTTGTTTCATCTTCCTACACTCCCATAACCTACAGGGCAGAGTGAGCTTGTGGTATCTGTGCCCTGCTTTTTTGTGACTTATTAGTCTCCAGCACCTTGTCTCCATTGCACAGAGATGAAAGGTTTCCCCTGGATACCTCTGCCTGTTATCACTGAGTATCTTCGCGCGCTCTCCATCTCGGGCAGGCTTGGCTTTCACCACATCCTGCCTGCTCTCGGGAGGCACGCTGCCAGAAGTGAAAGGGAAAAGAAGCAGGCTGCAAAACTCTCCCTGCGCTGCCGAGCCTCTCGGAGAGCTGGAGCTGGGGCCGTGGCGTGGCGGAGGGTGCTCCGGTGGTTGTGGGAGTGCGGGCAGGTCACGGCACAGCTCCGTGCTTCGGGGTCTCCTTCCTGCTTCCCGCTCACGCTCAGCAGGAGCAGGCAGAGGAAGATGCTGAACTCTTCCTCCTTGGGCCTGTCAGCTCTCCAACACCGACCTCACTGAAAGCCCAGCACTTTGACCAGGTTATTTCCGAAGGGCGAGGAGCTGGCTCTTCACGAGCGCTCAGCGTAGGGTGCTCTCCTCTTTCCTGAAAATGCTCATTTTGGCGCTAGAATGGGACTTGATTCTAACAGCCCAGGGCATCTTAAAATCGCAGTGTATGTCATTGTTTCTGTTCTCTCTTTGTTTTCGTTCCTTTTGTTTGTTTTTCCTCTGGCTTCTAGCGCTGCTCTGCTGCCTCACCGCCCACCCTGCGAGCAGCCGTGTCCCCACACATCTCCGCAGGCTGTGGGTGGCTGCTTTTTGCCTGTCAGAGTTCTCGAGATCTCTTTTTACCCACAACACAAATACAGCTGGATTTCAACAATGTTGTTTTTAACATCTTACCTGAAAAATCAGAGGAAGGCTGAAAACAAGGGTGACCTGTAACTGCTTGCCTGTAGAAGAAGGAGACGCTGCGTTAGTGTTAGCAGTTGAGTGGGGGTTTCCACATGATGCTCACTCTGAAAAAGCAGTGGTAGCACACCTGACCGTGCCATTCTCAACCCCGCAAAGCTTCCCACAGTTGGCTAAACTAAAACCTGATGAAGATGCTAACGTAACATGACAAGTTACTGTCAGAGCACAGACTAAGTCTCAGGAGTCTGCCCCCTCCAGTTTCATCTGTAAAGGCTGATGGCTAAGGACAGTTAACTCGTGCACAGTGTAGCCTTTTTTTTTTTTTTCCCCTACAGACAGTCAGCATCCCATCTCCTGTGCCGCCTTCTGAGCTGTGAGGGTGTGGCATACTCAACCCAGGTAAAACCGTACAGCTGTGAGCGCAATAGGTTTGGCCCAGCTGTTCCCTGCCCGTGCGGTGACTGGGCTGCAGAACAGGAAAGCTCTGCTCCCTGCGGGGTATACGTGACTGAAGCTGCCTGAAATTTATTGCCTGTCTCTAAATGTCAGAGTTGGCTTCGTCTGCCTTTGAATGTGGAGATACGGGATGCTGACAGCTGGGAGGAAAAATTAAATTCGGAGCCAGATGTGATAATGGTGAGAGCAATCTCAGACTAACAGCTCTTCCTGCTGTGGTTAGCAGAGGCATAGAGGTCAGCGAAAGCTTTCTCTTTGCTCTATTTAAAGCACATGTTGGCATCTACCTCAGGCAGTTACAACTGAAAGTTGCTCAAGCTAGAGGGTGATCTGGCAAGTGCGAGAAGGCCCTCGCCTCTGTCTGCTCTGCTGTGAGGAGAAGGTTTGTCCTTCCTTGAGGGAGAGTTGCCGTCAGCTGTTCTGAGCATCATGCGGCTCATCCTAGGCTGTCTCTCCAGGCGCCAGCTAGTTCCCCGCGCCGCAGCCCCTCGCTTCCCTGCTGGTTATCTGCTGCAGGGTCACTGAGCACGGTGGGGCAGAGGCAGGAGATGCCTTTGGCTTTCAGCTGCCCGTTTCTTCCAGGGAGCGTGGCTTTCTCCCTGTGGCCTGTTTGTTCATAACTTTAGGTGATTCCTTTGCCCCTCTTGTCCTCAGCAGTCAGTTGTACCCAGCTCTGTTCTGTTTCTTTGCAGAGCTGCTTCGCACCCTTCCCTGCGCGGCCAGTCTCCTGTTCAGGTGTTGCACTGGACCAGGATGATGAACTTCCACTACTCAGGTAACTGCAACTGTTGTGCTGGTCTCCCCAATTTAAGTTACATGCAATAGCATCATTAATAACAGAAATAGTTACTTTGGCATCTGTGAATGGAGATGCTTCGTTATATGTGAGTGGTGATGTGTGGGTGAGAGGTCCTCAGCCACATGTGAAAAAATTCATACTTCTCATCCCCAGAGCCTGTATGTGAGCTTCCCGCTGTGTTTCGTGGAAGTTTATGCCTTGCCTTCCCCCCTTATTTTCATCTTTTATACTCATGTGGCGAGGTGCTTGGTTATGTTCATACACCCCTCGCCTTCTCTGTGTCCTCCTGGGGGCATCTGAAAAGTGTAATAGTGCGTCGTGAGTGCAGTGTACAGTCAGGAGTGGAATATGCCAAGGTTGGGCTGGAGGGGTAGGGGAGGAGGCTTGGCTAAATGCTCCTGTCTGTATTTTCTGTGTGTCCGATGGCTTTCACTCTGACCAGTCCCAGACTGCAGGAAGAGCTTTGGCGAGCATCTGGTATAGCCATCTCTCCCTTCCAGCTGCTGATGTAACTTTTGCATATTACACACAGGAAATACACTAAAAGCCCAAACCGCTTAAACCCGCTGGGTGAATTTAAGCAAGCCTAGACTGTAATTGCCCTCCTTGCCTGGGACACAGGCATGGGGTCCCTGACCTCTGCAAAAAACCCCAGCCATTGGAGTCTTTAGTCTTCTGGTCCGCCTTCTTTGTAGCCTGGTTTCCAGGGGACTCCAGGGGAACTCCTGGAGCTGGTGCTTACATCTGCCTGTGCCAGCTGGTGGCCAATAATTACCTCTGCTGGCCCATCTCAGCCACGCTGGGGGGAGCTGAGGCCTCAAAGGCAATTAACTCCCTAGAAGCTGTATAAAAAAGGAGGCAGGGGAGAAGAGCCACACGGCCCACAGAGGGAAGGCACCACTCTAAATCCAGCTCCACCAGCGCCTTGCTCTCAGCTTTGCGTGGTTTGCAGTTCTCAGTCTCTCGCCAAGGACACGGTGCCGCCTAGTGCCAGGCTGCTGCACCAGGCCAGCCCAGGGCACTCGTCCCCAAGCATGGTACCATCTTCCCCTGCTTGTTCGGCATCTCCCCTTCAAGCCCCAGGACCGGCCCAGCCCCTATTTAATCTGAACTGTCACGAGTGCACAGCCCTGGTGAGCTGCTCTTCTTTTTTTTGTTTCTTGTTTGTCTTAACACACTGTGAAGTGTGTAACGAAATAGGACTGATAGAGTGACTCAACTAACAATCCTGAAACAGTTCAGCTAAGCATCATTCCTTTGAAGATTTTACACCTTTTTTTTTTTTTTCCTCTCAGTTGCTGTTTCAGATGTCTTAAATGTCAAATGATTTTCAATACAAAAAAAGCTTGCACTCTTTCTCCTCCTCTTTCTGTCCCCCCACCTCAGCTTACGCATTTGCAGAGGCATAACCAGAGCGGCAGTGCAGCCTCGTGGTCTTCCCGCACCAGTTTGTTGAGCGAGTCCCTGCGTCACCAGTTTCAGGCAGACTGGACGAAACTTGCTTCTCCCCGCAGTGCTATGAGGGGTCCGGGGCAGCAGGGGGGAGGGAGCAGAAGCAAACGAGTTGCAGAGAGGAAATGAGACATGCTCTGGAGTTTAATAGGCAATTTTAGGTAGCTTGCCTTTTTTTTTTTTTTTT
>VYXH01008091.1:20840-55607 GCA_013397275.1 Burhinus bistriatus
TTTTCCTCTCTTGCAGTTCTCTGCTGTGGGTATTTTCCTAAAGTTTTGTTCCTCAAAATGTTAAGAAAAAACCCCCCTCTCAAAAGTCCCCACAAACAGTTGAACTAGAAACCTCATTTATAAAAAGGCAACAAAAATCCATTACAGCAGATGAGTCAAGACCCGTTACACAGCCCCATGTCACCCCTGTGTCCCTCAGCTGGTGCTGCACTGCTTTGCCCAAGTTCTCAAAAGCACGCTGCTGTCCTGCAGGACTTGGGCAAAGGTGGAAAGGAGAATTGCTCCCTGCGACTGGAAGAGGGAAGGGGTCTGCTCTCTGCTGCTGGTGGCACGGCATGGGGGAGAGGGGACAGCAGCCCATCGGTTTTGAAAGTCTTCCTCCATAAACTAAGCACAAGAGGTGGGATTCATCCCACTGAGCTCTAGCCCTTCACATCTGGTTAGTTGTTTAGGCTCCCTCGATAGCAAAGGGAAAGAAACCAGGGTTTTTAAGCCATGGGGTAGGCATCTGGGGTGCGGTTCATCCCGTGCTTATGGGAGAAGGGTGGGTGGGTAGGACCGGACAGATTAATCCCATCCAGTTTATCTGCATCTGTCTCAGCATCAGCAACTGATCTTAAGCAAGATAAAAGAAGCTGTAGTAGCAGTGAATCCCTCCGGGTGCGCCCAGAAAAGCTTCTCACAGCAAGAAACATTTGGTAGCAGAAAGTCTACCCGGAGGAGGAAACAGGAGCAGGAACACAACCGTGTGGGATGGTCAAAACTGGACAAAATCCTGCAGAATGAAGCACTAGGTCAGCTCCTACCCAGGCAGGTCAGGCTCTAAGCAGAGCCAGCGAGGAGCAGCAGCTGCTCGCCTCTGCTGGTGCTGAGGGATGCACGAAGTGAAAAGCAAGAGTCGGGAATGCTCTAGGGAGCATTGGCAAAGCTGAGCAGACCTGCTCGGGTTAAACCCTCGTGGTGAAAGAATATTTTTCTGTTGGCCAAAAGTTTCAGTCTCAAGCAGCTCAGCACATGTGTAGGCAGTGAGTAACGTACTGTTTGTATCTTTAAACACGTACTGGTTTCTAGTGCCTCTTCAACATCAGTAGAGTAGGCTTTTGGGGAAAGAACCGGATATTTCTGAGAAAAATTAATCATACTTAAATGATATAATGACTATTGGCAGTTAAGAGCTCAGTGCCTGTTCTGCCCCCCTTTCCCCTCTACTCCTCACAACTGACAGAGGAAAGACACCATCATTTCAGGAGTGAACAAATCCAGTGAAACAAAGTCATACTTGTATTTCATGTCTTTGTAGATCGGTTACAGAAGAAAGTTAGTAATTATCTGCCTCCACCACTTTTAGGAAATTGTGAATCAAAAGACAAGATAAGCAGAGATAAGCAAGTTAAAAAATTCATTCTTAAGTGAGCCAATCATGTTTCCTATATAACTGCTTGGGGAAAAAAAAAAAAGGCAATAATGCTGTGCATCTTCCAGTGTTGTGAAATATTTCTTTTGGAATATTCCTCTGAAATACAATAGTAGGACAAAAAACCCAAAGCAGGAAAATTGTCATACTCTTCTTGTCAGGTTCTTGCTAATTCTTTCTTTTTCCTGTCATAATTAACCTTTACCAGTTTGCTAAAGACCGAGTAACAGCTGTCCCTCCAGGTACTGAACCCCTTAAAAGAAGAAACCCAGAAAGCATCCACATGGTGTTGTGGAGGCCAAAAGGTTAAATAAGAGTGATGTGTGGTGGACAGGTCCGGCTGGGTTATGATGTGTTGGCTTGGATGCAGGGATTCCAAAATTCAGGGATTTCCTAAGCCATTGATTGCCATAAGCTGCGAGGAGGCATCCGTGAGGATGCCTGTTTCTGCCTGGTGGGTCCTGTTGGACCCAGTACCTCCAGCCTGCGCCGCTGGAGCATTCTGCACCCCCAGCTGCTTTTCCCAGCGTCGCTTCAGGGGCTGGGAGATCCTGAGCTCCCCCTTCCTCGCTCCACGCAGGTTTGGCACCAGCTGCACTGTGCTTGGCTCCATGTTCGGGCACTGCACGGGGAACACCCCCCTGCCGAATCCAGAAATCGCTGCAGACCTTGCAAGAGGAGAAATCCCAGCCTGGAAAATGAGGGCTAGTTTGGGGGCAAAAATGAGGACTAAGTTTTGGGGCTGAAACAGCAGACAAAGATATAAAAAGAAGTGGTTCTTTTCCCAGCTCTACCAGAGTAGCTCTCTGTGTGATTTTGCATGAGTCACTTTAAGGTTTTCAAAAAAAAGGTTTTTCTTCAAAAAAGGAGAGGGTAGTACTCCCCATTCTTGTGCTACAGTCTAAGGCATCGGTAGGGAATCGGGCGCTCGAATCTCAGCGTGTTCACACACTGTCTCTAGCTCTGCCTGCAGCACTTCACACAGCACACCTACACCCAGGGAAGCCTCTCACATCCCTCCTCATATAAAGCTCTGATGTGAAAATATCACAGAGGAAAGGCAGCGACACCTCCCATTTCATCCTGTAATGAAGCTTAATTCATTACACCTGGAACAGGGCTTTACTGGGATGAACTCTGTGGCTACTGTCCCATCCCTCTCACCATCCTTATCACGGCACTGACCGTGCTCTCTGGCTGGGAGAGGTATTGGTTGTATTGTAAACCCCGTTCAGGTAATCTGGTTATAAACTAACTTACCCACCTGAACTCTTGCGCTTGTCCCTCTTCCCTGCACTCCCTCAGTCATGCTGGGATTAGTGTTTGCAAATATTGGAGCAATAAAAAAAAACAAACCCAAGTCAAACCGGAATAAATCATGCAGTCTTAGAGGAAAGAAGAGCCTGCATCTGATCTGCCACATCTCCGGCCCACAGTGCCGTTCCCCTCCTCCGGCTGCCCACCTACTCAGGCTCCTGGAAGCTGGTGCCCACGGAGCACCAGGCGTGAGAGAACAAAAACAAACAGCAAAAGAAAGTTTGAAACTTTCAGCGAGAAACAGAAACAAGCTGTCTTGTGCCTCCTGGGCTACCGGGATATCATGTGCCAAAGAGAAGAGGCTTCTCGCGCTTCCCTGCGCGCTTCATGATGGGATGACCCATGGGATCGCGGACCCATACAAGTGCACTCGCTCAGGGCTGTCCCAGCGCTGGGCAAACACAGAACAATAACTTTTGCAGCAAAGTTTTGTTGCTGCAGTGAAGATATTAATTAATAGAAACAATTTGCATAAGATTGGACAGACTTCGCCAACAATAAACTCAGATATGTTTGCTCCTAATGCCTTGATTTATTCACTGAATTAAAATATTGCCAAGGAGATAGCACTGTCTCGCTCTATTTTTATTTTGTTTTTAAGAACATGGAAGAAAAGGTATGAATTATATGAGAAGAACTCATTTGCTTTGGGACAAAATAGCCCTTTGAAATCCTTTCCAAGCCTATTTTTGTGTGTGTTTCTGAAGCAATTGATTTAAGTTTTTTTAACATTGCTTTCTTTTTTTTTTAATAATAATTATGAGGCATATGAAAGCCTTTTATATTGTTTAAACGCTCTGTTAAAAGCGCTTCATCCCTGTGTCATAAGGCATGAATATGGGCATTATTAGTAAAGCTGAAGACAAAGCCCGAGGCTGCAGAGCAGGTACTCACCACCATCCATGGTCTTGTTTCAAGCAGAGATGAAGTCACAAGGTTAGCCAGAGCATCGTACGTTGCAGCGCAGCCTCGACGCGCCGCAGCTCCTGCCAGAGACCCTCCTTGGGAAACTCTCTCTTTTATACTTCCTGCCCCTCTGCAAGAAGCTCATGACGCGCCCCGGCGTCGCTGACATTTAGTAGACCCTCCTCCTCCTCCTCATGCTTCCACCAACACAGGAGAGTTGTGCTGTGCCACGCTGCCTTCAGGCACTCGGGCTGTTCGGTGCTTCCTCAGCGCGGGCAGCTGAGGGCTGCTCACACACACTTTGTGCAGAGACTCAGTGAAATGAAGTGGGTTTTGCTTTTGCACTGACACATGAGGAATTGTCGGCGGTGAAGGGACAAGAGCAGAGAGTCTCCTTTCTTGTTGCCTCTCCGCTCCACAGCAGATCCTGCTTCATCTGCCAGAGCATCCACCAGAACCCGGTGCTGTAGGCAAGGGGGAGGATCCCCATCTCCTCCGCCAGACCCTTTCTGGGGAAGGTGTTCAACTACCACATGAAAAACCTCAGTAGGCAGGACTGCCAGGGGCCGGCATCCCTTCGCCCTGCTCCCACATGCTCGCAGCATCCTCGCTAGATTATCAGCAGCTCAAGCGAGTAAATGGACTTCCCCCCCCCTCTTTCTGCTTTTGGGTGTTTTTGTGTTACCGTCTGCTGAGTATCAGCGTGCACCATCTTCCTCAAAAGATTTTGCGCTTCTGCGGTCCCACGCCTTCCCCACCGTCACGTTACTGCAGAAGTTTCAGCCCTCTGGAGGTAGCCCTGGGAGGACCTGCAGCACTGTCAGCTCTGGTCCCTGCCTTGACAGGCAGTCACTTCGTCCGATCCTGTTCCCCCATGGATCAGCTTCATCACAAATCAGTGGCTTTTGTTTTGTGGCTGTCCAAGGTGGACCCCCGCTCTTGGAACAGACTCCTCTGACAGGCAGAAACATCACCAGCTCCTCAGGAACTCCCTTTCCTTCCCAGGTGACTCAAAATACTGGCTTTGGCATCTTGTCCTCTGCATCCTCTTACAACGCGTCAGTGCTGTTACTGCAGCTGGGACAGGTGGAAAAATGAAGCCTCACAGGATGGATCCTGGAGCTTAGAACCCCTAACAGGTTCGGAAGCCCCCGGCGCCTTGGGCTGCCGCTGGGGTTATGCTGCAGGTCGCCTGCCCGGGGCTGGAGAAGGAGAAAGCTCAGGGTGGACCCAAAGGGGCCAGTTCACTGAGCAGGGAACTTCCAACAGCAGCCAGAGAGACCAGTGTCCTGGAAGAGAGAGAACACAACGCGGGCGATGTTTATGTGGCTGGGAGACACCGAAAAAGGCACTATTCTGCTTCAGCAAATTGAAATAAAGGAAAACCTATGCTACCTGTGTTGCATTTAGGCTAATTTACAGTTAATATATTCACTCTGCATTACAAATAATTGTGTAATTAAATAGCTATTATAAAAGGCATCTGTGCTAGGCAGGCACTGGCTGGCTCTCGTGAATCACTGTCCTTTGCAGGGTAATCTGATCAGTGGCTGAATTACCTGACCGTTATATGGCAGATGTGCTACAAGGAGCAGGTAAGTTGTGTTAAATGAGTTGATCACTTAGATCAACACCAGCACCTCAGCCCTGCTGCTCCTGTAACCGACCGTCAGAGGCAGAATCCAGCTCACTGCAAGTGCCGTCAGCCAGCATCCAAGCAAAAAGCGTCTTGTGAATGATGCTTTTCCTAAACGTTAAACCACTACGACCAGTGAATGTTTGGTAGTCTGTGGCTCTTGGGAGAAGAAAACACTTTTCACGGCTGGGGCAAGCTGATTGGTTTCCCTCTAGCATAGTTTAGCACTGGAATATCTGAAGATTCTGTGTTGTTAAAAAGCCAGCATTACAGTGGGGTGTTTTTATTTAAATTATTTTAAGGTAATGTAATGGCTAACAACAGCCAAAACAGGACGTCAGTAGAATTTGAGTACATATAACAGTCTGATCCTAAAACTACTGATGACTTGCTGCCTTGCCTTTAAAATCAACTGCTTCAACGTGAAGCCAAATGTTTCCCTCCCGAGCTCTCTCAAGACCAAAGTAAACACAGCTGGAGTCAAGGATCCTGTGGATGGCCTCAGATCCCATGTAAACACCCATCCACAGCTTCAGACCCTCCTTAGACATTGTGCCAGCCCAGCTGTCGCTTAAAAACCAGCGTTTCCCTTGGTAGGGCAGTGCACCAATGTCCTGCTCCCATTCTGGGGTGCTTAATGTGCAGGATGCTGGATCCCCACATCCTCACCCAAAGTCAGGGCCTTGAAGACTATCAGCACTTTCGTCTGGCTTCACGGAAGGTGACCTGCGCTTTCCTTAGCACTCTCGAAGCACACGTCGGTGATCTTTAAGGTCTCTTCCAGCTCTGACCACTCTATGATTCTACGATCGCTGCCTTTTCAGCACACTCGCTTTTGACTTAGCTCAGTAGGCAGGTGCAGTTCACATCTCTGCAACTCTCTTTATTGCTCTATTTTCCTTTTGTTCATCAATTATCCAAGCAGGTACGCTGCCTTTGAGAGTTTTATCTTTTAACCACTTCCGCCAAGAAGGAGTAGAGATGAAAGGCTTCTCTCAGGTACAGGCGGAATACTTAGAAATGGTGGGTGTAAAGCTTTTAAAGGTAGTGGCAGTGCTGTCTGTGGGAGCGGTGGGTACGTAGCGATGGGGACGATCACCTAGATTTGCTCTGTGCTCGCACCGCTCCCAGGGAGAGGGGAAGAGGCTGTAAGGCAGCGTCGTGGCGAATCCAGCCCCGGATCCATGGTGGCTGAAGCTGAAGACAACGAGAGAAAGGCAGCAGGCAGATGGTTTGCAGTTTGTTTCCTGCAGATGCTCCCAGGTCTTAACTTCAAAGTTTTGGTCCGTGCCAGGTTCTGTGTTGTCAGAGCCAATTCAAGTAAATGGTTTTCCTTAAAAAAAGATGGGAATATTTTAAAATAAACAATTTACTATGTCTTTATGACACTGAATCTTCTTGTACAGTCATGTTTTGTACCTAGGGAGTTCTCAAAGCATTTATTAAAGCTTTGCTTAATTTGATTGTGTATATTTGCAGCCTATTTCATGCCTTAGTGATTCTGTCTCTTCGACATAGTGCCTTTAACACATGAGCCCCGTGAGCTGTCTTTCAGAAAAATGTGATCCCTTCTCAACGGTGCCAGGCCTGAGCTGTGCCCAAGAGAGCCACACTGTGCTGTTTGCTCACTAGAACACATTTCTTACCCTAAAGATAAATTAATTATATAAAAAAAAAAAAAATCAAGTTACCAGGTATTTTCAGTCTTATCTTAGAGTCTAGGTTACGCTGCTCACCTTCACTGCAAGAGGAGTGGAAATGAGTGATTAAAATTTGTTGCCCAGGTTGCAGAACTAGAGCTAGATGGCAATTGTTCATCAATATGACTTCTCAAAAGAAAATGCAGTTCCTAATAAATTCCACAGGAAGTTAGCTGAGAAAGAAAGATTTCAGTTCGGGTTGGTTCCACTTGAACTGAAACATTGAATTTGCTGAGCTGATTTGAAACGTGTAATCTTGACTTGATCTGACATTAAATTGCAACTCATTCAGCAATGAAATATCTCATGGGAATTCGGTTCCTCTATTTCCCATCTGTGTCCTGTGTGTAAAATCGGACTTCTCGCAGTCTCTCCTTCAACTAAGGCACACGGGCATCCCGAGACGGGAAGGTTCCCAGTGCCTCTCAGGAGGCGTGCCTGCCCGGCAGGTGCAGGCTGGATGATCTTAGAAAGCAGAACCCGTAAGGCTCCACCGCACTTCAGCAAGGTGTAATTCATTCCGAGAAAAGCACAACACAAGATGTTTTTACCTCTTGAATTCAAAGCCTGCCTGTATTTTCCACTGATTTGGCTTTAAGTGAATTGAGATGGAAACAGACTTTGAAAGATCTCTTTCTCAGCAGGTGGAGAGGCCCTGCGGCCGCAACCAGCTCTGCCCGTGGCTGCACAAGAGCCCTCCGCACCGCATCGGGACCGGCTCGCACGGCGCTGAGCCAGCGGCACGAGCAGTTCCAGGTGGGCAAACTGACATCGCTGCAGTCCGGCTTCAGGCTGAGCCCTGAGGGAGGTTTTGCAAACAAGTAAAAGCATCGCAGTTCAAATCCAGGTATCGCAGGTCCTTTGCAAAGTGCTGCCCTGTCCTCCTCTCCCCTGCACCGCGCCCCAGGACCAGACAGCACGGGGCGCCACAGGGAAGGACCTAAACCACCGGGAAGGGTTCCTCCCCTTCGCTGTAGGAAGCCAGTCGCCCAGACAGACGTATTGGTGAGTTAAGGGTGCCCCTGACTCAACTGCCCACTTCCCAGTGACGTCCCTTCTCTTACGTCCAGGAGGGACCCTGACGTCCCCTCTGCTGTTCTGCTCTGCCCGGCAATGCCGGACCAGGACACTCGGGATCTCCCACCTCCAGTTTTGCCTCCTGCCCAAACACCCCTTGGCCCCCGAGCTACTGAGCTGGCGTCTGGGAGGCGTGCAGGGAAAGGTCCTGTCTTGAAGTCAGTAGGTTTACTTGCGCGGGGCTTTGCCACAGTCATTCGTCAAGCAAACAAAATAGCAGAAGTAAAATTGTGAGTGAATTCCTGACATTAAGAGCAGTACCCAGCTGGGATTCTCACCGAGAGGAGTTCTTAGAGCGGTTCTAGGGGATGCCCTGAAAAAATCTCATGATTGTGATCTCACCATGAGGTTATTAAAAGATCCTTATCCTCCCAACAGAGGAAGTAATCTGCGTAGCAGGCAGGCTCTATCAGGGCTGGCAGTTGCCCATGTTGCCTGTTGGTCAGCCACAGGAGGGAAGGACACACGCTTGGTGTCACTGGGAATTCACCCTCTTCATGCCTACGTCATATCAGGGGTGATGGCCTTTCTCTCCAGTTCTTTTTTGGAGAAAAAAACCCCATTTTTACCAGCTTGGCATCTGCTCTGCCCTAAAGCAGCTTCCTCAATCTGCAGTCCAGGAATTGAGCTGTGACGAGGGACATGTCCCCAGGGACGCAGGTGGGGAGAGGTCGGGGCAGCAGAAACACAGACACTCTGCTTGGCACCGCTGAGGTGTGGAGGACGAGCCGGGTAATCGGGGAGCGATGCATGTGCTGCTGGTTCCTCCATCCCCTCGGCCCCCGGGGCAGCGCTGGCCGCCTGCGAGATCTGCTCCCACACCACCAGGTCCTTGTATACGGAGGGGCCTGTGGAGAACAAACGGATCACTTCTGGCCTGAACTGACAAGAAAAATACAGTGGTCACCCCAGGATGACAGGTGGGGAAGGGAAAGGAGATAAAAAAATATGAAGAAAAACTCCTGGGATGTTATAGGAACCGTGCTGGGCAGGCTGCGTGACCACTGGTTGTGTCTAGGGAGGGTTTTGAAGCCTTCCCTGCACTTCGTTCCCACACAGGTGGGCAAACTGCGGGAAGTTCCCAGATACCGAACAGGATATCGAACACTAGGGAGCAATGAATTGGTTAGGGACAGAAGGAGATAGCATTCTGTCTCCTAAAAGAATTGACGGTTAGAGTGTCTGCTGACCATACAACAAGCATCCTTCCTGCGAGCCTACGTTATGGTATTCAAAAGGTGTAAGGTTTAACACCGGTCCCCTGCGGTCTTTGAAACAAGGCAGGGTGCAGAAACGGGGAGTAATCCCATCAGTGGTTTCTCCAAGGGCTCATCCAGTCCTCTCTATCACAGATCTGGCATTCTTCATCTCTGGGCTTAAAATAGTAATAATAATAATAAAATAAATTATATTGTGATTTTTCACTCAGTTTCTGTTGTTACTGTCACTCTTTCTGGTTTGGTTCCCCCCGTGCCCTGCCCCAGAATTGGTGCCAGGGTTAAAATGGCTTTTTCTTGCCTTTTTAATAGAATTGAGTGGAAAAAAAAAAAGCAAATTGAAACTAGCTGTTTACAGAAATTATAGACTTTTATAAGTCACAAGTGAAGCTGAACGTGATAATTTACAACAAAATAAGACACCAGCCCGATAACTGCAAAACCACTTCAAAAAAACCCCTTGAAGACCGTGAAAAAAAAAGCGTCAAAGTGAAAGAAGGGAACTGAGAACAAAAACAGTGAGACACAGACCTAAGGCAGAGCAAGACCCGTGCTTTTGGGCCGATAGCCTGGCAGCTGGTCTCCACTGGGTTATCAGTACAAACCCCACCGGGGAGAGATTTGCAGGAATCACTGTCAAGAATACTCTGCATACATAGGGGAGACTTCAATCCAGGACTGGAAGCACTTGATGAAGCATCCAGCCCCTGGAGCGAGTGCTGCAGACCCCTTCAAGGCACAAGCAGTTACGGCTGCAATCGGCCGGGAAGGAGACTGGGACTCGGTGCGTGTCTGCCCGGGAGAACGGGGCGCAATTACAGCTCCTTCGTCTGGCTAACGTCATTAAACACCACGCTTCTGCCGTGCAGCAATTGCAGTTTATATCTAAGGTGCCTAGCGAGCTCAAGCGGATTTCTAGCCTCTGCTGGAGTTGTACCAGCATCTGTTGCAGCACCCACGCCTGCATTGCTCCGTCTGGGCGGGCAGTAGGAGTCGCTGGGAACAGGCAGCAGAGCCAGGGTTCGAACCCAGAATCCCCCGCTCTCCATCTGTAACGGTGAGAAGAACCGTTCCTGAGAGCGGTGGCACATTGGACGCCACCTCGCCTGTCCCCTTTCCCGCCTGGAAGCGGTTCAGCAGAAGCAGTGCCGTGTGTGTTATGCAAGCACTGAACTGAAGATGTGGAGCGCTGTAGCCGGTTCAGGGGAGGAGCGACGACGAGGCAGCGCTGAGAGGCTGAAGATGGCTTCTGCTCAAGGTGAGATCCAAGACAACAGCAAACCCCACATTCTGGCTCACAGCAGGTTCACGTGGGAGCACACAACCCGCGAACTGCTCTCTCCTGTCCGTTGCAGCCTCGTGCATCGCAGTGCAGCAGGGTACCAGCGGCAGGTACCGAAGCCAGGTGACTGCAGTGAGCTCTGCCTGCTGCCACGAGGTGCTGCGGGTCGCCCGTCGCCCGTCACGCTCTCTCGCGGTGACATCCGAGGAGGGCCCAGCTCTGCAGGTTTTAATGCAGCACAGTTAAGAGACAGCAAACCTGGACTGTTTGTGCTAACTACTGCACCCACACGTCGCACCTCCACAGCACCGCTCCGGCCAAAACACTAGTGCCGCCGGGTGACTGTGCCGTAAAATCACGCAGAGGAGACAGTTTGTGGTACAAAACATTGATAATAAGTGAAAGTTATTTAACATTTGCACTCAAAAATCCCAGAAACCGTTACTAACAAACTTTGCACTCTGGATTAATTTTTTTTTCCCCTTAAGTGTACAAGGATATACTGGTAAATTAACATGCATGAACTAAAGTGGATTAGTTAAACTGCATTAAGCCCACACAAAGACAATCTTACTCAGAATTAACGTGATCTTAATTCAATTTAGCTTAATTCACATTGAAAGCTAAATTAGTGTAACTATAAATGACCCTTGTTGACTAATTGAATCAACTGTGGCAGGGTTACTGAGCAGGGTCACGCCAAGTTATCCAGCAGCAGAGCGGGAATTACAGCCCTTTGCCAGGGAAGCGAGTCCCGGCTGCAGGGAGAGACGTGTCGGGTCCCACGGGACAGAGCGCTGGGCTGCCAGCGCTTAGTGCAGCTTTTCCTGCGACCCGCCTGGCCAAACCGCTGCCGGTGCAAGAGCGGGTTTGTGCTCTTCTCTTTGGTCACATTTATCCAAGAGCACCTTAAACATAAAATCTAGGGCTGGTATTTGAATTTCTGCCGTTTGTGCAGGGATGCGCCTTCAGAATGGTTCCATCTCGTGGACAAGGCGTGGAGAGACCCAAACCAGCGTCCAGCAGTGCTTTCGTGAAGAGAGTGCTGGAAGCCTGAGCCTTCCCCTCGGCACGTACCACCTGCAGCTTCACCTGCGCTCCAGCGAAGCGCTCCTCTCCGCTCCCTGACAAGGTGTCTTGCCTATAAACAACCTTTCCCCAGTGCCTCTGCGCGCGGGATTCTTCCGAGGGATCCCTTTGTCGCCAGTGAAGCATTTCTCGCTACGGCTCTCTCATGTTAGAAAGTTGGAAAAAGAAAAGGAAGGAGACAGATTCCAAGTCCCTTTTAATGGCTTTAATTTCTATTTGCCATAATCTATATGAAGCTAGAAACCCACAACCGCCGCTCACAGCTGTGAAGAGACGTGCAAGTGGGGCAGTCTGCAGGTGCTGCACGGGGCGTTGGTGCGGCCGCAGCCCGGCGCGGTGGGGCGCTTAGGTCCACAGCCTGGCTGACGGTGGAGCTTGGAGCCCTGATCACGGGCATACAGAATGTGTGCTCCAGCGAATCCTGCGGCTGCTGGCTGGCACTGGCTAAGTATTATAGAAAAAAAGAGTAAGAACGACCAGCAGGTCGGAGCCAAGGGTACGCCCGGGGATCCTGCCGGAGGTGTCTCCAGGCAGGAGGTTGAGAGACGCCTGGTGGCAGCGCTTGTCCCAGCCCGTGCACCTCTGCGAGCACGTCACCGGCACCAACTCTCATCTTGAATCCGTGACGAGGAGTATTTTTCTCAATATTCCAATGGTCGGGACTGCTGGGAACAGTTGTCAGTTAAAAGGCTGGAAGGAGAAGTACACGAAGGAGCAGAGCGAAGGCAGCGCAGTTGTAACAGCCCTGTGTCAGCGCAAGGCTGTCGGACTGATGGCCAAGCTGAGGCGTCTCCTTCAATTTTGACTAATTGAGTAAAAAAAACCCCAAATAGTTTTGTGTTGGGGTTTTTGGGTTTTTTTATGTTTGTGGGGGTTTTTTGTTTGTTTTGGTTGGTTGGGTTTTTTTTTGTTTTGTTTTGTTTTTTAAATCGAAAGCAAAGCCTGCCTAGCTGGGGGTTTAGGACAAAACCTGAGAGGAAGGAAAGGAGACAGGAACCACCGCAGACCGCTGGAGACAGGGCAGGCACAGAACCCGCTGGGCCAGCGGAGCACTTCAGCTGGTGAGAAAGCCCAGGAGGGGACAGATGAGAGCCCTCATCAAAGACCAGCTTCGAACTGAGCAGAGTGGGGCTGAACCCGTCGCCCAGGAGCCCATTCTGCGCGTCGCACATCCCCTCCCTCCCGGCGCTCTTGCCCCCGGCTGCGCTCCCCTGGCAGGGCTCGAGGGCGGCTCCACGTCCCCGTCCCCAGGCTCTTCCCAGCTCTGCTCCGACCTGCTGCGCGTGGCTGCCGTCGGCGCTTCGAGAGGCAGCTCATGTTTCCTTACGTACAGCAGGCTGCCCTGGCCTCCCCCCTGTGCCAGGCTTTGGGTTTACTTTGATATTTTATCCCTCTAAAGCTCCATTAATCTGTTTCATTTCTTTCTGTCCTAGGGATAATCCTTTCTGTAAGCACAGCTTCTCCAGTCAAACTCCTCATTTTGCTTGAAGCGGAGCGGCTTTGCAAGACCATCCCGTGTGATGCACAGGTGATTTTTATTTTTTTAACCCCTTGTTTAGTTTCTCCAGAAGCTTTTTTTTCCCCCCTAAAGTTTAGCTGCTGCACAAACATGAGACTTTTGTCTTTCACGGGAAGCTAACCGCAGTCACGGGCGTAGGTTGGTGCCTTGAGCGGGTATTTAGGTGCATAAAGCTCTTGAGAGGCCAAGTCCTCTGGCTTTCGCCGGGAGGGCAGCGCTTCGCCTGTGGAATTGCTTTTGAACCGTCCCACAAGGTACCTAGTTCGTATTTTAACATCGAAACACCTTTCAGTATTTACCCTTTGGAGCCTCCTGCATGTACCTGTTATTATATTTCAGTTTTGTAGTTCAGAAGGTTTGGGGGTGTGTGTGATAAAATCTGATAATTACATTAATGCAAAAAACAAAAAAATCCAAAAAACCTTAAAAGCAATTTTTTTAACCCAGGCATCTTAATAACTTTTACTAAGTATATTTTTGTGGTGAGATAAAAGCATATTTTTGAGAACTACCCAATACAGAAGAGAACCTTTTACCTGCAGAACAAACCGAAGCGCAGAGCCGTGGTGATGTCAGAGGTCACAAAGCGTGAGTCAGACGCTCAAAAAAAAGCCTGGTTTTTCTCGCAAAGAGAAAAACAAACCAAAGAAAACAACTCCCTCGCCGTGATGCAATGTTTCGGCTTTGCCTCTTCATTTCCTTGTCAGTCCCCTGTGGGCGTGAAACACCCGCCAGCTCTCGGCACCCCGTGGGAGATGGTCGGCCCACCCGAGGGGAGCCCAGTCTGTCTCCAGCAGCACCGGCACCCTCGGTGGTCCCACGCCATCCCGGCCAGCACCCACACCTACCCCCGGGAGAAGCCAGGGGACACTGAGCACGGCTGGAGGAAGAAGTAGCCCCAGGGGTCCAGGAGCTTGCACCCGCTCACCGAACAAAGCACGCAAGAGCCAGGGGAAGCAGACCACTGACTCCAGTGAGCCCAACAGCAAAGGCACAACACGCTGGTGGGCTTTATCTGCCCCATCTTCCTCGTGGGAGGGTTTCAGGTCCTGCTGAGGACCTGCAGGTGGGCGTGCTGGCTCACTGGTGAGAGGCGGTTGGTGGATCGCCAGCTGGAGGTGGCGAGCAGGCACCAGGCTCCTGGGAGCCGGTTCCAGCAGCAGCCGAAGGAGCGGTGGGGCTGAGGAAGGGCTGTTGCAGGGGGACGGCGAAGGAGCCGGGTTTCTGGCGAGGCCAGTCCCTCGAGAAGGTCCCTCCTGCTCGTGTCCCTTGTGGGCACCTCAGCCAGACGCTCAGGGGTTGGTCAGTGTTCAAACGCTGCCCACGGGGAATTTGTTCAGGAGGTTTTCATGTGCTTGGAGAAGTTATTTTACCCTTGAAGATGACACCTACTCACTCGGGTACACACCCGTAGCTGCAACACACCCTGTCTTTGCCAATAATTACTGTTATTTACACATACCTTGAGAACCTGTAGCCGATGAAAAGCACGGATGGCCTTCAAAACCCCAGGCTGTTGCACAGATAAGAGCTGTTGCACAACAGGCGTTTGCGGCACCCGAGATGTGGAGTCTCCTCCTGCACCAGCCCGTTCCAGCCGAGCCCCTTTGTGGCCGGGCCCCCAGCCCAGGCAGCAGCGGGCATCGTTTAAGAAATTAAAGCTTTCCCTTGGCAGCAGCAGTCATGCCAGAAAATGATTTCTTAGAAGAGCAAAATGCAGCGAATAAATCTTCGGTTGTGTAGCTGAAGAGGTAAAGCAATTTCTGTATCATCAAAATGGTTCGTTAAAGGGAGCTCAGCTGGTGGCAGCAACACTGCCATTAGTTTCTGCACGATCTGGAGCACTGGCAGGTCCCAGGGGGGAATTCAGGGAATAAACCAAACAGGAGTGAGCGATCCCATTTGTTCTTTTAAATCTGAATTACCTTTCTGAAGGTGCAACGTGGTAACTTCAACTTTAAACGTAAGGGCAACAGCCGTGTCTTTTTGTGGGATTCTGTAGTTGGAATAATGTGATTTTAACAAAGAACTCACAAGTTCAACACAAGGGCTACTGGTTTCTCGGTTAAAGTCAGCCACACCGTGGCCTCTGCAAAGTTGTTTGTCTTTGAGCAACTGAACAGGCTGAAATTAAAGGAAAATAAATCTGTTCAGTCTTGGCTGGGGTTGTTGCATGAATGTGAAGGGGCCAGACCCCGCTCGGGATTAACGAGCACACGGGGGTTTGGGGATAAGAGTCTGGGCTGTAGTAGAAGAGAACAGGAGGCGGCGGGCTTGCCAGGCGCCCACGACGCGGGTTATTCTGCGTAGCTCGGGGAGAGGGTTTAGCACCAGTGACAACTCCGATCTTTCTATGAAGGGCAGGCTGTGCAATCGTCTCCAAATTTTGCCTTCAGTTTTGAAAGTGTGAAATTATTGGCAAGAATCGCCTTATTCCATGAAACAAGTACGTATCCAGTGTCTGCTTGATCACTTCCTTTCGTACCCAAAGCGAGGGAGTGTCTAGCTGAAGGTACGTGCATATCTGAATTTTCACACGTTATATTTCAACCAGCGTCTGTTATTTTTGGTGATGTGCGTTTCCTCAGACTAATGAGTTAGTGGAACAAATAACCATCCTCTCTTAATTACTAACTTTTTGGCAGAGTTAATTATGAAATGTAAACCCCAAATGGGTCACTAGGTAACTCTCCCCTTCTTCTAAGTGCCTCAAGATGTATTTTCCTAAAAGCAATCCTTTTAATTGCTGGAAACTCCGAAAATGCAATTTGACCAGTACAACTACAAGTGCTAAGCATAATAGCAAGAACAACTTGCCTGCTTTTCTGAGAAACTGGAATTTTGAAATTAAATTTAATTTTTAGGCAGGTTTTAGGTTGTAAAACCCAAATTAAGCTGCAGTCATAGTTTCTGTTTCTTCATAAGAGGGTTCTTTTTGTATCCACCTTTGTCAAAAAACACATTACTATCAGAACTCCTATTTTTCCTTAAAAAAATGAAGAAATTACAACCCTTCCCCCACACATAGCTCCTTGTGCGACAGTGCTCATTAGAGGAAGACTTCCATCCGTGATTTCCCTTTCTTCCTCATTTCCATTGTGTTTTGCAATAATCTTTTCTGCAGCGGCCGCTGGTGGCTAAAAGCGACGGCACGTTGGCAGCTGTGGGCGAGCTGTAACCCCCTCGGGAGGAACTGGTTTGACCCTTCACATCTGCTTCTCCGTCAGCGCCTGGAGAGGCACCTTCAGATGGGCCTCCGGGGAAAGGTGGGTGCGGGGCAGAGCCTGGCACATCCCTCTGGGGCCGTTACTCTTCACAGCTGCAGGAAGGATTTCAGCTGCGTCTCTGGAATCACACTGAATTACACTGTTTCATCGGAGAACGAGCACGCTCCAAGAACTGCGGCAGCGCTTGAACGAGGAACTTCCACTCGGCAGCAACTGCCGGAAGGTTTACTGATCTTGGAGCATGAAACAAAATCATGAACTACGAGGCAGGGACTCTGAAGAAGCTATTTAATACGCGTACAGGACAGCACTGATTTATGTGCTGTGTATACGAGACAGCGTCTGATTTAATAACCGCTTCCAAGCAGAAATAAAGGCCCAGATCAGCTCAGGAAATCCTGCGAGCTCCGGGAGAACACACAGCAGTTCAGCAGCAACTGCCATCAGACACTGAGTATTTGCACCACAATTGCGTCTTCCTCTTTGTAACTTGCAAGTACGAGACTCTGTAAATTGGTGCCTCCCAGCCCTTTAGGTAGGAAATGTTACTTGGTTTAAAGTAACATGAAAATGATTTCTGATAGTTTGGAGGGAAGTGGTTAAAAGCGTGCAGGCAAAGAGATTACGAGTTCACCAATACTTGTACTTCCTCGACAATTTCTCCCATTCATTGGCTTTTAAAGCCAACAGCCATCACCAGAGATCCCGCTGGACACAACCAGCATTTAAACAAAGCCTGGAGCAACTCAGGAGTTTTTGCTTTGGTTTTCAAAGTGCTTTTGCAGTGTAACTTTTTGTACATAGTATATTTCAGTAACAAATTCCCTGGTTTTATTGTTCTCTGGGCTTAAGATGGAGAAGCCCTAAATCAAATACAGGCATTACCTTAAAAGACAAGAACCAGACCACTGTAAGTTTAAAAAAACCAAACATGTTGGATTTTATTATTTTTAGACTATTTAAAAAAAAGACCAAAAGGATTTAAAAAACATTACCATCTGATATACCCACCATTCCATAAAAACGTACTAGTTATTGAAGCATATGCATCATGTGTTCTCTTAAGAGTTGTAAAGTCATGAAACGGCTTGTATCTGCTGTTGCAATTAAGTGTATTTTTTTCTTCAGTAGGGCTTCTGCTTATATAGGGCAAATTGTGGCATTTTCAGTACGTTGCTAGAGTTCCCAGAGGTTTTGAAAGCTCATGGCAAGCAAAACTACCATTTTTTACCATTTGTGCCATATTACTGACAGTCTGCTCAGAGAACCTGTATGTGTTTAAATGCTCTCCTGCTCTTAACTTTGCCGTATCTCCAGCTGAGGTCATACCAGGGTATCTTAGTAGCAAGTAAAGGAATTAATTGGTAAAAAAAAAGCAAAACCTGTTGTTAAAAATGATCCTGCATCCCAGCCAAAACCCCTAAGATATGTCGTTTACTTCAAGGTGACTACGATCAGTCCCTTGGAAGCGGCTCTCCTAAAACGTTGCGTGCAGGACATGAGCAAGTTGCCATCCTTGTGGAACAGCCACTCTATAAAAGACAACAAAGATCACACCAACAAAACCCTAAGACCAAGCCTTTCAGCCGTACTTAGAAGCACTACTCATGAGCACGGAAAGCTTTCTTTAAAAGCAAAGAACTGGGCAGCTGCAGTGGACATCCTTGCTGGCAAGAACTGAAGCAGTGGTGGGAACACACGCTAGGCTGCTGGGAGTTTTGGTTTTGTTAGATGAAGGAAATGCTCCAGGTTGTACCCAGGACAGGCATCATGTCTGTGCTTAACACTCATGTCAACGTTAGGATGCCTCAGGAACAGTCTAACCCCTCGAGAAAGCGAGTGCCATTAACCACGTTTCTCAGCTGTGCTGCTTCGTCAGCCTCCGTCACCCCGGCGCTGCCTGGCTGCGATGCAGGGCTGCCCCAGCCAGGGCAGGAGGGCTGCAGTGGAGCCGTGATGCACACCTGCAACTCACCGCAGCCACAAACGAATAAGAAGGGCATTTGAGAAAGACTACATTTCCACCGTGGTCATGTAACTAGAAGAAAGGGAGAAGGCCTCATTTCTAATATAAAAACCAAAAACCAATGCGATCTTTCTAGGGAAGAAATCCCAAGCAATAGTAAGTACCTCTCCATATTGTTTAGACAGGAGGTTTTCTTTTCTGTCTGTCTGTCTGTCCCAAGACACCCTTTGCCCCTGTAGGCCCCTTTAAGTCACTACGCTGATAATCTGACACGTTATTAAAGCCCAGTATCCTTTGGAGACAAGTGATACAGGCAGGGAAGATACAAAAGCCGTGTAGCACATTTTGAAATCAAACCAGTACTTCATTAAAAAGAGACACATGAAATAAGTCAATATTTATTCTTTCTTCTCACTATCCTCAGTGATAGGGTCTGCGGGAGGCTCTTCAACTGTCGCGCTGTTGCTCTCTGACCCAGTGTTGCTGTCACTGGTCCCCTCCTCTGCAGTGCTGTCGACCCCTTCTTGGCCACTCTCCTTATCATCTGGGGTAGACGTTCCTTCTTCACCGTTCTGCTGGTTTTCTGTGCTCTCTTCTGGGTGAGGCTCTTCTGTAACAAGATATTTCTCAGTGTCATTTACATGCCAATACATTTATTTAGGTTATGCAATTAGAATTTCGAAAGAAACAATCTGTAACAAATCCGAGTATTCCACAGCAGTTATTTCCGTCACTCAGAATGTGCAGTAACAGGCACAGCTCTGAAAGACCTCTCGGTGCTCAGTGGTCCTGCCAGTGTCCTGAAAGTCACCTGCGACTGCCTGACCTCAGAAGTCTTGCCACGAGAAAGCAATGTGCCTCGTTAAACCAGAAGCACTGGAATTCAAACTCCTTGGTCCCCTTTCCCTTACACTTGTGCTGTTACAGCAATGACTCCCTGAGATATTAGCCACTGATACTCTTAAATACAGTATTTTCTAACGGCACTGTACAGAACACAAGAAAAGCCTGCAAATCAGTTTGTAAGAGCAGCACAGAAAGAAGTGCAGTTCCATCACCCTTGCCAGACGCCGACACTGGGACAAGGAGACACTCTCAGTTGCTCTTAGCTAACCAATGTCTAAAAGGTGAGTTAGGTTTAGAAAGCAGTTTTCTTTTTGCTTGGGTACATTACACACAAAGCATGACATTGGGCTTTGTGGTATCTCAGCCTCTTCCCCTTTCAAAAAGGAGCCAATTAATGAGAAGAAAGCAAACACCTGTGCTCACCAAGATGAAGTTAAGTATTCTAATTGTCATTCTTCTGAAGCCTTTCTTCGTACTAACAGCAAAAATACAAGGCACTCCTGGCTACCCGAGCCTCTACACAGATACTTTAACGCTGATCCTTTGAGGATTCTGAAGCTGGTCTTCAAACGCAGTTACCTGTCTCCATTGGAGCACTCTCCTCTTCTTTCTTCTCCTCTATCTTGTTAGCTGCCTGTTCTTCCTCAGCTGCTATGTTATTTTGACTGCGTTCAGCTTGCTCCGCTGCTTCTTTCTCCCTTTCCTCCTGCCTCTTGCGAGCCTGTTCCTCAGCTTGAGCAATTTCAGCTGCAATTTTTTCCATGTCCACTTCCACCTTCAAACTGCATAACTAGCAATTAAAAAAAAAGAAAGCTCTTTCACTACCTCAGTTACACTGAAAAACAAAACATCAGTAAAACCCAATTATGAGTTCAATATTTCTACATGCAGCATAATTCTTTTGATTTGGCAGTTTATAGTAAAAGCTTCAGTAACTAGGGAGGGAGATACAAGCAACAACAAAAAAGGGGATAAAGAAACAACCTAAACCTTGTTATTTGAACGCAGCCGAGGACAGAGCAGTATGTTCTCCACAGCGGCTTTAGGCCACCTTGCTTGAACTCAACCAGTCAAACCTGAAGGCACATATAAACTGTACTGGCTGAATGTCACCACTAAAGGTCACTGAAGGAGCGTGAAATAATACAAGTGCTGCGTGCTTTCTAACACCCCCACACTAGGACACTGCAGTCCGTCACGTAATTATACCTAACTGAATACAGACTAAACAGAAGCAGGTAGAGCACTTGAACAAACGGGTAACTAGCAGACTCCTCAGAGTAAGTGGAGAAAAGTGGGAGTTGTACCCTTTTAAGCTCGTTGTTAAAGGATTCTGTGCTTTCCAAAAACTTCCTCTTCTTTTCCTGGTGACGCTCTTCAATTTGCAGAAGCTCAGCTTCTAGTTTACGCTGGAAATGAAATAAACGGTAAGAACCTTACTATGCAGTCATCTGAAGAACTGGACAAAGTTTACAGCTACGTACAAAAACATTTAGACCAGTATGTTAAAATATGCTCATATAATATATGAACATCCTTATGCCTTCCTTGATCTAATACCCAATAGCTAAGAAGTTCATATTAAAAAGTATGAACAATAAATAGGTCTATGCAGTCATTCAGGATTGGCTAGGCATATTGGAAATGAAAAACAGTATGTACTTGAGGTGAATCCTCCAGCACAAAATCTCTGCGTTACAGACCCCACAGGTATATATACCCCCCCCCCCCCAAGTACACTGTCTAATGCAGAAACACCACAATTCAAAGGAAAGAAGGGATATCAACCCCTCCACCCCCCAATCTTTTGTTAATTAAAAAAAGTATCAAATTTCTATCTAATTCTGATGTCTCAGTTTTCTTCACCTGCACACACACTGACTATTCTGACAGGGTTCTTTTGTTAACCTGCGTGTTTGGAAAATACAGGCATATGCCCAGTCAAAGCTAGGTGAAACATGCAAGTGTGACCTCACTGGATTTCCTTGTATGCATTTAACTTTCAATGAAAAAATGTTCCAATAGGGAGGATTTACTGTAATAAAGACTCTTTACAAACAAGATTATGTGTCATAAACGACCCACAAGTCACAGCTCTACCAGTGCCTACTAAACAGAAGACTTGCACTACATACAGAAGGGTTACATATAATAATGAAGAGCTATGGAATTAATACTTAAGATATTCTGAAGAACAAAGTACAGTTCAACGTGATTCTCAATAATGAAAGAGCACAGAAGGTGAAGTCTCATGTCTTGCAACTCCCAAGAAAACCCAGAGATCAGCTATTCGAGCGTACAGAACATTGACACGCAACAAGAACAGTCATGTAGATGATCAAATGATCCGAGACTTGGAGTACAGCCCAACACCATTATGTTTTAGCTGCCTTCATATCATTTATCTTTACCTGATGAACCATTAAAGATTGAACCTGGCGTTTAAGAACTTGCATTCTAGCTGTAGTGACAACAGAGCGGACATCGGGCACCACACTTTCGCTCAGGATCTCACTGATGAGACGATGGTTTCTTTGGAAACGAGCTGTGGCTGTGTGCTTCATAGAAAATCCATCATCGTAATCTGAAACGAGAGTTTTAAGTGTAACTGCTTTAATTCCACAAAGTGAGTACCAGGTATAATGACACTGCACCCCCATTACCACTAATTAAAAACAAAATAAAAACCTTAACGCCAGTTGCTGTCATGTCACAAAGTTCATATGAACAAATATAGAACATCAGGTAATCAGAAGAAAAGACGGTGTGAGGACAGAACACCATTTACCCCAGCATAGCTGTAACAGCTTTGATTTCCCGCATGTCTGAAATTTGGATTGACCTGGTTATTTACTATGTTGCTTTCCACATTTCCAGAGTAAGAGGAACTACTAATACACTGAATAAAGAAGCCATTCCTGATTAGTCATGTTACCAGAACAATATCCAGTGCAAAATACCAACAGGAGAGTGACTCCTCTATAAATAAGCTTTGCAGCACAGATCAAAAAGACTTACTTTTTTGAAGCACTGAGGAATGAAAGCATGAAACAGTGATACATGTTCACTCATCACTGAAATTCACAGTAATAAGAGTATTCAATTATTTATTTATAGTAAACGCAGTTCTCTAAAGAACAGCGACCGCAAAAAAAAATACTCTTCAGTAGAAAAAGTACACAAGCACATAAGTCAAGTCAAGTGCTGGTCTCCTTACAAGCTTCTTGCAGGGAAAAGAAATTCAAGGAAGCCCAACAGGAACTAAACTGTCTTGTTTGACGTGCATCTAGAGGATTAGCTACAAAGATCTAAGAGTACTTTTTTTTTTCTCTCCAATCAAATTAGAAGAGCTTCCAATTTATGGCAAGATACTGAACTTTGACAATTATAATGTAGTCGCAGAATTCAACATGAACTACATCATTGTGGATTGTAGTAGGTACTCATTTTAAAAGTAAAATTAAGTTTGATGCTACAAAGCAGAACAAAATAACGTGTTTTTCTGTATCTAGCAGCACTCAAAAACTGCCAACCCATAGAAGACAGAAGTCCTATTTTTTCTGTATTTCTTCAAGGAAAGCAGACAAAGCCTTTCAACATAACAAAAATCAAAACACAGTCTGCAGTTTTGGTATCAAGAACCTGTCTACAAAACAGACTCAAAAAAATTCAAGTCAAACTAGTTGGAATTTAAAGCACAGTAATTAAATAGCATTAAGTATTGGTGAGGAAACAAATTTAGAAGAAACTTCTGTGAGTACAATTCATATTTAGTTGAGTATTAAAATCGGTTAAGCAACAAAAATGAACTATCTTCCAGAACGATGTCATGTAGAAAAGTCCAGAAGTTGAATTTATTTTACATCAAGTCTTCCTAATGGATATTACTCTCCAACTATTCACAGAAGTCTCATGGAGAATGCTAACATATCATGCCAGAAAATATTAAGATACCCAGTATAATGAATTTCTGTCTTCTTTATTTCAAAGTGTTACGTTCAATTTCTCATTGAGGTATCTGACTAAATGAAGCAAAAAGAGAAAAATAGTGGGAAGACAACAGATTTGCAAGAGGCAAAGAAGTATTAAGCAAACTGGTCCCCTTAAAGTTGTGCCTTTGTCCTCTTAAGAAGATCCCTTTTACACTAAAAATTCTTGATCCTAGTGACACGCAGGATCAGACAGAAGCAACGCTTCTGTCACAGAAAATAACGTGCTGTTTTGTCCCAGATGGAAACGGGTTCAGCTCAGGGCCTAGTGCAGCTGGTTCTGCAGTTCACTTGGCCCAGGTAGCGCAGAACAGAATTTGAAGTCCCAAAACACCACTACTGGAACGCTAAATATATTGACATGAATTTTGTGGTTACCTCACACTGCGGGAAGCGCCGTTTGCCATGAGCTTTATCTCAAGGGTATGCTTTTACAAGGGGGAAGGAAAAAAGGGTGTAACTGACTGAGTACATTTTTCACCCTCAGGTTTCAACAAGTATTTGGTCATGGATTTAAAAGTAGACATTAGGTTTATGAGTCTGAGTTTTCCCACTGGGTGGGGTGCACTTCCTTGCAGTCAAATAGACTTTCAGAATTTTCTCATCGATGTGTCAACAGCAAGGGTAACTTATTTCCTAAACAATCTCAAATGACAGTTGTTGAACATATTCAAAGTTCAGGTGCTCTTAATCATACCAGAAATCTGCCTGTCAGAATTATGTGCTTCTGGTAATAAAGCATAAAATTCCATTCAAGCTGGATTAAATCAGGCATCTAAGCCTTTTATAATGCATATGTTAAAGCCATTACAGAGCTTTAAGCAGACTAAGTTGTTTTGAACTATAAGCATTACTTCACACATAATTAAGGGCAGGAATAACTTTTGTGACTGGCTTGCCACCTTAGTTTTTGGAAACAAGACACAGTCAGCCGTTAGCTGTATGAAATAAAACGTGACAACGAAAATCAGTATTAAAGGTACCAAGATAGAAAGGAAGTCACGTTAAGCATTGTGAAAGCTGTACACTGGTAGTTTTCCGTATCTGGCATCCGTTTATACTGTCGGTCCTGTAATGAGACCGTCTCACTGGACACGCATACAAATTCCTTTCTGCTTACCATCTGGATCTTCTGCTGGCTGTATACTCATGTAAGGTTCACCCTTCTCCATGCGTGACTGCCTTTGCCGGCTTTCTTCTTCCAACGCAGCCTCAGCACGACTTTTTGCGTTGATGTAGGCAAGGTACGCAGGAGAGTTATGGTAGGCCTTCATGGACTCATTGTACTCTATCTGAAATGTGACCAATATTGTTTGATTGCACCATTGGACGATTTCAGACTTGACATAACTGTAGTCTGTATAACAAATTGTAGTTATACAGACAAAGCTATTTTGAATCATCTTGCTGATACGCAAATGACCATATTCTCTCAGTCTTTCTTTTTACTTTACAAATAAGAACTTCTTCCATAGTCATTCACGTTTTAAAAACACTAGCTGGCCTTTTAGGTATATTTCAGTTTTAATACCTGAGAAGTCTTACAATAGCTTTGTTTTTTAAGATTTAAAAATCAAACACCTCAGAACAAGGCATTTATGATCAAACTCTGGTAAGATTAAAAAAATTAGTTAAAATATTCTCAGTAATTCTCTGGAGTTCTAACTAGATCTTTGATTCTGATTTCTTCTTTCCTTATTCCAGTATGTCATGGAACAGTTTTCAAAATAACTTACGATTTTTCCATTCTTTGATCCATCCCTGCACTGGGATGATGCAGAACGCTGCAGCCAGACTACTGTCTCCTCCTGGTAGCAGGACTGCATCGCTATTTTCACCATCTTTGAAGTATTTTTCCCTTTGAATTGCTTTCTTTAATCTCACTATTAAAATTTGCCAAGTCTAGATTTTATATAGTGATTTGAGATATTTCCAATGAAAAATGAGATATAATCTACCATATTGTTAAAAGTACCTCAACATCTTGTTTTCTTTATGATTAGGACTGGAATCCTTCTACCTAGGCACTGTAAAAATATAAACAAGATGGCCCCTGCCCCAAGGAGCTTACAATCTAAACATCATTACCAAGTTAAAAAATAGATTTGATTTTTTTTTTTCTTTCCAACTAAGAGCATCCAGCTCAGAATAAAACCAGCTTAGATTTGACCAGGTTATACACAGCCTCAGATGCCTACCAGCTTTAAGCACAACACAGCAGCTGGACAATTTGCCCTTTGTACCTCAGGATTGCAGAAACAGTCTTGTAAAGGTCCTCAGCACTTACCAACCTAGACACATGTGGTAGCTGTCATCTTGTGTCACCAAAACCAAACCACAAGAAAACCCTAGAAGTGGTAGCATTTTTCTGTTAAGGAACAAAACATGCCATAGCGTGGAGTTACACCAGATTACACCATGAAAACCAAACCCTACGTGACTGGAAGTCTTTTATGAACCCGTTCATGACAATAGCAGTAGTTGCAGAGCACCAGTTTTGAAAGAGGATTTTGGTGTTGAGACAATCTTTTCAATACTGATGTTGTACAATCAAATCCATTAAACAGTTAATATCGACACTCAATTATAAATACTTCATTTTGAATTAGGTCTAAAAACTGACCAGTCACAGTTGATGTACAGTTATTTAAAAAAAAAAATCTAAAAGACGTGTCAGGACATACTTCCATTTAAGTTACATACAGGGGTCTCGTGAACGCCTCATACACCACTGCATGGGTAAGATGAATTTTTCTTCTCAGACCAGTTCCTAGAAGAATCAGCTGTAATAAACATCCCAGATTTCTTCCATTTACCTTTTCAGCTTCATATTCATTCAAATACTCTTGCTTCTCTTCATCAGTGAGATCTCGCCACATTCCTCCAATAATCTTGCCAATTTCCCATAACTTCAAATCAGGATTGGACGCCTTCACTTGGTCCCAGACCTTAACAGAAACAGCTGGAGCTTTACTAATGATATCTAAATACTTCCAAATTAAACATTTTATATTGTCATCTCAGTGTTCTTTCTGGAATCACCATGAAAAACAGGATTAAGTTAGGAATGAGCCTGGCTAAACTATCTCGATTATTTTCTGGGGCAGGAAGTCAGTAGGAAGCCATCTACTGAAATAGGCAATTGCTGAAATGGCTTTGGTGTCATGAGAATATTGCCTTTAACCCTCTTAATTCTCTTCTTAAATGCACATCGCTGCATCTCTGGGAAAAAAAAAATGCTACTGAGTAAACACATCCAGCAGTAGATTATGATAAAGAGCACTGAGCTTTTCAGATCAGAATGTAACATTTCAAAATATTTTTCAGTCTTGCTGATCAATTTGAGTTCCAACAAGTTCTGACTCCACCAAAAAAGTTTCTAACTTTATAGGGAGANAAAAAAAAAAAAGAGGAGAGCTGCCAGTGTTATTTCTTGCTGCGCCACTTGACTTTTTTTTTTTGTTGATGGTTTTTTGCCTAAGACAGACATGCTGGTAAAGATACTTTACCAGAAGTGGAAGAAATTCCTTCTGGCTCACCCGCTTCAGACAGGCTGACATGCCCTCCCCATGCCCCATCAGATTTCAGACTCCACAAGAGTCTCTCTCCTACTTTCTGTCAAACAGTTCATAGAATAGCGAAGTAAACGTTGCCACAGGCTAGGTTGGTGAAGGAGAACATGCAAAGTCCACTCATTGCTACTCTTCAGTCCAGCTACAGCACTGTACCAAGCCCAGTATACCGCAAGGAATACTTCCTTTATATAAAAAAGTTCTGTCAGTAAGTCACGGGAACTTCTGATTGTGGCAGGGTGGATCCTTGTCAGCAGAGACAGTGGTAGTAATTACCATTTTAGAGAAAACTTTTCCCCCCAGAAATTGGCAACTGTATGAACAGACTACTGCTGCCTTTATTCTGAAGGGCAATGCATCTGTACTTTACAATTCCCTTAAAAGAATGTGCAGGCTGTTAGAAGTAAAAGTTTAGAAGCTGCAACTAAGATAATAGCAATTAATTGTTAGCACATACGAACACTAACTTTTATCACTACTTGTTTGACACTGTATACCCACCTTCCGGCTGTACCTCATGTAGGGCATCAGGGGCTTGTCTGGGGGTTTGGGGGGCTTTGGAATGGTAATACCAGAGGAAGCCTATAAAAGAACCGAATAAATCCATTCGTTAATGTGATCACTGGACAGTTTCTATACATGCTTGTTTTGGAAAACTCTCATTCTTGTGCAGTTAACACAAACAAACCACACACGGACCCATCAAGAGAAGCAAGCAACATCACCAAAAAAATTACCCAAACTGTGAACAGGTATTAACTAGAGCTGGTCCTCACAGTAGTATTTTTCCAATTTAAGTTTGTGCTTTTATCTGCAAGTTTACAGAGTCGTAACTAGATAAATCTTCAAAAGGGCTCCATATTCTTAAAACTGAAATACACAGCTTAGAAATTTACATGAAAACACCAATTCCAGCAGGTTGTTTTTCTCACTTCTGATGAGCAATTTATTGTACCTGTTTTGACAAATTTACTGTGGCTACTGTACAGGTGAAAAAAGATAAGGAGAAAGTTTAAGATCATGAAGTTATCATGATGTATTTTCATTTTCAAATCATTTTAGCAATAAATTTGTCTGCAAAATATGTCAGTGCTAATTTGGAGCCAATTAAACTACTCATTGTAAAAAGAAAACAACCCTGTGCAACTGATCTGTCACTGTGCACGTTATTTGTATCCAAGCTGTACTTAATTGTCCAAATTAGCCTGTACTATCCTTCTGTGAGCTTATCTTCCTTTAGGTTTGTACACTGTCAAGCACATTGCTGGCACTAAACAAAAGGACGCTGAGCACTAACGGTTGCTGGTGGGAAGCTGCTGCATGCCCTCCTGTCCCCTCAATCTACAAAACACCAGACAGGGTTTTCTCCTAAAACAGTGCAGTAACATTACAGCCCCTGTCAACCGCAGGTTCTGAAAACCTCCACTCTTCAAGCACTTACACACGCAAGGAGTTCTATTGCATTAAGTGGCAGCATTTTCATGAAAATATAAAGCAGTTTCAAGATTTTTCAGGCCTACAGCCTTAGATATGCAAATACTTGTATTTGGCCAAGAAGGCTCATGTTCAGTATTCAGCTTTCAAATTTTTCCTCCTGGTATTTTTTGTTTTGCTGAATTTATGGAGCTCTATGAAACAATGCATACAGAATTGTGTATAGATATAAATAATGTACATGAGGTATATGCATTACCAAAATGTATACATATATACACATACAGATGGATTTGAAAAACATTAACGGAAATTGTTTAATGCTTTTAAATTAACAGGAATTTAAAGACACCATACATATATTGATATATGCATGGCAGAGAAGGCTGCATATGCTTATGACATACAGAAACAATGAAAGTTCTCAGACAAAACCTAACTTATCCTTGTAAAAGGAAAAAAGTATATGTTCAAATAGTACGTTCAGTCAAGTTCCAGCTTGTATGGGGAAGGTCTTTTTTTGTAAACATTTTAACAAACCGGATGAACTTCATATATGAAGTCTGAAAGAAGGTTTATACAAGAGAGGCATAAAAAGAGTACACTTCATTAAAAGCACCATATATTTGTTCTTTGAGAAGTCTTTGTATCACATTCCAAACAATCGGATGTTTTGAGGTAGAAAGTTTTACATGAAAAACCTTGAAGTTAGGAGAATTACAAGAACTAAAAAAAAAAAAAAAAATCAGGGATTTACTCTATTTCTGTTGTGTTAGCTACGAAAACGTTATACTTCCACAGTCTAGTTTTGTTTCCTAACTGCATCCAGTGCTCAGGACTTTATCTGTATTTGAAAGAAGCTGTCACCTCTCTCATCACTTGACTCCATCTCATTTCGTTCACTCCATGAAAAATGAATGTAACATCCATTTTCCACACATTGTCAGAATATAGAAGATCTGAAAGGATTCTATTTTATTACCACCACACTTTGGTTGAAAAAATAATTTCTGAACTTGGGACTTTGCAGTTATTACCAGACTAAGAGTGGAAAGAAAAATAAAGGCTTGCGTCTCTTGCATGGCTCAATAGTATGATGCAACCACTATCAACGATCTGCAGTTTGCAACATGTTCTTCCTTATTTTTGTGCCAATAAACCTCAATAAAATGAGTAGCTCCCTCCCTCCAAGAATTTGTATCCACACTATAGAACTTTTCCCTAAACACGCAGTGGTCACTGAAGACCACAAAGTCTGTCTTTTTGGAGTTCTGCATCATACACGATTACCACACTTTTTTCTCTGCTGAGTAGAAGTCCATTTTCCTGCAAAAGGTTTCAGAGTGAAAGGGAAGGGGGGTAGGGGTGGGGAACAAGAATCAGAAGTAATTTTTTGGTTTCATAAAGAAGTGGCAGTAGCCAAGACTCAGAAGAACCTAACTCTAAAGCCATTTCTGGTCAATTCCTGTTGTTTGCCGGATGATGTAATAGTTGATTCTCCTACCGTGACCCGGCTGTTGGTGCCCGGGTTCCCTCCCAGCCTGTAGTTGTTGTAGGCCAGATGGCTGTATGGATTGTATCCCACAAACCCTGGTGTGCTGGGCATTTGCTGATGGAAACAAATGAGACAAAAACACGAATGAGAAATGAGCTCAAACGAGGAAAACACAGAAATGAAAATGAACTGCAATATGGCATGCAAAAGCAACCAGAATTTAAACAAGCAAATGAGGTGTAGCAGTTGGTATCTTCTCAACACACAAAACTTACTCCAGTATAAACCAATTAAGGAAACAGGATTTTGAAACAAATGTATCACTACAAATTTCTGCCTGAAGTTGGTGATTTTGTTTCTATTAAGCGTGTAACTCATTTAAACAAGTATTCTATAAATCCAGCTCATGGCTAATAAAATTTTTGAACATAAGCCACCAAGTAATTCAGAAGGACTCTTATATCCGAAGGGTTAAGCTTACAAGGCAACAGAGCACACAGTAACCGGGCACAAATCCCCAGTATCAACATTTACTATTCCAGTGAAAATCCCTGTTTGCTTTTTTTCCCATCATTCTGCCTTTCCAACAAACATTATACTGTCAATAAATGGGGCGGGGTGTGTGTGTGTGTGTGAAATGGCTCAAAGCACCATCTGTGCACCACTACCAGTATCTGAAGACTTTCCTGGTGGTTTGCAAAATTTAAATATTTTGGGGAACTGGGATTGGAAAGCTAGGAGAGAAGAGAATTCAGAGATATCCTGCTGTTACGAGGTAGGCTGCAGACTGACAGAGTTGAGGAACCCCTGCAATAAGATCTACAGGTTAGAAACTACAAACTAGTCTTAACAGATCGCTGAATCCAAGACAATTTCAGAAGTTAATCAATACATCTTCATTCATTCTTGAAAGTGGATGGATTTGTTCTCACCTCAGTAATATAGGGAAGAAACTAATTTCTTTACAATCCCTTCTTACTTATCATCTACATACAATCAAGTATCAGAAGGTTCATTGTATTCCCTTCCTCACATAGATCTCTCTCTGGTCTTTTTCCATTATCCCCCATTCCCAATCAAATTTTCTTGGAAAAAACCGGATCAACTATTTAATAATAATTGTGATCTGGTCCTGACTGTGGTGGTCCTATCATTCCATTAGGATTCGTAATACCCTGTAGTGTTTCTAGACATTTAAATGTCATCTGCACAGTGTCCCACTCTTTAGTGGCACTTTGCCCCTAATGAGAAACACATATTCCAGTAGTCTTTTAAAATGATTTGCTGACTGGATCCATTCTAGATTACAGTTACAAAAATTCTACAAATGGGTTCAGGGCTCCAGGAACCAAGGTATGACAAATACAAACCCTGAACAAAAATCACTTACAAACTAAGCTACAGTAACTTGTGAAGTTTGCAAGTATATGTAGACACACTGTAGTTAGTTCATTTCTAAACATACAGAGTAAAATTATTCTTTAACAGTCAACCTTCAGATATACATTTTATTGCCAAACTTTTTAAACTCAGTTACAGCAGTTGACATTTACTCAATCTGTATGCCTGTGATCATGACATACACATTCACTATTTAATAAGACGCCATTTTACTATCGTTTTCTGTATTACCATAACAACAGGTTTTGAGTATGTGGAACTACACCTCTTCAATAAAATCAGATGACAATTGTAATCTCCATCTGCTTAATTCTTTATTTCTGCAAGACAGGATTTAAATGTTACACGGGAACTACCTTGCATTACATGGAGAATTTTTATTTCAGTTATAATACTGTAGTTGTGAGAACTACTGGAATTTTGTTGACTGTAGTAACTGGAACTGGCTGTGGAAGAACAAGCAAGGTTATTTGGCTACTTTAATGGCTTGCATTAACAGAGCACAGACCATCCCCTCAAGGACTGTGTAAAATAAAAGTAATACAGAAGATGCTTGAAAGAGAGGTAACGCGTGTCACCAGTTGCAGTTTTGAAATTTGTTTCATGTACCCTTCTGAGACTTCTAACTTGACTAAAGAATGTACCGCATCAATATACACCGTTTAACAGCATCTGTATCCATGCTACGTCCCAAAGGAATCACACGTACATGCACAGATCTCGATGCAGGGATCCAGTTGTAAGAGTGGATGCCATCATGTTCCTTCTAATACTGGCACAAATTTTAAGTTGTGTGCAAAATGAGAACTCTGAACAAACTATGCAAATGAAGTTTTATTTGTGTAAATTTATAAGAACACAACTTGTATTTATACATTATATAATTTTCAAGCCTCTTTAAATGTAAAGTATGGCACAATAAATTTGAAGGATCACATTTCATCTAAATCCCATCCTGCGGTTTTCATCCCAGATGCAGAGATCAGGGACCCTCTATTGGGTAACAGTTTTCAAATTTTCTTTGGTATAAAAATTCACTATAGAATCTTCACTCATTCTTCTGTACAAAAGATTCGTATTTTCTCATGTTACTCCTAAAATGCAAGTTATTTAGAAATGTGGACACTACAGAACAGGTGCATTTGCTTTCAAATGTTTTCCTGACCGCAGCATACTGGTCTTTCAGTACCTTTTTATACACGCATGAATGCAACTGGACGTGATTCAAAGCTACTGTGCACCTTTTACTCAGTGCCATTCCGTACCATTTTACTAGAAAGTAAAATATTTCTTATGCCATAGACTCCAAAATACCAGTGATTTCACGAAATTTTAGTAAGACTGGTATCATGAGCGTTTCATTATTCTGACCCAATATAACAAAGTTTTGCATGCTCCTGCATTCCACTGAAAATCAGCTAGGTGTAACAGAAATAAGAAAAAACGCACTGTTTGCACAAAATTGGGGCACAAGTTGAGTGGAAAGTTTTAGAATTAAATAGATCAGCTTGTTCTTAAATATTCCAGTATACTGTTGCAACTCACTGTGAATAATTTTAGACCAACTAACTGCTTACAGAAAATTAAGTATCTGCAGGATCTAGCCTTAAAGGTGAAACAAGTTTATTCAGCTTCTCTTTCACAAACTGCTTAAAAAAAAAAAAAAAAAAAAAAAAGAGATTAATTTAAACAATGCATATCATATTAATAATGAAATACAACTAGTTTGTGTTTCCGATACAGGAAGGTGATACAACTCCATAATTATTGCTCTGGTAAGTTATTAAAGGCTGTATTACCAGCTGTGTGTTAATGAGAAAAATCACTATACTTACGGTTGCAGGAGCTGGGGTAGGAGGTGGGGCATAAGATGGCCTTTCTGTTAAGATATAAATGTAAGCAAATTTTTTTTTCCTTGAAAACTTGAACAAATTCTTTATAAGGCATCTACTGTGGCAAGCATTTTTAAGCGATTTACAAAAACAAGACAGAAATCCTACTCTCAAAGACTTTGCATTTTGCCATTGAAGACAGTAAAGCAAAGAACACAAGAGAAAAAGAAAAATTTTAAGACCACACCGCTGCTATACTGCTAGCCTTTTATTTAGGCATAAGACTGAAGAATATGAAATCCATTTATATGCACATCAATTAAAAAGAGGGTAAGCAAAAAAGCAGTGAAATGGGACTTAGGAGAAGCTGTGATATTTGGATTTGCTATGAAAATGATATGCCACAGCAAGATTTAAGGCCAAGAGTTCAGTCAGAAATGACTACACTTCATATCATTCCTTTTAATGCAAGGAATAATAGGATTATCTCACAAACAGGTTCTGCTGAACCAGATCTTTAATTCATCAAGTTAAAGGAAGAAAAAAACCCGAAAACTTACTTGACATTTTGATAGGCAAATTTTCAGCCACCTGACATTATATTTGTACTTCTGAAAGACAAAATAATATCATGCTATTAAGTACTATGCCTTTGCTTCCCCAAATCTTTGAAACATCACTTATTAAAGTTACCATTGATCACCAAAAGGTTTGCCAATTTTGAAATAAAGACAAAAGAGTTTCTAAAAACTGAAGTGTTATCTCTTTGAAAAATAAATGTACTTTCCAAGGAATCTGGCCTTAAAGAGCTGTGAAATAACACTCAGGTTTATGTAATCTTCATATTGAAGGTTTTAAGTATATATATTTTTTCCCTTAAGAAATAAAAAGAATATACCCCATTATTTTAAACCGACTGTTTCAGAAAATTGGTATTAATGTATAAATGACCAAATTTGACAAATTACTCTGGAGACATTCAAAACCCGCCTGGACGCCATCCTGTGCAATCTGCTCTAGGTGAACCTGCTCGGGCAGGGGGGTTGGGCTAGATGATCTCCAGAGGTCCCTTCCAACCCTGCTGATTCTGTGAAATTAAATAGTATCTCCTTTACACGGTGCAAAAAAAATAATCACTGAACACGACAGAAGCAGTACCATGGGATGTAAGCGGTATTTAATCTTTTAGCAACATGCCTTTCAGTACTTAAATATGGGGGCAAACTTTTTAGCAGGAATGTAGTGAACAGGACAGGGCGTAATGGCTTTAAACTAAAAGAGGGAAGATTTAGACAAGATCTAAGGAAGAAACGTTTTACGCTGAGGGTGGGAGACCCTGGCCCAGGTTGCCCAGAGAGGTGGTGGATGCCCCATCCCTGGAAACATTCCAGGCCAGGCTGGACGGGGCTCTGAGCAGCCTGNNCAGGTTGGACGGGGCTGTGAGCAGCCTGGTCTGGTTGGAGATGTCCCTGCCCATGGCAGGGGGTTGGACTAGGTGGCCTTTAAAGGTCCCTTCCCACCCAAACCATGCTATTCTAGAAGCCCATCAGCGTGTATGGAAAAAAACCGCTGTAAAAAAAGCAGTATTTTTCCGGCCTTTCTCTCCAAATAACTCCGCCGAAGTTGCAACAGAAGACGGGCCTCCTTTTGAAATTCCTCACTAACAGCGGGCTTGGCTTCGCGCTCGCTCGAACTCTCCACCACGGGGCTGCTGGTCGGGCTGCCCGGCCGCCGGATGGGGGGAGCCGGCCCCGCCGCGCCCCCCGCGCGGGAAACGCTGCCCGCCCCGGGGGTGGCTCAGCCCCGCCGAGCTCCCCACCACCACCCCCGGGCACGGCGGGGGGCGGG